>CM035786.1:11499875-11662375 GCA_020466265.1 Siphamia tubifer
CTACATTCACCAAAATTTAATTGGATTAATTCTGGACCACCTCACATCTTTCCTGAAAATTTTATGGAAATAGGTCCAATATTTTTTGCATAAAGTTGTTGACAGACAGAAGGACAAACAATAAAACTAAACAGACCCCCCCCCCCCCCTTATAAAGGAATGGACCTAAAGGAAACCAGGAAAAGATGGAAACAGGTTCTTCATCCGTGAACATTTGTACATCTATAAACTCATGGAGCTCAAGTGTAGAACCACAGACATGGAACACTTCAGCTCAGCAGATGTTCTTCACATTATGAAGGATTTAGCAGATTGGATCTGTGGACCAGACCAGACTAATGTGGCTCTGAGAAGTTAGTCAGACATTAAAAGGATGAATGAATGATGGTTAAAAAATAAAAAGTTGCAAAAAAACCCAAAACGTGAATATCTCTGATATTATTTATTCACTTCCTTTGTTTTGCTGTGTGGGAAATAAAACAGCTGACCAGCCCACACCGCCCCCTGTGTCACTGACCTTTGACTCCATCATATCTGGGATATCAGCAGGGGGAGGCCAGAGTCGATTTGGGGTGGGGGTGGGATCCCTCTGTCCCTCCCTCCTCCCGCAGGTGGACACCATCAGCTTTTTGTCTTTTAATTTACTCAGCAGTTCAATTTTAGGATTCATGGTCAGTTCATCTTAAATACTACAACTCCCATGATCCTCTACTCCTGTTACTGTAAAGAACAACACATTAATGGATTAAACAGAGGGCTTATACTTATGAAGTTTTGGAACAAGAAATAATCATTTTAGTGGACAACCGTTCATCTTTTGGATAATTTTCAGTGTCTTTTTTTAAATTCACAATAGATAACTCTGAACTCTTCCACAGTTGTTTTTTCTCAAACCTTACAAATGTGACTCCATATGCCCTCTGAATCTTTAAGCTTTAAGGTGGACTGAGCTGCTGTTAAAGTGGACCGAGTGGTCTTTAAGGTTGACTGAGCTGTCTTTATGGTCAACAAAATAGTCTTTAAGGCAGACTGAAACATTCTTAAGGAAGACTGAGTATTTAAGGTGGACTGAGCGGTTAAGGTGGACTGAATGGTCTTTATGGGAGATTGAGTTGACATTAAGGCAGACTGAGTGATTGTTAAGGTGGACTGAGCTGTCTTGAAGGCAAACTGAGGTGTGTCTTTAAGGCAGATTGAGATTGACTTGTCTTGAAGGTGGACTGAGCGGTCTTTAAGGCAGACTGAGCTTTGAAGCTGTGGTCCAATCAGATCTGGACTGTGCAGATGTTTGTTTGTTTGGACTGAGGGAGGATCAGCTGTGTTTCCTCAAACAGATGGATCAGGTGATTGCAGCGGTAATAACCTTGGAGGGGTCGGTGGCGTCCTGAGCAGACAATCCAGTCTGATGGTTGAGTTTGAACGGTGCCACTACATGGTTTCAGACTCAGTCAGAAGCAGCTGCTCTTCTACAGTCACCTGCTTCTATGATTAAAGGACAAACATGGACATGAAATCATAGAGGTCAACTAACAGCTTCCATGATGTATTTCAACTACAAACCCCCTTTTGACAGCATATTAGCTGGTTGGTTAAGAGTGAAAAAAGACAAAACTAGTTTGAACAATTTGGAATAGAAAAAAAACAATGTGATATTAAGTAATTAATTAAGTAATAATTAAGTATTACGTATTTGGAGGATGAAGAAAACAGATGAATTTAGTTATTTGACCTTTTCAGCTTCAGATTTACGCAGAATTTTGCACTGTTTGGTAAATGTAGATTAAATTGATAATGTAGTCTGATATTAATAATTTAAATGTGATCTGTATGTGACTGAGATAGACACAATACACTATCTCTCACACTAATACACACTGTATGCGACCGTTAGGAGTCAAACCAGTCTTTCTATTACTAATGTACACTAACACACACACGCTGGTGTGTGTGAGTGAGTGTATGTGTGTGTGTGTGTTGTGCGGTGTGCGGTGTGGTGTGGTGCTGATTCCATTGTCTGTTTCTTCTTCTACTGCAGGGGTGTGAAACTCATTTTAGTTCAGGCACCACATTTAGCTACATTTGATCTGAAATGGGCTGAACCAGTTCAAAATAATAACATAATAATACATAAATAAGGTAAACTCCAAATATTTCTTTATATTTCAGAATGAAAAAGTAAAATTGAATAATGAAAATATTTACATTTACAAACTATCCTTTTAAACAATGTGAATAACACAAAACAAATGAAATTATAAGCCTAATTGTAACAATATTATGCTTTTGTTTGTCATTTCCACATGTTCATTATAACTTGCAGATCATTGTGGATCTACAAATACACAAAATATTTAATCAGGTAGATTATTATTAAAATTGTACTGACTTATCTTGAAAAAAAAAATTTGTTCAAGATTATTCAAATATTTTGTGAAATTATACTTTGTTTTAGTGTAAATATGTGAAAATATTTACATTTACAAAGAGAAAAAAATAGAGTTTTGATTATTTATAGATTATCATGATAGTATTTCACTGGTCTGACCGACTTCAGATTGAATTGATCTCAATGTGGAACCTGAACTAAACTGATTAATATCTTTATGTCTATTTTGGAATTTCACAATTTCATTCCAAGAGCTGGATTGGACCCTGTGGTGAATCGGATTTGGTCCTCGGGCCTTGTGTTTGACACCTGTGTTCTACTGTTTGTCGTCATCTCTTTCTTCTTCTACCATTTGTCGTTGTCTGTTTCTTCTTCTATTGTTTGAAGCTCAGACTCAGATTGAACTCTTAAACCTCACTGGTCTGGTTCTGGTTTCTCAGATCCACGTTGTCCTCATCCAGTCAACTTCAGCGACCCCCCCCCCCCCAAGAGTAATGATGGCAAGCTGCCACATTCCTCAGAGCCAGGGAAAACAACGCATCACATCGCAGGAAGTGGGAGAGGAAGACGCTGGCAAATGTTTTCCTGTTCCATGCACTCAGTCCAAACCATAATGACAGGGTAAGGGTCTGCACATGCTCAGTTCAACACCACTGGAGCAGACCCAGCAGAACCCGGACCACAACCACAGACTGGTCTCCAAAATAAGAGTCCATGTCCAAGATCTGAAATGTCTTCCAAGTCCGGCTAAAGTCAGGGTAGAGCTGGAGCTGGGGCCACATGTAATATCATCTTTGAGCTGTTCCACATATTTGACATATTGACGAATCATTTTAGGATCAATGTGGAAATGGTAGCCATTTTAAAATGGCCCAATTCATTTTAATCAAACACATTTGGCCATTTTTTTTAGAATCTGTACATCGGAATGTCTGAATAATAGCATGTTTTTACAGTAATCGAATGGTAGTAATAATAATAATAACTACAAAAGCACTCTGAGAGTGCAGACCTCCACCAATAATTTCCAGATCTACCTACCCTGAAAATGTAATCAAAATCAAAAGTTTTTGGGTTATCTTTTACACAACAAACCGACCAACCAACGCCGGCAAAAACATAACCTCCTTGGCGGAGGTAATAATAATAATAATAACAACAACAACAACAACAACAACAACAACAACAACAACAATAATAATAAAAATTGCATGTCCCTTCCATTACATGGAAACACACAGTTATAATAAATGTGATGTTATTTATCAGTCACAATTTGTAGAAAACTCGTGCACTTCATAAAACCAGGTCCAGATGTTTTTAGAACAAACTAAATAGATTCTAAACTCAGACCAGATCCAGGACCACATGATTCATACTGAGTAGAAGACAGCTGTTGGTGAATGTTCTAGGTCCTCTGGTCTAAAGTCCAACCCCCAAGTCCACATTAAACAGCTATGTGTAATCGATCCACAACCACTTAAGCACTTTATCCTGGTATAATGTATGTTTAATGAAGAAAGACCTGAGGAACGCCCGAAGAGATGCTCAAACGTCTGTGTCATCTACAGCACAGAGACCTGGACCAAGACAAAAACAAGATTCAGCAATCTGAGCCAGAACTAGAACCACTGTTCCAATGGGTCACAACTAGAACAACCACCCAAACCAAGACCTGTCAAGAACATGATCACATATGAAAACCAGGACCAGTTCACTCTGGACCAGGAAAAAAAAAACATTAAATAAGAGAGTTAGTACAGACTCCACTGAAGAACCACCAAAGAACCACAAAGAATAGAACCAATGAAGAACAACAAAGAACTGAACCACCAAAGAACCACAAAAGCACCGAAAAGCAACTGAAGAGCCACAGAAGTACTCCCAATGAATCATTGAAGAACATCAGAACCACTACTGAAGAACCACAAAGACCAGAACCACCAAAGAACCACAGAAACACCACAGTAGAACCACAAAACTGCAGAAGAACAACAGAAGAAACAAAAAACCACCACGGAACCTCAGAAGAACCAAGTATGGCCAGAATTTCTCTCTGAAAAATGGCTGCAGTTTGAACGAACTTCCAGATCCACATGTACAAACACTCACAGTATTTAGAACCAGGTGGAACATTGTCCAGTTCGTTCATATTTTATTGTGAAAGGATTGTTTGTCAGTGTTTTATATCATTTGACTTTTACCACATTCAATGTGTCTTCGTCCTTATTTGTCAGATTTTTTTGATCCTGATGTTCTGTTCCACCCTAAAAGGATCAGAACCCTTCAGTGGTTCAGTGCAGTTTAGGACCAGGATCTGGACCAAGGATTAGAACCACTGTAGTCCTGTCATCAAAACCAGGAAGAACTGGACCAGAGCCAGGAAACAGACCAAAACCACAAAGTGGAGCTTGAGTCTCTGTTGATGTGGACTAAACTGAACCAGGAGCAGGACAAGGTTCAGACCCGGGTGGACTGAAACAGTGGCTTGGTTCTTCCTGTCTGTCCCAGTCATCAAACAGAACCAGGACCAGGTTCAGACCCTGGTGGACTGAAACTCTGTCCCACTCTTCAGTTTCAGAGTTTCCCCTCGTTCCCTCCAGCGGTCGTCATGGAGACGCTCAGCTATGCAGAGTCTGAATACAGTCAGCGGCTCTGAGGAAAGACTCCTTTGTTACCCACAACCTCCCTCTACTGCCCCCCCCCCCACCCCCACCCCTTCATCTCAGCTCCATTTTCAAACTCCAAGCAGCAAAAAACAGGAAACAAACCGTGGACAGGTCACGTGTCTGATGTCGACGCGACCCCAGAATTTGCACCCGACATATTCTACCTCAACCCCAGTACAACCAGAAAAGCCAGAGCAACCAGTACAACCAAGACAACCAGTAAAACCAGAGCAAGCAATAAAACCAGAGCAACCAATAAAACCAGGACAACCAGTAAAACCAGGACAACCAGTAAAATCAGAGCAACCAGTACAACCCGACCCACCAGTAAAACCAGAACCACCAGTAAAACCAGGACAACCAGTAAAACCAGAGCAACCAATAAAACCAGGACAACCAGTAAAACCAAAGCAACCAATAAAACCAGGAAAACCAATAAAACCAGAACCACCAGTAAAACAAGGGCAACCGGTAAAACCAGAGAAACCAATAAAACCAGAGAAACCAATAAAACCAGAACCACCAGTAAAACCAAGACAACCAGTACAACCAGTAAAACCAGGACAACCAGTAAAACCAGGACAACCAGTAAAACCAGAGCAACCAGTACAACTAGAAAAACCAGAGCAACCAGTACAACCAGTACAACCAAAGCAACCAGTAAAACCAGAGCAAGCAATAAAACCAGAGCAAGCAATAAAACCAGGACAACCAGTAAAACCAGGACAACCAGTACAACCAGGATAACAAATAAAACCAGAGCAACCAGTAAAACCAGAACCACCAGTAAAACCAGAACCACCAGTAAAACCAGAGCAACCAATAAAACCAGAGCAACCAATAAAACCAGGAAAACCAATAAAACCAGAGCAACCAATAAAACCAGAACTACCAGTAAAACCAGGACAACAAGTAAAACCAGAGAAACCAATAAAACCAGAGAAACCAATAAAACCAGAACCACCAGTAAAATCAAGACAACCAGTACAACCAGTAAAACCAGAGCCACCAATAAAAACAGAGCAAGCAATAAAACCAGAGCAACCAATAAAACCAGGACAACCAGTAAAACCAGGACAACAAATAAAACTAAGAGCAACCAGTAAAACCAGAACCACCAGTAAAACCAGAGAAACCAATAAAACCACGACAACCAGTAAAACCAGAACCACCAGTAAAACCAGAGAAACCAATAAAACCACGACAACCAGTAAAACCAGAACAACCAGCAAAACTAGTACAACCAAGACACCCACTAACACCAGTAAAACTAGCACAACTAGAAAAGCACTCAGAGAGCAAACATCCGCAAAGCAGAGCCCCCCCCCACCCACACACACACACCAAAATCTAATCATTTGTTGACAGTACCACCATACCCTGAAAATTTCATCAAAATCCATCCATAAGTTTTCGAGTTATGTTGTACACAGACAGACAGATAAACGCTGGCAAAAACATAACCTGTGTCTGTGTGTGTCATGTCCTGGACCCACTTTGAAGCTTATGCAGGAACATGGATGCTTACAAATCATCCAACGTTACTGAGCTTTTTAAATGTTTTCCAGGAACTGCATAAAGTCATCCAACAGTAATGGAGGAGAGACATGTGAAAGCTGTCACTGAAAATAAGGGTTTTTCCACCAAATATTGATTCATCAACTTTTACCAAGTTACAACATTAGTATAGTTTAGTTTATGAAACAGTATGAACTAGTTTTATTTACCTTGAGTCGGAAAACATCTGCTTTTTTTTTTGTTATTTTGACCATGTTTCATGTTCTGCAAATATTCAAAATAAGCCAATTTTTATTTTAAATTTTGGAGAAATATTGGTAGTTCAGAGAATAAAACAAAAATTTTCATTTCACTCCAACACATCCTTATAAGTGGTAAAATTAAAGAAAGTGATCATTGTGCAGTGGTCTCAGATGTTTTTCCAGAGCTGTAAATGTAGATATATGAGGTTGTAATAGCAGTGATCAGCAGTATCGGCTGTTCTCCTAAAGGCTGAGTCCATAACCTTACAGACCTGGGATCAGTCATAACAGGATCAGTTGTTGTTCTACCACATTCAGGTTCAATGGAAACACTGAAGTCTGAGCTGCTGGAGTTTGTGTTTAGTTTATACACACACAATCTCTCTGTAATGAAGTTAATGCCGTGTTACTCAGTGTTTGATGAACTTTGCCACTTTATAGTTTGTTCAGTCTGAGCTCAACTGACACATAGTTTCATAGTTCTAGACTAGATTAGCCTACACAAGATTACACTAGAATAAACTACACTAGATTAGATGACACTACATTAGACTAGTTTAGACCAGACTAGATTGGACTACATTAGACTGGATGATATTAGATTAGATAAAACCAGATTAGACTAGAGTAGATATTTGGTTAGACTACATTGAAAGAATAGACCAGACTCGGGGCTCTCCCTAGAAATTCTGAGCAAGGAGGTGCACACTACCCCCCCACCCACCCTGGAGGAAGACAAGTTTCATGTACACCTTGCACTTAGTCATTATTTCCATCAGCTGGAGTTGTATATGGAACGTTTTGTGCAGAAAGTGTCCTTTAAAATGAATGAAACAGGGTGATCTTCCAGTTCTCCCGAGAGTTCACTAGCATGATGCCAGAGGTTTGAAATACGGCAAGGAGGCACTCAGATTGGGTCAAAGAGGTGCTGTGCCTTTATGCTACCATCTACGGAGACCCCTGAGACTAGATTAGACTGCAGAGGGTGTATGAGGGTACATGTGGGTATATGAGGGTGTGGAGGGATGTACGAGAGTCTGAAGCTTGTATGGGGGAATGTATAAGTGTCCAGGGGTGGATGAGGGTCTATGGGGTGTATGAGGGTGCAGGGGTGTATAAGGGTACATGGATGGATAAGGGTCTGGGGGTGTATGAGGGTATGGGGGTGTGTGGGGGTCTCTAGGCCTCTGCAGAACCCCAGGGTCCTCTTTCCATTCTGCACAGCCTCATTACACATGCAAAGCTGCAGCGCTGGAGCCTGAATGAGTCGCCTTTGTCCTGTAATTGGAGATGGTTCTGTGAGAGCCACAAAGAGAGCAGGGCCTCCTCACTGACCCCCCTCCTCCACCCCCCCCCACCCATCCATCCTGTCTTCCTCCAATCACTTGTGTAACTTGTTGCATAAAGATGTAGAAAGTTTCCAAGAAATTATTTGGTTTGAGTCTAAACAGAAAGTTTCCTGGCATCACATGACATGTGATCACATGACCCATATCAGTAGAACCACAAATAGGGCAACAGACAATGGGCATGCCCAGGGCCACAAACTTTTAATTTAGTCAACAATACAGGTATAAAATGATAGAAACAAAATGACCCTTCAGTGGATCCAAGACATTTGACTGAATGTGATTAGGTCCAGGTCACCAAGTGTGTCCAGGAGGCCGGTTCAGACCCTTCAGGGGCTGATTTTAATCTTTTAGTATCCAGTTTAGGTCCTGTAGTGTCAGGTTCAGACCTTTTAGGGGGTGGTTTTGACCCATGGTCTGTATGTTTAGCACACTGTCCCACATGAACGTCCACTGGAAAACAGATTAATTCAAACCTGGATGTGACAGAAGCTGAACATGATGTTTACCAATAGAAGTGGCTCCAGGGGTATAAAGTGGATCAGAAGCAAGGCTGAACCAGGCCCAGGGCTGTAAAGTGGATCAGAACCAGTGATGAAACAGTTAAAGCAGGTTGGGGCTCGGATTGTGTGGATGACTGAAGCCCAACAAACCCTGAAGCATCCGGACAAAAGAGCAGAGGAGCCCATTATGTAACAGCCTAACCATCCCAGTCATTAACTGGGTCCCAGTTTGGTTTTTCTCTTTTTTTGGGGGTGGGGTCACGTGGTCCAACGGGGTTGTTTACCACAACAAGGGAGGGAGAAATAGACTGTGAAGTGAGAGAGAGAAGAGGAGGAGAAGCAGTTTTCCCATCGCCTCATTCACAGCTCAAGTCCTTTCACACACTGCGCTGCCGGCAACTGTCGTCATGGAAACCACAGGATGGACGAGAGCAGGCGAGGGGGGTGGGGGTTGGGGGTCTTAAACATCTTTACATCTGAGTTTAACATGTGACACCGAATAATTTATGAAGATCAATCAAGATATAAATATATGTTACATCAAAAACAGAATAAAATAGGAAACACTCTGGGAAAAAAAATCCTTAAAATTAAGAATGTGAAAACAAACAAGTTATAATATTAGGAAGATCGAGCCTTTTTGGAGAAAAATTTTGGATGAAGCGAATAGAGTGAAAAATCTATAACATTACATTTAATAACATAATACTACAAAAATAACCAAAACAAAAACACAACATCAACAAAAAACACACACGCACATCATTATAGATAAGAAAAGTGTTGGTGTTCAAAAAAGATGTCCAAATATGTTATTAGAACAGGAAAAAAAGGAATAAAATATGACCAGAAATAAATGAAATATGTATTTTTGTTTCTTAAATTTTAGCTTTAATACTACATATGGAAAAGGGATTTTAAAACCCAAAAACATGTTTGGAATGTTCTATGCCCTTGATATGTTTTCAGTAAATACACTTACTTTTAATTTGGATAATTTCTTTGTGGAAATTATAGTTAAATATTAACTTTTTATCTGTAAAAAAATAAAATGAACATAGCACGACTGATGTTTACTACTTCATATTATTATTATAGTATTTCTCACAAAATGTGCAGTTGAGCTCGTGCAGCTCAACTGCTCGTTGAGCTCGTGCAGTTGAGCACGACATTAAAGCACTTTTCTTTAAAGGTTACAGATTTTTAAGCAATGTTTTAATGTTCATCTCTTCCAGATCAAACCCAGACTGCAGTCGATCTTCATTTACTACTTGGGTCTCTTTTATTCGGCAGAAATGAAAAACATCAGAATTCTTGAAATGTGTCGTTTTTATAATCTGATTTTCCTTTAGTCGAGTAGAAAAGTAGAACACAATTGGAATGACGGCAGTTTGTGCTCGTTTACGGTACAAGACCATCATTAAATATAAGACGAACTGTAAAACACACCACCTCTACTTAGAATCCGTGACAGTTTATCCGAAAACCCGAAAAATAAAGAAGTAAAAACTCCGTAGATACATAAAATGACGTTTTTTTCCCAAATGAACGGATTATGTCAGTCTCTATCGCAAAACAAACAATTTACGGCATGCCGTATTCCGGTCTGACCCGGTAGTTCACACGTGACAGTAGAAAACGTTGGAAATAGACACCGTGCGTGTGGTTTTCTTAGTGTTTTTCTCCAGTGAAGTGGGACCGGGCCGTAGCGGGCTCTGACACCAGCAGGATGCTGTACCTGATCGGCCTGGGACTCGGAGACGCCGCCGACATCACAGTGAAGGGTCTGCGGGCCGTCAAAGCCTGTTCCCGGGTCTATCTGGAGGCATACACCTCCATCCTCACAGTGGGAAAGGAGGCTCTGGTTAGTCTGGTACACTTTCTGGTCTAAGTGGGTTCAGAAAATTAATGGTATTATATTAATTATATTAGATTTCTAAGCCACGGGTAAAAGATGTGAAATGCGTTATTTACATAAACCATATCTGTCTGTCTGTCCTCAGGAGGACTTCTATGGGCGGCCTCTGATCCTGGCTGACAGGGACCTGGTGGAACAGGGTGCAGATGAGATCCTTAAGGACGCCCATGAGACCGATGTGGCCTTCCTGGTGGTGGGAGACCCGTTTGGGTGAGTCCATCTCCAGTCTGTATCCTTCACATTCAGATGACTTTATTTATTCCCCAAAAGGAAATTCAGTTTGCAGACATGGGACATTAAACACAGACAGAGATCCATCAGAGAACAGTAACACTGAAGGGTCTAGACAGAAAGTGCAACAGTGACAGAGCTCTGAAATCTTAAAGTGCAAAAACACTAAGGATAAAAGTCAAACCAACTCCTTTTGTTCCTTTCATATCTAGAAAAGAATAAAAAGCACCTCCTTGTGGTCCTGGTGTTCTAATGCGAGTCCTGTTCCTCCTAGAGCCACCACCCACAGTGACCTGGTCCTCAGAGCAGTGCATGCTGGGATACCCTACTGTGTCATCCACAACGCCTCCATCATGAACGCTGTGGGCTGTTGCGGTCTGCAGGTGGGTAGGATCTGGGCTGCCAAAGACTGTTCTATTGGAACATAATTATGTGTTTGAACCAGTGTTGGTTTTTCTGTCAAATATGAGGGAAAAAATTAACATCAAAATGTTGGTTTGATTTTGTTACAAATATGTGATTTCAGCTAAAAATCAGACACTTATTGAATATTTGGTCTTTATGAAATAAAGTTACACACTGGAGGAAAACAGTGACATTAGCACAACACTGCATATTATGGGCTATCGGTTACAACTTTAGAATCCGCTGTATATTATGGGCTCTCCATTTTAACGTTATAACCCTCTGGACATTATGGGCTGTTGGTTATAATTATATTATAATAAATATATTTTATATATATATTATATAGAATAGAAGTACTTTATTGATCCCACAATTGGTAAATTGCTTGATACCAGTAGCATTCACATACAAGTAAGACAGACAGTGAGGTGCAATCACATTTTAAAGTGACAATACAGGTAACTCAATAGTGTAAAGTAATAGAATAGTCACATGGGCTCTCAGTTACAATCTTACAGCCCTCTGTACATTATGGCCTGTCAATTATAACTGCATATTATGGGTTGTGGGTTATAACCCTTTGTGCATATTAGGGGCTGTCAATGAATTTTAACCACTTGCATATTATGGGCTGTCAGTTTTAAATTATTGCTATTTATAGAAAACATATTTTGTAGCTGAATAATTGAGTAAATAAAACTCCATCTGATAAATGACAAAATAAAAGTCTGAGAACATAGAAATTAATAAATCCAGTTTTTCTTCCAGATGGCAAATGAAAAACTGAATAAACATGCAGAGGCGGAGTTAGTTCACTCAGACAGCATCCACCTGGGACACCAATACTGCCCCATCTGCCTCTGCTCATTACCGTGCTGCTGTCAGGACAGTGAATGCACCACAGCCTCATCAATAACTGCTTGTCAGAGCAGCCAATCAGAGCACAGCACCAGCCACTACCAGAGTGTCTCCACTGGGATGTTGTTAAGATGCTAATTAGGGGGCGGGGTATGCAGATAGGCAGTTTTCTTTCCATTTACTCCCCTGGGAGTCCATCCCATTGGGTTTGTCACAGGAGCTGGCCCCACCCCCTTTGTGTCTGAGGGTCTGGTTCTGGGTTATCAGACCACCTCTCAGAACATGGCATCAGTTTGTACTTTTCATATTCATAGTTGGTTTTAACCTGGCTGAGTTTTAGTGCTTTTCTGAGTCCTGTAGCCTCCAATTACAGGAGTTCCCTCCAGTGGGAGGGAACTCTACTTTACGTGAACATGTACATTTCTATGCCTTCTGTCACATGTTACTCCTAATAAAGTAATTTAATAAGGAACAAAACCTATTATTTGATTATCTAATTGATTCAGACCAGATTATCGTCAGGATCAGCTTTAAATCAAACTGGAAACATTAGATCACAAACAAACTAGTGTCTAAATTAAATGGTTCTCCCCCAGAGCCCTCTGACACCTGACCTCTGTGTTGATCTTTCAGCTCTATAATTTTGGGGAGACAGTGTCTCTGGTTTTCTGGACGGAGACGTGGAAACCCGAGAGTTTCTACGACAAAATCTGCAAAAACCGAAAGTCTGGACTTCACACACTGTGCCTGTTGGGTAAGAAACAGAAAACGCAAACATTATTAGCACTAATATAGTAAATATAGGAGAAAAAATACTGTGCATTTTTTCATTTAATGATGGTAAAGCCATACATGAAGTTATGGAAATGAAGGGAAATATGAATAGACTTCTAGAAAATTAAGACTTATGGGGAGAAAGTGATAAAATATGTTTGTGGGAGAGATGACTGCCACTGGGGGCAGCAGTGAGTTAGATTATTCCCGCCTAGGGTTTCAACTGTACAGGTTATGTTAAGCGGTGAGTGGATCCAAAGAAGTCCTGATTCTGGACCCAGTCCTGGTCTTGGTTCCCATCCTGACCCTGAATGCAGCACTCCAATGGTGCGTTCAGGGTCAGGTTTGTATCCTGCAGTGATACCAGGTGTCTGTTTATCTAGGACCAGACCAGACCTCCATCCATCACACACTCAGACCCCCTGGGACCCCGACCCCCATCCCATCCCGGATGTAGCTCAGTCCTGTGGGACCAGAAGGGCTGCTAGTCTGGGACTCAGCTGGTCTGTTTCATATTCAGAGGAAAGAAAGGCATTAAAACTACAAATGAGGTGCAGGCAGATCCACACTGCCTGAGGACTGGATCCAACAGGACCAGGTCCCTGAATCCAGGACCGTAGACAAACCAGATTAGAATCTGACCCAGTTTGTTCTGGTTCACCTCAGACTCTGAACTGGACCTGATGGTTTTAAATCCTGTTTAATGCAGTGTTTGTTAAAGTCACTGAACTGAAGTAGACACTTTCATCACATATGGATTCAGTTCAGAACCAAAGTGGACATATTGTCTCTGTCAGGCCCGAACCCTGACCCTCCTACCTTGACTCACTGATGTTCTGTTTGTTCCACAGATATTAAAGTCAAAGAACAGTCCATTGAGAACATGATGAGGTAAGACCCACATGTCACACAGTCTGAGGTGAACCTCAGTTAACATGTGCAGTAGCGTTGCTGCTGGATGACCTCACAGAAAAAAAAGTCTATCCAGCAAAAGTCGAAGAGTAGAGGAATGGACCTGATTTTTAGGGGCTCGTGCTGCTGAGGCCACACCCACAGACCAGTATTTGTCACCTGGTTCCAAGTGACAGGATCTGATGAAAAGGGATGTTTTTTGGACATTTGTCCTTCTTACAGATAGTCCAAAACCTGTATAATCAAATAATCTGATTATACAATTTGTATAATTGTTCTTTCTGGGCCCTGGTCTTCTCTGGTTTCAGAACCAGAACTGAAACCACTTGGTTCCTCCAGATTTGAGGATCCACGTAAAGTCTCACTGTTCAAATCTTTGGTTCCAGAGGGAAGAAGATATACGAACCACCTCGATTCATGACTGTGAATCAGGCGGCAGATCAGCTGATCCAGATCGTGCAGAGGAGGAGGGACGAGGGGGAGGAGCTTGGTGAGTGACAGCTGGTCAGACAGGCTCCGATTGGCTGACTTACAACAAACACATTTCAAGACAGGAGGCAAACTTTGGATCCTGTTGGTATTAGACATGTTTTTCAAGTTCAGAAAGTATCAAAGCATAAATGAAGACTTAGACTTTAAAAGTGAACTGAACCCACATTTTCTTGTGCAAAGATTGAAAAGCAGAATAATTCCTTATTACCTATTTTATTTTTCCAACACACAAAAGAAAACTTTAGGCTGTGCAATGGCCAAGCTATGGCCACATGTTTGGCTGTACCAAACAAAGCGGAAGTAGTGCAGACAACGTCGCATGACTTCATGAGGGTGAACCTTAGCAGAAACAACAATGTCAGACAATACAACAGTAGTTCAACAATCAAGAAAACCAGAGTTTTGAGATTGAAGAGATATTCAGGATCTGTGATGTGAGAAGGATAAATGAGTCTCAGGTGAACAAGAAGAGAATGAGGGAGGCATTGAACCATAGAATTAGAGCAAGAAGTGTTGGGGGATTAAGTTACCGACTCAGAGTGACAGTGATTGAGAGGAGAGCTGCTTATTGAATATAGAATGGAGGGTCTTTAGAGTGTGTCATAGTTTAAATGTAGTTCCTGATGGATAATTGTCATCTTCCACCATATCAGTCCTTTCTTCACTACATTTTTCACATTTACTGAGCTTTAAAAAAAAACAAATGAGACTCATCTGACATTTAGTGCTACCAAATTAGCTTCAGCTAAAGTCAAATAATGAAAAACAATTTAATACTGATTCTCCATCAGCAGTAGTTCTACTACAGGTGGACCGACAGTATCGGACACGTGGCAGAAGTACAGAGTCCTGTACAGTCCACTTTACCAATCCTGTGTACATAAAACCCACAAACACAGGTTACGGCAGGAACATTAAGTGTTTTATGTTTGGCTAAAACACACACCAATGCTGGTCAGAGACATCTGTGGCTGGATATAAAGCTCCTTCAAAACAAAACCAACTGGCTGTTGATCAACCATGGGTCCACGAATTCATCCATGAAAGTACTGTGGGAAACCCTGTTGCAATATTATTTATACCTAGAAACTCAATACTGTTGATTAATACACTTTTCCTATGTCGCAATGACAGATTTCCTTGGCCACTGAACAGATATTCCCAGGTGTTGGAAGTGTTTTGTAGTCAACTATCACCACAAAATGCACCAAAAACGACCAGTATCAATGTGCTAACAGTGGTAAACATGGAGGACTCGGTACCTCTTAACATAACGTGGAACTCCAGCTGCACTCCAAGAATCGGCAGCATTTCCTGGCAGGAAATATAAAATTGCGATTTTCTCCAAGATTCCTGAATTGGCAAAAGGGGTGCCAAAGATAAATTATCTTTAGAATTGTCTGTACTATCACCCAGTGCCGTTCAGTTCACCTTTAAAGTGTTGACGTTCAGAGTTCGACATCAGTGATTTTAGTTTCAAATGTTATCATTGTCACTTTTTCACCAAGTCCATTTCTAATCACCAAGAGTCATGTCCACGCATCCATCTGTCTTCTCCTTTCAATCGTCATCATGACAACATGTTGAGACTCTTGTCTCCATCCCATCCAGGTCTGACAGAGGACACGGTGTGTGTGGGCGTGGCCCGGCTTGGCTCCACCGACCAGAGCATCCGCACAGGGACGCTACGTCAGCTGGCGTCATGTGACTTGGGCGCGCCGCTCCATTCACTGGTGGTCACAGGTCTGCTCCACCCCCTGGAGGTGGACATGCTGCGACTGAGTGCAGAACAAGGGGCACTAGAACATCTGCACATGGTGGACAGCTCCACCTACAGCTCGTAAACATGAGGATGGGCTGAATGTGTCCAGCGTCCTCCAGCCCAGATGGACACTTTGTCTTCTGTTCAGCATTTTGATATAAACACAGACTTATGTTGGACCGACGTAGTCATGTCAGGTCAAGTGATGCCGGTGTAGGACACATGGTGGGAGGGGCCACAGCTGAGACTAATGCTAAATGCTAATTTGTAACAAAGTGGATTTACATGTTGGTGGAACCAAAGTACCACAACAATAAAAGATTAAAGAAACAAGTCTGAGGTGAACCAGGTCAGGTCCAGGCCAGATCTATAGGTGGGTCAGACCTTGACTACAAGTCGAGCAGATCAGTATTTGACTATTGCCGCGTTTTCACTGGTACCAGCTTGTCTCGACTTGGTAGCATTCCAGGATAGTACTGACTTTAGAGTATCTGAATGTCATAGTGGACCGGTGAGTACTTTGTCATCTGCTCATGGAATCGTTGATAAACTCGCTCATTTTGTGTCATCTCGTCTGAATTGTTACGTCAGACTCCAAAGACTGATCTCCCGGACCAACCACAGTCTAGTATTATGGGCTGTCAACATATTGATGCACTGCTATATTTACCATCAACTTCCACTTCTGTATTTTGTAAAGGGGTATGTGACAGAGATGACTGACCCATTAGTGTCTGCAGTGTTGATACGTTACCTTTTACAACTGGCTGGAACCACTTGGAACCTCAGTCGAGGAGACACCAAAAAAATCTAGTACAGGGTACCATGGTAGAACATCCTATTTCATAATGGAGATACACCAAACCAAGCAGAGACAAGCCGATAGTGGAAACACAACACAAGCTGTTCCATCTGTGTGTGGAGCCTCAGTGGCAGTCAAGAATTACACTTTTGATTCTTAAAAATCAGGTTCAAACACTTGAACTCTTTAATGTCATATTGGGCTGAAACAGAACCAGTACTGTTCACAATGAGATCCTGGACTGATCTGAGTCAGTAGTGACCTTCATTAATATCAAATCATTATTTGAGTCCTGGTTAGAGGGGGGAGTTTTGGTCCTGAGGTTTTCAAGTGCTCTGAACCTATCCAATGGTAGTACCTCTGAGGAGGACAGAACCTGAACCATTCTAGACTAGGAGAGTCCCAACCCCATATAAAAAGGACAGAACCTGGACCATTACAGACCAGATCAAGACAGTTCAAACCCTATATAAAATTGGTTCTTAGCCCTATTTGCAGTTATTGAATATAACAGGCTAAAGGCAGACCAGAACCAGTGGTTCCAGGCCCAAAAGAAACCTGCCCCCTCACAAATATTTGACCCAATTTGCCCTACATCATCTTATTGTGAAAACACATATTTAGTATCCTTGACCTTTGACCTACATTCACCAAAATTTTGTAAGGTTTCATGGAAATTGGTCCATTGGTTTTTGCATAATGTTACTGACAAACAAACCAACTCAAAAACTGAGGGCAGGGTAACAATACCATCAACTCCCCTACGGGGGAGGGGTTAGAAAGCCACCTGTGGAATTCTGGGAAATGCAATAAATATGTTGATAAAAGCCCTCCTCAGTAGAACAGAATTAGAGTTTATTACTGTTGGAAAAACCCTGGTCACATGGTTTGGTCACATGGTTTGGCACATACAAACAAACGTCTCACAGCACAGACCAATCAGCCGTCTGGTCCAGTGGTGATGTCAGCGGTGGGCGGGCTCCGATTGTCTCTGATGAAGGCACTTACCCATAATGCTTTGCTCGAGTCTACAAAGTGCTGCTGGAAGTGGGGGAGGGGCAGAGTCCCGCTGAGGCCACGCCTCTCACTGACGCGGACAGATTAGTTTAAAAAAATGAAAAACAAAAATAAAACAGGAAATTGGGGGGAGAGGCTGTTTGAGTTCATCCGGTCACAGTTCTCTACCCCTCCCCCCTGCACCTGACCCCAGTCTGTCCTGCAGTGACCATGGGGGTCAAAGGTCAGGGCTTTGGTCTCGGCAGTCTGGGAGAAGGAGGTGGCGGAGCTTCTACATGGCTGCTGTCTCGATCTGGACGTACAGCTGTCGTACTCCTGCCTGTGGAGACAACGGTAACATCACGAATGGACCATGAATGCAAGATGAAAACAGGATCGCTTCAGTTCATGTCTGGTTCTAATAATCCTGTACCATAATCATCATCATTACAGAACAATGCACATGATAAATGACCAAATCCAAAAAAGTGTAGAAAACAAACCAGGTAAAGTCAACTGTTATTCCATGAGTGAAACGGCTGGACGTTTCACGATCTCTTCTATCATCTGACATTAACAACTGTGAACTAACTGGTTACCTGAAGTAAGGTGAAGGCATGGTGTGTTTGTGTAGCTGTTTGTAGACGTCGTGCGTTCGGGTACCCGGGTGAGAATGTGGTGCGTTCGGGTACCCGGGTGAGAATGTGGTGCGTTCGGGTACCCGGGTGAGAATGTGGTGCGTTCGGGTACCCGGGTGAGAATGTGGTGCGTTCGTGTACCCGGGTGAAAATGTGGTGCGTTCGTGTACCCGGGTGAAAATGTGGTGCGTTCGTGTACCCGGGTGAAAATGTGGTGCGTTCGTGTACCCGCGTGAAAATGTGGTGTGTTCGTGTACCTGGGTGAAAATGTGGTGCGTCTGGCTGAGGATCCAGCGGGTGTCTGCGTCAGGGGCGACCAGCAGCTTCAGGGTTCCGATGTAGACGTCGGTGCACAGGGTCCAGAAATGCGGCTCCTGCAGATTGTAAACCCCCTGGAGTTGCTGAACCTAAATACACACACACACACACACAAGGAATTAGACAGGTCCCATATATGAGGGAGAAGGACACCCCCCCTGATGACTCACCCTCTGGTAGCACTCTGGGAGGGCGTGGTCCAACGAAGGTGGAGTCCTCTGCATCAGGATTCCGATGGACTCTCGCAATAACGGGACCACACTAAAAAGGTCAGAGGTCAGAAGGGATGTACTGATTATGTGTGAACTAGGGTTAATGTCATTAACCCTCTGCTGTCCAGGTGAGTATTATACACACTGTCTACTCCCTGTTCTTAAAGCTTAGATCATTTTCCTGTTGGTTCAGGTTGAGGAATGCTGGTTTTTCTGCTGATTCTATCTGGTTCTAGTAGAGGAATTATACTTTTTCTGCCGGTTCTGATAGAGGAATGCTGGTTGTTCTTTGTGGCTATGCTGTTCTGGTTCTGGCCTGGTCCTCAGGGTCTGTTGCTGTGGTGACAGCTGCTGCATGTGCAGTGTGCTGCAGTAACCCGATGCCTGTGGTGGGCTGAAGGCCCGGGTTCTGACCACAGCTCTGCTCCGTCCTGGTTCTGCTGACGGTGAAATGTGCAGCTGCCTTCACTTCCATCCTATCAAACCACATCAGCTCCATTTATCAGAGGGGCTTCTGGGAAATCTGACCGCTACGTTGACGTGCAGAGCCGAGGCCCGGTTCCATCATGGTGGTTTGGCGCCGGAGTCCATTTGTCGTAATTACACAGTCTGACATCAGTGCACAGTCATTTTCAGAGAACAGAGAATGGACAGGAATGTTTTATATCTGATCCATCGTCCATCAGTCAGATGGGGGGGGGGGCTTCCTATTTCACCTTTAAGAACAGAGCAATCAGATGAAAAATGGAGCAGACGTGGTCCAAGGGAAGCTGGGCTCAGTTCACTGGTGGAGTACACCAGAACGGACCTCATTCAGTTTAGTATAGATGTGGACTAGAGACTGAACTGGACCAAACTGACTGAAGTGGAGTAAACAGGACTTGACCTGAATGCGCCAGGTCTGTTCGAGGACCATCAGAATAGAACCGGGTCACAGTGAGAACCAGACCGTCCTGGTTAGTCGGACCCAGTTCTCCTGTTGTGTCCTGATTCAAATCCAGACAGTTCAGGTCAGTCTGATTCACATGAGTCACGGACGGTTTGTAAGTGTCCACCTTTTCATGGCATTGTACTTTGACACTTTTCTTTCTTCTATGTTCTTGGGTTCTGATCCGATTGGTGTGAACATGGAACCTGATCCAAAAGGATTTTAACACCTCAGTCTTCAAATTATTTTGAATTGGGTATTGGTTTTAGCTGAATCTGATCCTTTGGGCGGCAGTTTTGGACTGATGGGACCCTTTGGGTGGTGGTTTTAGCTAGACCTGACCTTTTGGGTGGTGGCTTTGGCTGGACCTGTCTCTCTGGGAGCTCATCTTGGCCAGATCAGACCCTTAGGACTTGGTTTTGGCCCCTGGGCTGCAGGTTTGACAGCGCTGTTCTAGATGATGGAGGTCTTGAGTTTTTTTGCTTCAGTCTTGCTTCTGGCCATTGTATTTTGATGCCGCTTACTTCTTAAATATTGAATGTTATATCTGTCTTTTTGTGTTGGGGTTCAGTTTCTGGGATCACAACAGTGTTATGCTGTGTCAGGATGTGACTATACATCCCATAATGCAGTGATCAATAACCTTACTGACAGATGATCAGCTGAGGCCATGGGACAAAGCAGAAGTATCAACAATCATTTTCAGTAAGAGACTCCGGACGTAGACAGGAAGTGACCTCACACCTGACTCCATTGTTGGTCTTCCTGCTTCATGTGAAAAACGCTGCAGCTGTGATCTACAGCCTGTCATTACATATGGACATGATGATTGGATACCACAGAGAAAAGAATGCCCACAACAAAGAGCCTGCCTGCACCGCCCCCTTCACAGCTGTTCGTCAGCATCGTCTCATGTGGTTGCCCCTGGACACAGCCCTGCCCACTTGGGTCCGTTATAGGCTATAATTACAGCTGTCAATCAGCAGGGTGGGGACAAGACAGACATGTGCGTTTGTTTACACACGTGCCCAAAGTTTTCATACAGACCTGCTATCATGTGTGTGTAGGGATTTTTTTTACATTGAATAATTATCTTGATTGGAAACAGAATAATGCAACAGTTGTTTCAGATGCAACTCTCACTTTTTTATGGGATGTCCTGTAACTGTGTACCATGTCACTGTTATGGTGAGGTCACAAGGTCAGAGGTGTGCATTACTGTGATGTAGGGCATTAACAACTTCAGTTTTTTTTTTCAAGTCGACTTATCCGTCGAAGTCAAGTCGACGGGTTGTGATGATGTCATCACATTGTCAGCGGAGGGATAACACATGGCTGTCCAAAAAAAAAAAATCTGTCAGTCTGTCCATGCCTTACTGTGACGTCACATGGTCAGAGGTGTGTGTTACAGTTGAGGTCACATGCTTCGAGCTATGCGTTACGGTGAAGTCACCTGACTCCGATGAGGATGGCGATGAGCATGGAGCAGATGGGGTCTGCAATCATCAGGTCGTACTTCTGCATCAGCAGAGCAGAGATGATGACACCAACACTGCCCAGTGTGTCAGCGATGATATGCAGCAAAACACCTGCAGAACAAATGCAGACACCTTCAGAAATGTCCAACAGCCTCCCAACACATCATCAACTTATGTCAACTTAACCCTGGATGGTGGAGACTGAACAGCTACGGCCTGGTCTGGAAAGAACAGGAGGGTTCACATGTAACCCAGACCATGGTCACAGACCCAGACCACCATCACTTACACTGACAGTGGGTTAGTGGGTTTACACAGACTGGGTTATTCATCCTCCTCTTTCAAATTGGACCATTACTGATACTTCCATGTACTGTTGCCATGAATACCCTCCACCATGAGGAGGTGTGCTGTCCCAAACATGAGTGTGCTTCGGGT
The DNA here is from genome assembly GCA_020466265.1 of Siphamia tubifer. Lineage (NCBI taxonomy): Eukaryota > Metazoa > Chordata > Actinopteri > Kurtiformes > Apogonidae > Siphamia > Siphamia tubifer. Next base: position 11,521,708 of record CM035786.1, read on the forward strand.
CTCGGTGTGTGCTGTGGATCATAGTCTACTGAACACATACACTCAGGCTGTTCCACTCGTAAACATAGATTTCAACAGTTCCAATTGTTTTTCTCTTTTCATCCATGTCTGAAAAACTCAAACATGAATAAACTACCCCAAAACTGTATGCCTACAATTAGTTTGTATAAAGCTTATGTCGATACTTTTCTGTGTATGTCTTGTTGCAACTTAGTAACATCATATTCTCCTTGTTTTGGACTTTGAGAAAAATTACAAAGAAAATAGCTTAAAAAATTAATAATGTTCCAAATTGCAGATCCTACTAATGCAAATTGACAATGGAATATTTAAAACAATAATAATAAGAAGAAGACCAAAAAAATAAAAGTAGGCGAAAATTAATAGTCACTGGGAACATTTAAAATAAGCACAAAAATGAGTAAAATCAGAGCCCAAATAAAAATGGACAGAGGAATGAAAAATGTTAAATAAACAAAAAACAGACAATGTGAAAAGTAATGGAAAAATGAAAAACAATGACCAAACTAATTCACAATGTAGTGAGTCATCGTTTGAATATGAGGCAGTGTCATAGTGTGTGGGTGCCCCCTGCTGGCTGCTCTGACCCCTGCACACTAACACTCATCTCCCTTAATCTTTTTCAAAACTGATACCCCCCCTCCTCCAGGACCTTCACTTCATGTACTTTTCTATTTGTGTACCTACTTTTTTGGCTGAGATTGTACCTGTTTGTATCAATATTCTGGACAGCAGGTCCCAGAAATGGACTCTTTAGAGACCCGTGTTGTTGTCATAATCATCATTTACTACCTTCTTCTTGTTCTGTGATGGAAATGTACCATTTGTAACCAAATTTACCATATGTTATATAATATGTTACTAGATTTATTATATATATATATATATATATATATATATATATATATATATATATATATATATATATATATATATATATATATATATATATATATATATACACACACACATTGTAAGCTTCTTTTTAAATTAAGAAATTATATATTTTTAATTTTAAGCTTATTTTTACTCCTCGACTGGTTTGCATCTTAATTTCATTGTACATGCTACAATGACAAATAAAGGCTGTTCTATTATATTAAAATGATATACTGTTGATTATTAATATTTAATAATAACATGCTATAATATATGGTAAATTTAGTTACAAATGGTAAATTTCTATCACTGTTCTCAAAATGTTAATACATAGAGAGAACCTCAATCATTGTTTTCCTAACATACACAGATTACATTTGGTCTTTTCTACCATTTTTGACGTTAACTATGGGGCGTTCCAGGCTAATTTGGCTGTGAATCCACATTTGTTGTTTGAAGGTTTGCGTCTTTGTCTCCTCCATCAATGCTTTAATTCCACAGTAAAACGACAGATAATGAGTTCTCACCCTGAAGGATCTGTTTGCTGGAGCCTTTTCCAGGCGTGTATTCATCTGCAAGAAAAAGAAAGGTATTATTTTACAGAGAAATGGACTGAAAAACAATCCCTCAAAACACTGCAAACCACTGCATGGCTTCATAACAGACTCCACTTATCATTGTAATTCCAGCTTTATTTGAACTTTAAATACACGAGATAGCTGTATCACAAAATAACAGAACCAAGACGGCAGGAAAACCTCGATAAGACACATGGATAAACAAAAGATAAAAAAGAAAAAACAGAAAATGAGTAAAATAATAAACGCTTAAGAATAATCGAATCAAATAGAATTCAAAGCAAATTAAGAGAAACAGCCAAATGGATAAAACTAGTGTGGTTTGTTTCTCCGACATCATCCAATTATCAGAGTCTGAGAAGCGCCAACATAAACACACAATAGAAGGACGGAAATGTTCTTTAAGAACCTTGGAAATAAAAGCACCGGGTTCAACCAGACATCAGCATAAAGCTCATGATGAGGATAAGAGGTGATGTAAACCCACAGCCATAAAACACCAGTGTATCATTGTCTTATTTCATGTACTTTTTTTTTATACAGATACATATTGAGCAGAGCTGCAGGTGAATTGATCCGGCTTTTAATATGTGTCAAAGTTTCTCATGTAACGCTATAGGAATTTAATTAACCACCCTGTATTAGATGGTGAAGGAAATGATCCAGGTTCTTCTTACCGTGACAGGGTGGCTCCTCATGGCTGTGTCCGTGACCCCCATGACCATGGTGACTGTGTCCGTGTCCGTCATGACTATGTCCGTGTCCGTCATGACTGTGTCCGTCATGACTGTGTCCATGTCCATGTTTGCTGTGGTCGTGTCCTCCGTGACTGTGTCCGTGGTTTAAACTGCCGTTGAACAGGGAGTGACTGTGACCGTGACCTGAGGACACAGGACAGACACAAGGACAGATGTGACAACAGTTCAGAGAATGTAATAAATATTTTATTTTAATCCATTTTAGGACTTGATATATATATATGGGGGACTAAAAGTGCCAAAATTAAATAAATAAACCATTAAATAATCCAAATTGAAATTAAATAGATAAATGTGTTATTAATTAATTAAAATACCAACTCATTTTAGGTAAAAAAAAAAAGAAAATTATTATTATTATATAATCTGTCAACTTCGTTCATCAAAATTGGTGGGCGGGGCTAATGCAAATCTAGTCAAATCTACTACATTGTGAGTGTCGGACCAAGAGTAGATTTTTAGAAGTTGCCAATAGAGTTTTGTTTACTAAAGTAAACAAATAGAGCTTAATAGCGCCACCTAGTGTTTGGGAATGTTCACAAGCTCTGCATCAATCTTTTATCTGGAACCCATTTGACTTGACTTGATGTGCAGGGGAACCAATCAGGTGTTAAGACCCGCCCACCTACAGAATAGAGTACTTTTACCACCTTTGCCTGGTAGCTTTGAGTGCATCCTGGATCTGACCATTACCCCAACCCTGCTAGACTCACCTCCATCTCCGTGTGAGTGTCCGTGTCCTCCATGTTGAAAAACGAAGATCCCGACCAGATTGACGAGCAGACCCGCGACAGAGACGGGAAGCAGCCGCTCGTGGTGGACATCAGGAGGTTCCAGAGCTCTCTGAGAAGCCAAGCAGACAGGACATTATTCATGTTTCAGAGCAGGTCTAGTGGGCTACAAAATTTCAAACAGCACCTGCTTGTACACGAACACATCACTATGACAACATCATGTCCTGTTTGACAGAAGTTTTGGAGCTGTTGGGATAATTTAACACGCGACACAACACAACATTACAATAAAAGATGGCAAAAACTAAAAGCATGCACAACGGTGTTGTAGTGTGGGTTGAATTAAGCTTTTACAGGTGGAACGTGGGATGAATGAGTCAAACTCCTTCAGTCATTTAACACATTCATCATTCTGCATTAGCAATTCAGCTAATGCTAACTGCTTCATTCTTCTGCATCCAGTTTTCTACTTTTATAACTGCCTTGTTCCTGAAGGACATTTCCAGGCCCCAGCATGAACATTAAATTAAACACAGAACCATTTCAGTCTCATCTGACAAAACCATTAGTTTGAACTGAAACAATGCTCCAAATAAAAACAGAACACCCACTCCTCAAAGCTACTGCTACCAGCTAATGCAGAAGCATTTACTACGCGTTTGTCTGAGCCACAACAGAACTGTAGTTAAATACAATGATCCAGTGCATATGCACAAAGAAAAAGACTCATTCTATTATTGTGTAGAAGGAAGAATGACAACTGCAGCTGTTTTCACTCCATTAGTTCTTACCCATCAGTTCAATGAACAGGTTTACAGTTGTTTTAGTCCGGCATCTATTACTCTACCGTTTATCTTTGCTTTTCTTTGTGCCAGTTCAACACACACACAGGAGAACTGGAACATACAAACTATGGAGAATTGGAACACAAACAGTTTGGTCTTTTGTCTTCAGGCTGAACAGAGCTGGTATCTGTTCTGTAGAACTAGGAACATTAAGTCCCACATTAACAGTGTACTGTCAGATTTGTGTGTGTTACCTCCACTCCTTCAGAGAAGATGAAAAATGCTGTGAAAATGAGGAAGAGTCCATTGACGAAACCAGCCAGAACTTCAGCTCTCACATACCTGAAAAACATAAACAGACTCAACACACAGACAACACAGACAGAGCCCAGGCGCCTGTTGCACAAAATTACAATTCTGTACAGATATGTGGCCTACATTATAAACATCATTATTATTATTATTATTATTAATCTACAGATATGCAGGCTGTATTATATACATTATTATAATTATATTTCTTTCAGCGTATAGACATGCAGGATTTATTATGTACATTATTATTATTATTCCAATGTTATGGGTGAAAGCACAACTAACCCTAACAAGTCAACTACTGAATAGTTTGTTTTTCTAGTTCTTTCTATTGTTACACTGGTGTGCTGCTGCTTGGTTGGAACAAAAACCTGCAGCCACACCGGCCCTTTGTGGAATGGTTTGCCCATGCTTGATCTAAAACATGCTAGATTGTGGCTCTCGAGGACCAGGGTTAGCAATCCCTGTTTTACATACTCTGTAGTTTTAAACATATCTGCACTAATGTTGAATGTTTGAAATGTCTGAATATAATTATAGAATAAAATAAAAATAAATATTTACATTTATGTAAATGTATTTAAACTAACAATCCCACATGTTTAAATGGTGACACTGGGTCTGGTTCATGTGGTTCTATTGTATGTTGGGCAGTGGAAGAAATATTTGTTCTATTGCTGGTGACTATGATAAGGGATCACATTAAATAAACCCTGCATTTTGCCTGGTCTGGAACAGGTTAACTCCACATGTTTCATCTCGATTGTAACTTAGAATATACCCTACTTTTATCATGGATAAGCTGATCCAGGAAAATCAACATATCCACGTGTATGGCAATGGAAAACTGAAACTTCAAACTTGACTTAATCCATTTTCCTAGTTTTGTGCAACAGGTCCAGGTCAAAGTATATGTTTGTGCTGGATTCCACAAACCCGTAGGAGAAGCTGTCGTTGGACCTCCACCTGGAGATGACAGAAGCTGCTAGACCAGCCAGGAGAGCAGTACAGTCAAAGAACATGTGGAAGGAGTCTGTGATGAGACCTAAACTGGAGACACAAAGGGTAAATTAAACCTAAAGTGGAGACACAATGGGTAGATTAGACACCCTATATAGTTTTGCCTCATATCTGTGTTTCAAGTTTAAGACAGTTTCCATCATTCAAGACCTTTGATGTTTGGTTTCTACCATCATCCCAGGTTTAGTCAAATTTACGTATGTGGCTGAGGAATTTGGTGCTCCTGTGGCAAGAACTTTTTTTTATTTTTTTTTTTAGATTTTTATGTGCAAGGATGGAATTCTGGATCCGTTTCTTTACTCTTGTCTACTTGCACAATTATTCATAATAAATATAAAAACAGTTCCTATTTTAAAGTCTTTCAACATTCATCACATTATCCTTGAATAAACAGATTAAAATCATACAGATTTCTGGGGGAAAAAAATTAAATAACTTAACAGTCATCCGTGAAAAGACCAGTTGATGCCTCTGTGTGTCTCATCTGGACCCACTGGTGTAACTGCTACACTTTCCTATATTAGATCAGTCACTTTCCACCATTCTGGAACATTTTCACTATATATGGTGCAATTCATCCAAAGCAGTTGTATACATAGGTGTGCATTCCATAAGTAACAGTGGTGTGAAGCAAAAACTGAAACTATGTAGGAGCTGTATCTTATCACTGGTGGATTATTCATCTTTGATTCATTTATTTAGACTGGTTACCATGGTGATGTGCAAGGTGTGGGCCACATGGGCACTTGGATGACACCCACAGGTTATATAGGGAGGTGAATCACCTGCACAGAGAGAGGCCAGTCTAGGCGGCCATAATTTTTGTTGACAGCCTTTTGTTCAGTTGCCTTTTCTTTTCTCAAACGGTGCACTTTTTACCATCCTGTGTGTGTGTATGAGAGAAAGAGACCAGAGGCCGCCTTCGTAGCTCCCATTTACAGTAAATAAAATGAAACTTATCTAGACTCAGCATGTGATTCCTAGAAAGTGCTGTAGCATGTCAGAAATATACAGGACATGAAGTCTACCTGTCAAGCGACTTTAAAAAAGAGTGGGAAGGTCACAACACTTTATGCATTTTCAACATTCATCTCTAGGTTCCATTTCTTTATTAAAAGTTGGATCTTGCACAACATTTTCACAACTTCTACCTTGTATCCACTGCACCCACAAATGACGTCCATTTGGTTTGGGTGTTGTTGTATTTTTCTTTTTACATAATTCCTAGTTCCCAAACATCAGGACAACATGTAGTTTAGTTGTACAATGTAAAGCTTTGATGCAGCTTCTATGAAGGAAGATAAGATAATATTTTCCTTTATTAGTTACACTCAGGGAAATTCCAGGTTTACAGCAGAAAGATTATGGCACACATGAATAATAACTTCTATAAATAAATAATTCTCTATACAATATACGGTTTAGTTTTTCAAATAAATATATACATATTACTAAAAATTATTGCACTTTTTTTGGACGGATTGCACTAGAACTGCACAATCTATTAGATTATTGATATTACAATGCAACTGTGCACAATAGTCACATCATAGGTCCTGCAATGTAAGAGACAAATCAACTCCGTGTGTTCTTATCTCATTTCTACGGTATGTGACACACACTGCACACAGCAATCCACCAATCACAATCATTCTTAATCAATTAGGTTTGAACTTTGAAAAATTAGCTACAAAAAAGAAAAAATCACCATTAGCTGAAAACTTGGTGCCAGAAAGAAAAGTATAACACAGCTATTATGTTCTCCCAAGTATTTTTTCCACAATATATATTGTATGGTTAAAAAAGATCGCAATGCCATTTTTTATATTGTGCAGTCTTATTAGTTATTGGATGGTTTATTGGGGCAGTTTCTGTTGTGGATTTTTTCAGCTGTAGGAAGGAATAACCTGTGAAACCTGTTTTACACAGTGTCTCATCCTATCACTGAAGGAACTTTAGAAAAACACACTCCCAGTTCCCAACTGTGCAGACATAAGATGAACTAAAATGTTAACCACGATTTTACACTTGTGTTTTTGGAATGAAATATGCCAAAATTGTGTATTTTCCCTCATTTATTCTATTTTTAAAGAAACAATATGTTAATTATGAAACTGATGTTATTTTTATTGTAATTATGAGCCAAAGTTAGTTTGTGTATTATATGTGATGTAACTGTTTCGTATTGTGTACACCTGCCCAGGGACAGCAGATTGAAAGTAACCTGTAGGTAAATTTGTTACAAAGCATTTTTTCTCTTTGAGATTAATGTACACCGTGCCTTATACCTGACAAATAAACAATAAAATAAAAAAAAACCTTCTCTCCTTGTGATTTCTGTAGTTTGTTATGTCCATAATAGTTTTTCTTATATTATTAATAACGATTTTAAATTATTATTATAATCATTAACAACAATAATAACAACAATAATGTAAAATAAAATAAAATCAGTATAGTTATCAGCCACCAAAAAAATCCATATCGGGCAATCACCAGTGAGAACATTTGTACAAATCACTGCTGTTCATTGATCGTCTTAAAACTGTTTGCAGTTTTAGCTCTGAGAGGTTTGGACAAATAAGCCAATAGTTCAATAATACAGAGCTCAAACCTAATGTCAAACACTGATTTAATGGGACATCCAGGTCAGGTCTCACAGGGAGGTTAATTTTATTAGATCATTGAGAGTTTCTCTGTGTTTTGTCACGCGCGCACATACGCACGCGCACGCATAGTAACACACACAAAGTAACACATACGTGGCACATCCTGGACACAAGTGGATGCTAGCTGTCCGTTAGCCTACCTGTTACTCCAGAGGCCGTAGGTTAACTCCACAAAAGCGAAGGACAGGTTTAGGCAGAGGAAGAAAAACAGATTCCTGGATGTTTTATCGGCGAGGATGGACCTTAAAACACAAACGGAACAGTCACAAACCTCCACATCAACACCCCCAAACCGTCCCCAAAGCCCGTAGATTATCCCCTGACCGCATCGACACACACAGTCCCGTGGAGCGAACACTCAGAACCCGGGGACAGTATCATGACAAGCGGCAAAAATACGGTTTGAATCAGTATTTGAACACGTCTATTGAGGGTCGCCGGCTAGCATCGGCTAACAGCCCATCATAAACACAGCTGGCAGAGTTAGCACAGTTAGCCGCTGTTAGCATTTAGCGGTGTAGCCGCTTACCTAAACCACCCCGACAGCTTCACCAGCAGGTTCAACTTGGCAGGTTTGTACTCATCGTCTTTAATTGATAAAGGTAACATTTTTATCAGCTGGACTCACTCACACACTCACTCACACACTCACTCAGAAGGTAGATTTGGCTACGGTAAGCTAACGCAACACTTCCGATATCCACAGATTTCACAATAAAGGTTCCAAAATACTAAGGACCGGAAGTGTAGATTAAAGGTAATTATGGGGGAAAGTGTCTAATAATGCAGCAAATCTAGTGGTAAGATGAAACTCAGCATGTTTAATCAACTACTACTCAGAGAGATGCATTTAAGACCAACAGTTTGTCTGGTTTAAATCAACTATAAATGCTAAATGACATTTATCCATTAAAGACCCAGTGCTACTTTTGTGGCACTTCCCATCATCAGTTTTTTAAAAACAATATTGTCCTCTTAATTTTACTCTTTTTTGTATAAAGCATGTATTTTCCAATATTTAACTCACGGATTGTGTAGATGTTTATAAAAACACAGAGTAAATGCTAAGTGAATTATATCAAAAGAGAGAGAATTTAAGAAAAAGTTACTTATTACATACTATATTGCTAACTTAATGGAAAAACAACTGTCTATCCACTGTCATTGATCCAACTTCATGGATTTTATTGGTCAATCAATGAAGAAGATGGTGATGTTTCCATGGTAACTATAGTCTCTGAACAGCCAAATGGGTCATATGCGATTACCATGAAAAGATGGAAAAACTGCATTTTCCACCAATTATTTACATGTGTTGATAGAAGTAATGGGTCCTCGGCAGTAATGCACGGGTCCATGTATAAACGACCCGCAACCGACCACTTTTTAAACTAACCCGCCCACAACTCGGACTGCAAGAAATATATTTGTAAAGGATGGACCCGACCTGCTTCTGGACCTGCATTTATAAAGAGTAGTCAATGGTCTTTATGAACATCAAATGACCTTACTCACATACCTGCATTCATTCATTCATATTAATTGCCTCTATATAATTGACAAGTATCTTAATTTCTTCATGTATATTGTTATTGATAAAATTAGATTTTCATTTATATTAATTAAGTCTTTTTTCATCTCTACTTATAAAAACATTTTATGTGTCTTTTTCATCCTAGATTTCGGTGTAACATTTGCACACAACAAAATTGTGTGTGTGTGTGTGTCAGCAGAATGCAAAGCTGATTATGTTGTGCTGTTTGTGGTCGTGAACAGCAGGGGGCGTCAGAGCCATGTGGTTGGATCTACAATGGTGGTTCTTTGGTGGTTCCTCTGTGGTGGTCCATCTCTGACCTGTTCTAACTCTCTGAGTGGAACCTCCACACTCCGGTCTGTTTACTTCCTGGTCAGGTTTTATCAGTGGTTGATCCCATTTCACTGGTTCTTGATCCTGAAAAACATGTGGAAAATCATCATATGTGTTTAGTAGGAATAGGAATAGGAATAATAATAATAATAATAATAATAATATTTTTCTTATATTTTTAATATACTTTAATATATTCTTTATTTTCCACTTTAAAAATATAAATGCATGAGAAGGTATAAATATAAATGAAATATAAGGGAACTGAAAAGCTTCATATGCTTATATAGAGGGCTCCCTTCATCAGCTTAACACTTCAAATGGATCAAATGACAAAAATAACTTAGGTAATAAGTAAATAAAACAGTATAACAATACAATAAAAAATTTACCATTACTTAGAATGATATACGGAAAATATATATATTTGGCACTCAACATATGGGTATTCAACCTTGCTTTAAACACCTGTATAGAACATGCCTGTCTACTATCCCAGGGAAATTTGTTCCATAAGATACTTTATTGATCCTAAAGGAAATTATGCAGTCATCTGTTGCTCACATCCATAAAAAACACATAAAAACAAATACATAAAACCCATTGATAAAATCACCCAAGTGAAAAAGTACCAAATAAGATAGAACTAAATAAATAACTACTAAATTAAAAAGAAATAAAAGAGATTGGAGGAGATATTACAAAGAGAAGAGGAAAAGAAAAAGCATGCTCAACCACTGTCTTTCACGGTTTTTCCACCGTCAGTAGACCAGTTACCTGGGAACAAAGTGAACATGATGGTGTGTATAGAGTCAGATGGTACTGTGCCATTTATTATTATATTAATCAATAGAAGTACTTTCAAATCAGCTCTCACCTGATATGGCAGCCAGTGATGAGAGGGACTGGTTTCCATAGAGACCAGTATATCTGTAGAGACAAGGCCTGGTCCACCTTTAGACTGGGTCAGGATATCATTGGTCCAGGTAGAAGTCACATAACACATTCCAAGACCCTCAGATCCATTTATGGAACTACATTTACAGTGTAAAAAATATAATTGAAATGTATGTTAAACCCACAGACAGACAGATAGATAAAAACATAAGTAACAAAACAGGTAAAAAAAAAAAAGAAAAAAAAAAAAGGCAAAGACATAAAGTAAGGATCAAAACCAAAAATACAAAATAAGTGTTAATGAAAAACTAAGAAAATTGAACAAAATAGACAAAAAATGCAAAACATATACTACATAATAATGATCAAATCGTGATTTGATGATGAATGTCATATAAAGATATAAATGCATGTTTTATCGATGAGTGATGCTTGGTTTGGTAGATTCTCTTACATTTCAGTCTTAGACGTTAATTTTTCCCTCCACAGACGTGCATCTCATTGGTCAATGGACACCTTCATGTCTGATATAAATCACCGTTATGCAATAAAAACCGAAAGTTGTACCAGACGAGTTTAAATAAAGTTCAGCCAGGTTGAACCATGACTCAGTTTATCTATAATGCTGATTCATGCATATCATCAACCCTGTTTCTTCTCTTTCAGCAGGAAACGCCAGCAGAGACAGCGATTAAAAGGGGGAGGCTTGCACAACAGAACACAGGGGTCAAAGGTCACAGAGGCCCAGTGGGACCCAAAGCGACGGCAGAATGAAAAACAACAGCAGGAGCAGAAATACTGGCATTTATCATACATTTCCTGCAGCTGAATGTGCACAAACCTGAAGAGAACAGAGTTAATAAGCAGGAGGACGTGATCTTTGACCTCTACAGTCCCACACAACTACAGACCTCAGATTTGAGAAAGACAGGAAAAAACCCATCCACATGGTTTCAAGTGCATTTATAGGAATTCAGATGCAAAGAAGAAGTAAATGTCAGGGGTCGCCTTAAGGAATGAAAAGATGAACAGATGAAAGAAAAACAAAGTGTAGATAACACAAATAAAGAAACAATGAAAGAACAAACACAAATGAAATAAAAAATAATGAAAAACAAAACCACTAATTTAATAATTCTTTCAGTGTAAACACAGGTAACATAAGTTCAAGGGTCAGCTTTGGTTTATCCTCTGCACTGTACCCATAATTCACAGCTCCTAGCATTAGCATTAGCACACCAACACAAATGAGGATCAAAGTGCTTTTCTGATCACATGACAACCCAACCACCAATCACGACACCATGGCTCTCTTTCAAGAGGCTGCCCAGAAGACGCAGGGGTCAAAGTTCAAACATAAACGCTGATGTGAAGCTGAATGCAAACCACAGTGTGAAACTCCTCCAGACCCTCCTTCACGCTGCTCTTCACACCTCCCCATCAGCAGCCTGGTCTCCATAGCGACAGGACGAAGAGCCAGTGATCTTTGTGTTAAACAGAAAAACAACAGAATAGTGAATTCAGTGCCTCAGCTCACTGGCAGCGCCCATGTTCCAGGAATTAGACCCATCCTGTTTTCTATCCAGTTTGATGAAGCTGCTTCAGTACGTGAACTTCATCATCATCACATTTGATGAAGATCAGAACTTAAGCCACCATCACTGATCAGTTCATAAGAAATGTACAGTGTTGATGTTTTCTAATCCGTTAGATCATGAGTCTATTTTGGCTGGGGTTTTTTCCAATACTTTTGATTTTATATAGACACAGGTGGTAAAAGTACTCCCATTCTGTACTTAAGTAGAAGTACAGCTACTTGTGTGAAAATACTCTGGTAAATGTAGATGTACTGATTAAACTCATTTATGGAAGTAAAAGTAAAAAGTATAATTTCTCAATTGTAATAAAGTAAAAAAAAAATAATAACACTGTATAGATATTTTTGCTATGAATGAAATAATACTTATTTAACCAGGAAAAATCTGAAAAGTTTCAAAAGTATCCAAAAACAAAGCCTTTAAAAGTGAGTTACTATGTAGAAAATGTTTTTTTGAGCAGGCTGTGTATGAGCATTAAACATGAAACATCAATGGGGTGTGTGTGTGTGTGTGTGGGGGGGGGGGGGGGGGGTAACATTTGAGATAAAAAGTCATGATGAGATTAAAAAAGTGCAGAATTATGAGAGTTGAAATTCTAATATAAAATGGCATAATTGAGATAAATCATAAATATGAGATATGAAATGCATAATTATGAGAGTGAAATTGTGAGATAAAAAGTCACCATCATGACAAAAGACTCTTAAAAATTCTTAAATTCTAATTTCTAAAGTCCCAATTTTTCTCCTCCACTAATTTTCAGGTGTTTCCATTACAGTTTTTATAGCGATATTTACATTTTGTGAATTCCCAAGGGTAATGGAAACACATCTACTATTTCACGAGTCTGGCCCATTTCAGATCAAATTTGGTTTGATGTTACCCTGAACTAAAATGAGCTCTAAAGGGTTAAAATCTAAATTTGTTTTACCTCTTAAAAAAATCAAGCAGATGAAATAATAATGCTGCTTTTGATATCTTCTTTGGAATTGGGTTTGTAATCTGAAAGATGAACGGTTATTGATTCTGTAAAATGGTCGTTCATGGAAAGTTTCAAGTTTGTTCAGTGTTTCAGGGTTTTCTTGTCCTGTGGAAATCACAGCACAGACACAAAGACAAACAGTCTTTAATTGACTTTCTTCAGGATGGAGGCTTTGACCGGTGGCCTGGTGTTGCTGTGGCAACAGGCTGAGGGGCTCCATGACCTGAAGTGAAAGGCTCTGAATGGAGACAGGGTCCGGGAACAGTCCCAGGATGTGAATTCACATGAAACAGAAAGTAGGAAATAAATATATTTAATAAAAGCACAAAGTGATACATGGAACGAATGTCCAACCAGATGAAAAAGGCAGTTAGTTTAACCCTGACCTTGACCTTTAACCCTGACCCTGACCCTAAACCAACACATTTAAGGCAGTGAATGCAGATTCCCCAAAGTCTGATATGAAGTGAATTGTGTGGACGTACTTAATATCTTTCTTTTATTAAAGGTTATTTAAGGTCATAGTTGATTAGAAAAGCCCTTAATCAGACTCCCGATTCACACTGAAGCGTTTACTCTGAAATAAAATCATCCAATAAGATGCAAAGTTACACCAAACAAAGCATTTGACCGGAATTAAATCAGATTTAAAATATTTTCTGTCCTGGAAATGAGACAAAACAAAAATAAATTATGTCTAAAAGATAATAATTCACTATCTTCAAACTTGTGTTTTGTCTTTAATGTGCAGAGATTGAACAAACAGAAACCAAAGGTCAGAAATGCAACTGAAACTGGGAGGTGGAGTGGCAAGTTTTCCAGCTGTAGCTCATAGACAACAGCATCTACAGAACTCACCCATGTCCTGTCCTGACGCCTGATCTCTGGACGCGGACCTGTACCCCCCCCCCCGTCTGCAGAGGTGGGAAGTAACTAAGTAGAAGTACTCCATTACTATACTTAACTAGATTTTTTTAGGTATTACTTGAGTATTTATTTTTCTGTAAACTTTTGACTCCTCCCTACATTTGTACATAAATATCTGTACTTTATACTCCTTACATTTATATAAATATATATAATTTATACTCCTCACATTCTCAGAATAGACTTGTTACTTTTTCAAACTAAACAGATGTGACAGTATGAAAATACATCACTTCAGAGGGAAAATCAGTGGAGGAGAGAAAGTGGGACTTTAGAGATTAGAATTAGGACTTTTATCTGATAACTGATTTTATCTCATGATTTTTATTTTGTTATGTCATAATTTTGACTTTTTATCTCAAGTATGAACTCCCCCCTATTTTTCCTGCTCATATCCACTAAACTGAGTACTGTGACCCGATCAAACATTATCTACACAGTAAGTCACTTTTAAAGCCTTTATTTTTGGATACTCTTGAAACTTTTCAAATTTTTCCTGGTTATATAAATATTGTTTCATTCATGGCCAAATTGAAATGCGCTTTTCCTTTTTTACTTTATTACAACTAAGAAATTGTACTCTTTTGCTTTTACTTCAGTAAAGGAGTTGAACTGTACTTCTACGTAAATACAGAATGGGAGTACTTTTGCCACCTCCTCCCCCTTCCTCACCTGTCTGGATGACCCTGCCCACCTGTTTTATCTGTCTAGATAGATTCCCTTCCTGTAGCCCCACCCTCCTGCATCCTCACAGATTATATCTGCAGATGTACATTCATCTGTCTGTCTGTCTATGGGAGTGGATCTGTCCTTCACTGTGGAAACCTTTCAGGTTTCTCCTTTCCCACTGAAGGGGTGGGGGCACCAATTCTGTCTTGTGTTCCAATACCCACACTGACATGAGTACACTTACACATAATACACTTTCTGTACTTACTAAATGTACATATTTCAGTGGGCAAGTACTGTCTTAACTCCAATACTGTATGGTGCGACTACCAAAAATGATGATCAGCACTACGGCCCGCCAAAGGACATTTGAAAATGCAAAAAACCCTCAAACGCTAAACTGTTCTGGTCTGTTGATTTGCTGATTTGGGGCAGAGCCTGCTAACATTTCTGTCACCATCTTTACTAATTGTGAGTAAAGAGTTGATTCCCACCTAGATCCGCATCTCCTGCTACGTAGGTGATATGGCGGCCATTGAGTACAAAAAGTGTCCATGTGTCCATACTCAAAAATGTGACCATTATGAGTACACATCCAGGTACTTTAAGTACACTTCTTTGTCACCAAAATCATAATGTGAACGCCCTGCGTACCCAAACTATCAGGGATAATAATGGATTAGTGCTTATCAAGGCACCCAAAGCTCTGTACATTATTGCTCCATTATTCATTCGCTCTTATATTCTCCCTCTGGTGGTGCTAAATTACATTTTTAGCCACAGTTGCCCTGGGGCAGATTGACAGAAGGGAAGTTGCCAATTCACGCCTCTGACTGCCACTGAACATCCTCCACTGGTCTATGTT
Source organism: Siphamia tubifer (assembly GCA_020466265.1). Taxonomy (NCBI): domain Eukaryota; kingdom Metazoa; phylum Chordata; class Actinopteri; order Kurtiformes; family Apogonidae; genus Siphamia; species Siphamia tubifer. The sequence goes on from CM035786.1 coordinate 11,537,272, forward strand.
ACGTGTTTTAAATGTTTCTATCTTCCAACACACCTGATGGTCCTTATCATTCTTCTGCAAATCTGGATGATAGGCTGACCATTTGAATCAGGTGTGCCTGAAAAGGGAAACATCTAAAACACGCAGGATAGCAGCTCTCTAGGACCAGGACTGGGGACCCCTAGTCTAAGGACAGGGAGAGGGGTCTGGGACATTATCCTTTTCTTCCATCTATTGTGTATTTCACTGATTGTTTTATCAACCTGACTCTGTAAAATCCTATGAGAAAACCTTATTTTGATTTGGGTCTTTACAAATAAAATTAAATTGTTTCAGAAACACAACCACAAGTGGATCAAAAACATAACTGAATACAACCAAAATAATAATAAAAAAAGAAAGTCTAAAATTTAGCTAAACCAATTCAGTCTGAAATGAAACCAGTTCCATGTTGAAGAACCACCTCCACCAACACCATCCAGTGTTTCACGCAGCTCTTTCTAGCTAAGGTGGGTGCCTTAGTGAACTCATTCCACCTTGTCAATGTTCCTCAGAAAAAAAAAGTCCCTCCGAAAGAAGAAAAAAAGGTTGTCATGCATTGTCAATCTCAGGCACTAAGACAACATTGCTGACACTAAACTGTGCCACTTCAGAATTGGGCCATACTCTTCTATCTCTATCAGCTTTGTTATCACTCCAACTAGCCCCCCCCCCCCCAATGCGCTGAGCACGCTATCCTTGTGCAACACCGACACAACACGACACCTCCTGACGACTCACCACCTTAACTAAGCAATTTTCTGTGGGAAGCACTGCAATTCATCCTCTGGTCCAGAACTAGTCCAGAACTGATCCGGGTTTTCATTTCCACCTTGTTGAACAGTAACTTGACTTTCAGTTTTGCAGCAATCCATCTGATCCGGTCCAGCTCTGAACTGGATCAGGACACAAGTGTGATATTGGATCCACATGATACAAATGTTTGGGTCTGTGATTCTCTTGTTTATGTCTAAAACTGCTTTCAGTGCCTGACCAATGAAACAACAGTGTGTTATATTATGGGATGTTTCCATGTAGCCAAACCAAAGCTTCATATTAATGCAGGAGATGAAGGTCAAAGGTCACATAATGAGGTCTGTAGATCAAACATGATGAACTAGTCTGGGTCAGAACAATACAATAATGGAGTCCACCAAAACCCAGACATCACATGATCAAAACCACTGCCAAGGCCAAAGGGGGGCGTTAGCAGTTGGTGTCGGTCCTGGTTTTGGGTTCAGGCCGATGGGGGGGCAGTCTGGGCCAGATGGTAGAAACCCTTCTTCCTGGATCGCCTCAGGTAGTCCAGGAGCAGAGCGGCAATGGCGAGTCCAGCAGCGACGCAGATGACGGGGATGATGATGACACCGAGGCTGGGAGGATGACCAGTGGTCTTCTCTGAAGAAACACAAAGAGGAGAAGGAGAATTGAGACACTTATTATGGGATATTCTGATTATGGCTACGTTTCCGTTTGCTGAGCCATGAGTCAGACTAAACTGTGACAGTTCTGACCTTGTTTGTTGGATCTATTGTGGCTATTTTACACACTAACAGAGCTAAGCCAACATAGGAGATTAGTAGTTTTACTGTGGTTGTTTAAGTCTAAAAACAGAATTAAGGTAACAGAGCAAAGCTAACAAAGATGATTTGGGATTCTCCTGTGGTTGTTTTAGTCTAAAAACAGAGCTAAGCTAACTGAGGGGATTAGGGGTTTTACTGTTGTTGTTTAAGCCTGAAAACAGAGCTAAGCTAACAGAGGAGATTAGTGGTTTAACTGTGGTTGTTTAAGTCTAAAAACAGAGCTAAGCTAACAGATCAAAGCTAACAAATAGGATTAGTGACTTTCCTGTGGTTGTTTAAGTCTAAAAACAGAGCTCAGCTAACAGAGGAGATTAGTGGTTTTCCTGTGGTTGCTTTAGGTTAAAAAACAGAGCTAAGCTAATAGAGGGGATTACTGGTTTTACTGTGGCCGTTTTAGGCTACAAACAGAGATGGGGGGGGGGGGGGGGGGGGTTCTACTTCGGTTGATCTTCTTGTCACTGACCTCTGACGCTGATGCTGAACACTTTGACCTGGAACCCAAGGTCATTGCTCACATTGACCTGGTAAAGCCCTGAGTCTCTGGCTGTGACATTAACAAATAGGAAGGTCCCGTCTGATGAGTGCAGCTCCGTCCCATTAGTCAGTTTCTTCAGGTAAACAGCAGATGGAGGGAAACTGATGGCCCTGCAGCAAACAGTGATGTTCTGTCCCTCCTGGACCACTGCAGATGGAAGTACAAGAACCGTGGTGTTTCTGGGAGGGGCTGAGGAAGGGGAAAAAAAAACCACCAGGTAGGTCACATCATCAAAAGGCACAGGTTGCTCTGTTGTTCACGTTATTTAAAGGATCAGTCTTTTGGTTTTATTTTCTTTATTGGGTCAGTCTGTTAGTTGCAAGTTCTTTAAAGGATCAGTCTGCTGGTTTTACAGTGTGTTGTTCATGTTCTAGAGTTCTAATAGTTCCACTTGTTCGGTTTCGTTTTCTACTTACCAAAAGTGAGTCCAGCCACAGAATGGTATTTAAACTAAAAATAACCCAGGAGTTGCCGTAAAAGATGTGGTATTTAAAGGCTGTTCCTTATGTTGAAGTGTTAAAGACATCATCATCATCATGAGGTCAAAGAGGACGATGGTTCTGGGAATAAACTGATGTTTGTGATGATTTATATGAAACTAAGACTGAAGACTTGAATGGGGATTGAGTCTCAACAGTGGACATTGACAAAAGATAATGAACAGACAGTAAAACCATCCAACATCTACTGTCCAACCACTTACCGTCAAACAATCTACTGTCTAATCATCTACTGTTCAACCATCTACTGTCCTTCTGTCCTGTCGTCATCTGTCCATGTCTTTCATATGTCCCTTGTCTGTGTCCTATGGCTTAAATGGTTTTGATGTTGGACATGTCCTCCCCAGACCAGATCTAGGTTTTATTAAAGTCCTCTTGAACCTGTGTATGATCATGAACGAAAGGCTTTGAACACATTTATTCTGAATCCACACGGTATCAAATCTCCACTTTTCACTCAGTTTGAAGAACAGTTTGACCATAAGAACCCCAGCAGATAGGAAAGACACACTTTGTCTTTGGACCTATTGTCCACTTGGGTGTAAAATAAGCTCTGTTTGACCTCTGACCTCTGACAGTGATGGAGCCGTTGTCCACTTGGGATCCGTACTGGTTGGAGGCCTCACACTGGTAGTGGGCGGAGTCTTCTAGCTGGGCGGAGGAGATGTTGAAGGTGAGGTAGAAGGAGGGGGAGTCTGCCCTCAAAAGCTCTACCCCATCCCTCCTCAGCACCAAAATTGGTGGTGGAGCTCCATCTGAGTGGCAGGACAGTGTAACTTCTTGACCCTCCACCACCTCCTCACCTGGACTCACAAACATGAAGGTTCCCCCCGGAGGATCTGTAACAGACAGACCAGGACTGACACCAGCACTGACATGAGGACTGAGACCATGGCTAAGGCCAAGGCCAGTCCCAGTACCAGGATGAGGACTAAGGTCAGGACCAGGAATTTAGAGCCTACATGTGGAGACTCACAGTGTAGGTTCAAGTGGGCGTGGCTGCTCCTGGACCTCCACACGACACCGTCCTCCGTCAGCAGCTCCGCCTTGCAGATGATAGCCCTATCCCTCTGGTCCTTGTCCACTTGCCACCTCAGGACAGATGAGATGTTCTGCAATGACTCCGAGGATGAGAACGAGTCCTGGGACATCAGAGATGTGTTCCCTGAGAACCAGAGGATCCTCAGCTGATTGGCCGGAAACACATTAATGATGGAACAGCGGAACGTGGCCTTCTGACCCACCAGAATGGCACCAGAATCCTCCAGAACAGGATCAGAGGGGAAAGCTGCACAGAAAAATACAACAGAGACTCAGTCCTTCAGCCTGGAAAACCTGGGGAACCTAAAGAACCCGGAGAACCTGTGGCACCTAAAGAACACGGGAACCTAATAAAACCTAGAGAACCTAAAGAACTTGGAGAACCTGGGGTACCTAAACAACGTGGAGTACCCAGGGACCTAAAGAATGTGGGTAACTTGTGGAAAACATAAAGAAACTGGAGAACCTAAAAAAATCTAGAGAACCTAGGGGACCTAAATAACCTGGGGCACCAAAAGAATATGGGGCACCTAAAGAACCCGGGACATCTGAAGAGCTTGGAGAACCTGGCGCACCTAAAGAGCCTGGAGAACCTAGGGAACCAGCTGGATTTTCTGTTATATTTCAGGTTTCACAACATAAAATTCAAATAAGTCAAATGATGTGTGATCTGAGTTGCTGCTGAAAATAATGCCAAAGATCCGACACGAACACAAACTGAACATGTTGGAGAAACTCCTTAAGTCCATTAACATGGATGTGAGCCAACTCTGCAGACGTTCTGACCCTGGTCATTCATCAGGCAGATGTGAAACAGAACACACTTTCAGAACAATGACAGAACATTCAAAATACAATAATAAGATAATAATAATAATAATAATAATAACTTCATAATAATGCAGTGTAAAAACAAAAGGAGTTTCTGTAACGCTGACAGTTCCAGTTATATTAAACAGCCTCCCTTCTCCTTCCTTCACCTCCCTTTTCCTCCTTTCACCTCCTCTCTCTGCTGGAACACTGTTCAAATGACACCATGACCTCTGACCAGTTGGACACTCTCTGTCCAAACAAACATCACACTGGCTCTGGTCCAGGACCTGCTGAGAGCTGGACACTGAGGAGATCCACAGAGATCCACAAAGACCCAAAAGAGACCAGGAATGTCCAGATGAGCCTGATGTGTCATATGTGAACAGACAGACATGAAACATCATTTGTGTGTGTGTGTTCTTTTGACTCACCATACACATGGACGTGGGTGTGTCCAGCTCTGACCACAGACCCACACCGGGCCTCACAGCTGTACCCTCCTCCATCCTGCAGGTCCAGGTTCTGCAGGTGAAGGCGCGACATCCCGCTCTGTTCCGCCCTCATCTGCAGGACCGGTCCCGTCTGGTCTGTCCTCCTCCAGGTGAGGGTGGGGGGGTAGATGCACCCAGAGGTCTGACAGGTGAGGACCAGACCTGAGCCCCGGTCTGCCGCTGCCACCTGCTGCATGACCTCCACCTGCAGTGGGTGGACTGAAACACACACACAAACACACATATAAAGCTAATGTCCCTGAACTATTCGTGTTTCCTGACCAACCTCCACCTCTCTCTGGGCTGAGTTGGACTCATCTACACACCTGCAGTGGGTGGAGTTAGTGTCACAATGGACCTGTTTACATGAGAGTTTATATTGCTGTTTAATTCAGAATAAAGGTTAATTCCTATTTCAGATGACCATGTAAACACCTAATTACCTCCGCCAAGGAGGTTATGTTTTTTCCGGCGTTTATCCGTTTGTCTACCTTGGTGGAGGTCTGCGCTCTCAGAGTGCTTTTCTAGTTCCAGTTGAAAATGACTCTACCCAATTAAACTTAATTCCAAATAAAGTCACTGTTTTATTCCACTCTTAATTCTGTATTCAGTAATTAAGTATTTGAATTCGATAAATTCTCTGACAGTTAATTCCTCTAACATTATTCCTGTTATTTTGCACATTGTCCTGGTCTTGTTGTGATGACATACATATTTCACATGGATGACGCACATATTCCGCGCTGCCGGCATTAGTATGTTAATTTGGTCGAGCTGCTGCTTCATAATCATTACAAAAATAAATGCAAAATTTGCATGTAGTATCAAGATCTGGTCCGGTTTTGGTCAAAGCGAAAGTAGTCCCTGCACATAGCAGCCGCAAACACTGCCAAACAATTGATGAAAGTAGTTTGCCAAGGTGCGCAGCTGTTAGCAGTGACAAAATGCATTGATTGCTATTGAGAGAAAGTAGCTCCAAGCAATTACAAGGTGTGACGTTTTGTTCTTTGACAGTTTTGTTATTTAAATAAATCACTAATTTGAACACATATTGTTTTGACAAGACACACGTTTTATTTTCGTGACGCCAGGAAACCTGCCGGGACTACTTTCACTTTGACCAAAACTGGACCAGAACTTGACTCACAGGACACTATCATGGGTAAGTCACTGTGTGTATAATAGAGTAAACATGCTGATTTTATAAAAATTCATGTGAAAAATAGTTAACTATCCCTTTAACATTTCTATGTAAACACAAAAGAAATAGCTTTATTTCTCAATTATTTTATTGAGAATAAATAATTCAGAATAAAAAAATCATCTAGCCAATGTGGATAAAGTACATTTGAATACTGTTTGACCTCTGACCTCTGACAGTGATAGAGCTGTTGTCCACTTGGGATCCATACAGATTGGAGGCTTCACACTGGTAGTGGGCGGAGTCTTCTAGATGGGCAGAGGATATGTTGAAAATCAGGTTGGAAGAAGCGGAGTCTGTCCTCTGAAGCTCCACCCCTTCTCTTTTCAGCACCAATGTTGGAGGTGGAGCCCCTTCTGAACGGCAAGTGAGTGTGACCTTCTGACCCTCCACCACCTCCTCATCTGGACTCACTGATACAGAGGTGTTGGTGGGCGGAGCTGGAGGCGGGACAACCGGGAGGTGTCAGATTATATCCATGAATCAGAGACTGTTGATCAAACAGGAGGTTCAGTCTCACCGTGAACTGTGACCTGGACCACCGCCGTCATATTTCCCTCTGTGTTGGCAGCCTGGCAGTCGTACTGTCCTGATCTGGACAGTGTCATCGCTGGGAGGTGGAGGCTCTGGCCGGTGCCGAGTGGCACAGAGTGTCCGTCCGGCATCTGGAATCTCCAGGTGATGACAGGTTTGGGATTTCCCTCTGCTGAGCAGCTGAGATTCAGAGGAGTGTCAGCCATGACCAGGATGGAGGCGGAGCCTGCAGTGATGACCGGAGCATCTGACAGCAGAGGAGGCAGAGTCAGGATTAACCACAGCCATGGGTGTCACATATTTATGTACATACAGAGTCTGCCGAAATAATGTACACACACTTTAGGAAAGAAAAACTATTTCAATACCAAATAAATTCAGACATCAGGATATTAATCCAAATGACCTTTGACCTCTCCAGGTACCAGAGGTGCTCACAGTGGTGACCTTTAACCTCTCCAGGTACCAGAGGTGCTGTGTTGACTGAGCTACTGCTGGGTAACAGTGGATAAAGGGTCCAATTGTCCAGATAAACTGTGGTGATGCACTGTCTTGTTGAAATGTATAAAAATATTTTTACAAAGTCAGTATTTCTGCTGGTTTGTCTTTTTCTGATGCATGTGTACATTATGTTTTTTGCTGAATCTGTGTATATTATAAGACAAACTGTTCCATTAACAGATCTCAGAACTGGATCCAACTTCAAGCTCCCTTCCAATGTAACGGTTCTGATTCCTACAGCTCTCCCTTTCTCTCTCTGACAGTCGTACACAGAGTTCAAAGGTCACTGAGGAGTTCAGCTCCATCCATCCTTTTTTACTCTGAAAACTTTACTGTTTATTGCGCACCCTACAGCTTTGTACCAGCTGCTACTGGACCGTCCTGGACCCTACTTCAGGCTAGTGGATGCTTCTGGACCTTAGTGGACCCTCCTGAACCCTACTGGGCTCTAGTGGACCTACCTACACTCGAATGCACCCTCCTGTACTCACAGAGCAGGTTCAGTTGGACCGTGGTCTCCTTGACCCGGTCCTCAGGGGGCAGGTCCTTCAGGTCCAGTGTAGCCCTGCAACTTATGTGGGCCCTTGAGTCCAGTCTGTTGGGGGTGAATGTGTACAAAGACCGGACCGAGGTGGATCCAATGTCTTCCATGCTGCTCTGCAGGACCTGGTCTCCTCTGAGCCAAGCCACGGTCAACATCTCAGGGGGGTAAAGGTCAAATATTTCACAGACCAGAGTCGATTCCACCCCCAGTTTCAGATCATCGTGACCTCGGATAAGAGGGCCTGATGGGAAAGCTGGAGGAGGAGACAGAATGGTACAGGCTAATAACTGGAAACAACAAAACTGGACACACACTGAATGAACGAACCAATGAACAAACACACTAATGAACAAACTAATTGATGAACAAACAAACAAATGAATAAAGAAATAAACAAACACCATACTTCACTATCTTCTCTCTGTCTTATTGTCATGTTTTCTGTTGCTTGCCTACAGGGGCTGTGGATGCCAAATATTATGGATTCTATAATCTGACATATTTACATCTATTTCCTGTTCATAGATGTTCATTCATGTACACTGTCCTTATCAAACAAACAAATACACAAAGGGACAAATGAATGGAGACAGAATGGTACCAACTAATAACGGGAAATAATGAAACTGGACACACTGACTCACAGTTAAACAAGTATTCAGAGAATGCCTAATCTCATCCCTATTTCATGCCAATCTCAAGCTTCTATGACAACCCGTTCTTGAATTAGAGCCAATAATGGGATTTTGACCTTTCTGCTAAATGCGACCTTGACCGTTTGCAATATTGATAATTTCGTTATATGTATAGATGGATCTGTGCGTGTAATATCATGATAATATATCCAGTGATTAAGTTATAGTGTGATATGTCTATGCTTGACATACAAACAGTGTTACACATGTTAATTTTGTGACATATCACCTTTGACCTCGAGACATCTCAAAAACTATTGGTCATAGGTGATAACACCACCTATAAGAATTGTAGAAATCTTCATTCCGCGTTGTTTGGTACCAATCTGAAAGTTCTGTGACCCTCCGTTCTTGAGTTATAACCAATAATATGATTTTGACATTTTAGTTAATTATGACGTTGACCTTTGACCTTTTCTCAAATGGATCATTGCATCAGATGCATATTAACTATATGCATATGGCAATGCAATTTTATGGTGATATCTCAAGTATTCATTGTGTTATAGCATGATAAATCTCTGCACACACACACACACACACACACACACACACACACACACACACACACACACAAAGTGATTACAATAATCTCATCCAACCAATGTTGGGCGAGATTAACTACAACACAGCATAACATAGCACTTGGTGATGCGTTCACTGACTCACAGTTAAACTACCACACAATAACAGCGGCGCTTGGTGATGCGTTCACTGATTCAGTAAAACTACTCCACAGGATAACACAAGTACTTGGTGATGTATCGACAGACTCACAGTAAAACTACTACAGAGATAACACAGGTACTTAATGTGTTCAGTGACTTACAATAAACATGGACCCAGCTCTTGGCCTGTCTGTTTTCTCCTCTGCAGCCGACTTTACACAGCAGAGCCCCTTCATGCTCCAGCATCACAGGGTCAAAGGTCACCACGGACTGGGTTCTGTTGGACCTGACGGTGCGAGGCAGCGGTCGGTCGTCCAGCAGTGTCCAGGAGATGCTCGGGTCGGAGCAGTCCTGAACTGAGCAGACCAGCTGCTGTCGCTCACCCAGTCTGAAGAGAGGCGTTCTGGGAAACACGTCCACTCTGAGTGCATGAATGCAATACGACGACATAACCAGGACTGAAAAAACAAACAAATGTTTGAAGGACAAAAGTTACAACAGAATTTGGATGATAAACAACAGAAATTGGGAAGTGAGGAGGGAAATAGGGTGGTGTCCAGGTGAGTACATTATGCACACTTTTTAATTCCTGTTATTATTTTAATTCAACACATATTTTGTGACAGTGTGTGCATTATCAAACCATGCAGCTGGTTATAAAGTAATGCAAACATCACTCGCACCATAACATACATGTTTAATTCCAAACACACAGACAATTAAGCACATCACCAAAGCGTCAAATCTGTAAAAGTACATATGGGAACATGTTGAGGATGTGTGTACAAGCCCCCCTGGCTACAGAAGATGGATTAGTAGATGAACTACAGGCAACAAACAAACAATACATTAAAGATGGGCTTTCTGGTGATTTTTTTTTTCTTATTAGAGGGGCATAGCTTTCTTCCCCCATGTTCGCATACACAGGAGCATTGTTTGCAAACATGAAACCTATCAGTTTATCCTATTCCAATCTACCAGTGGGACATGCACATTGTGCTGTTTTAAATGTAGTATTTTTATGTAATTGTCCCTATCCAAATAAACCAGTCCATCCAACTCAGGTTATTCTGTCCAGGAACTGAAGTAAATTCAGTCAAGGTAGCCCAGTCCATCCGATACAGATAACCCAGTCCAGAAAGTCCAATCCAGGTAGTCCAGTCCATCTGATACAGATAATCCGGTCCAGGAAATCAAATCCCGATACTCTAGTTCACTCCAGGTAATCCAGACCAGGTAGTCCAATCCAGCCCATTCCTGTCTGGTCCCTCCAATCCATGTTGTCTAGTCCAGTCTAGTCCAGTACAGGTAGGTTAGTCCATCTGATACAAAGAATTCAGTCCAGGAAATCCAATCCAGTCAATCCGCTCCAGTCCACAGTTTGATCATATCTGATATATTTGGACTGAAGATGTGAAGTCCTCTTGTTGTGATCTTCATCCTATATGAGAATCATGTGCACATTCTGCCTTTACTCCTGTTTTGATTCAGAATTACTGTTAAATTCATTTAGAATAAAAACAACATGTGACTGAATGAAAACAGAGGAGTTTAGTTCAACACCTGGGGGTCACGAGGTCATTGAACTCAACACAGACAAATATGAGCTTTAGCTGCTGATCTAATCAATAACTCTACTGTTTAGAGCAATAATTATACTGATTAGATAAACAACCAACAGCGTCCTAAAATGTTTACAACTGAAATGGAATCAGTTTAATGTCACGTGAGTCATCAAGCAAAGCAAACGTTTGAGGTTTTTTTATTCATCGGATCAATTCAGGTCAAAAACAGCAACAGTCGAAGATTTGAAGCAAAACCAACAGAAATAAAGTTAAGTAATCATTTTACCACTTTTGTAAAACAGAGATGTAGGCCTAGTTATTTTGCCAGACTCAATGAAAATGATGCGCGTGCACTGTAGCTGCGTGTTTCCACCCAGTCAATACAGTACCGCCGTGTTTATATCCTCCGGCACGCGCATAATCATTAAACCAAATAAAGACATAATTACAGAAATAAATATGATATATAACACATACAAAGCCACCGTTTTACAGTTTGCGCTGAAACACGAATATAAATGTTTGGAATAAATACATGGCATAAATGTGTGGAATAAATATATATTGAATTAAATGTATTTACCGGAGAACAGCTGAAGCGGATCCATATTCAGTGAGGAGGAGGAAAGGATGAAGAATGGACAAGAGGTTCTTTAAAGAAATAAACTCCGGTCCAACCGTTCGCCTGAACCGGGTCCGATCCAAGTCTGAACCAGGTCTGAACCCCCTCAGCTCAGACACAAAACGCCCCCTGATCCGCGTCTTTCTGTCTGATTGCAGCAGGACGCCATCTGGTGGACAGAGGCGGTACTGCAGCTGCTCAGGTAACAAAGAGTCTTTGGTCACATAGAAAAAAATAGATCTCACGAAATAATATATACACATATTCCATGTTTTGATTTCCATCATATTGTTTACAATATGTATAATTTGGACTCATCTGATTAAGATATAATCAGTATAATTTTATTTAGGTAATTATCACATCAATTGTGTAAAATGGAGAAATGACAATCCCCTCTTTTCTAGGTTTACAAAAGGAATTTTAAATAAATTTGTCTTGTCCCAAAGAAAACAAAATTACAATAAAATTAAACCAGAACATTGCTCATTTATAAGTGTAAAGAATCTTGACTGTACATTATACACATGATGCACATCCTGCCTTTGTATGAGAGCTAAACCCATAAATGCTGGAACTTGTGTGAAGACCAAACAGATCTGTCTGTGGGGTCTGTCGTCGCCAGTGTTTCGTATCTCGAAGGGTTGGTGTTGGACTGTGTCAACGGGTGGTTAGTGATAAGATGATCCTAGTGTTGTTCACTCCTAGGGCTTCGACTGGTGGAAAAAGTCAAATGTGCAACAGAAAACAGAGCATAAGTGGCATTATGTTAGCAATGTTAACAGTGTTGAAATGGTACAATGCTAACACCAACAGTGTTGAAAATGTTACTATGCTAACAATGCTACCAGTGTTAAATTGGTACTATGTTTACAATACCAGTGCTGACTGGAATGAATGAATGAAGTTCATATTCAACACTGACTTTCACTCATTCACATCGGACCTGAGCAGCTCAGGGCCTTCAGAGTGAAGGACCTTGGTAGAACTGGATTCACATAAAAACTCATTCACTTATTTGTTTGTCCAGTTCTATCCCTGTACCAACCCGAGTTGTCTGACTGAAACCCTTGGAGTGGTCCGGTACACGTGGAATTGGGCTAAAAGACGGCGTTAATGACGGCCCATTGAACAGAACAAACTAAATGCATTCATGCCATTGAACTCCCAAGTACTGACGACGTCTGAACATAAGGTTTAAAAAAACTAAATAGAAAAACAGTCCTCCTTTCCTTGAGTCCAATCCACCCGTCTATAAAAAACAAAAAAGCTTCATATTTAGAGAGACAATAACTGAAATAAAGACAAGAAGCAAAGTGTGAGAAGGAAAAGGATTTTTTTTATTGGTTATTGCTCAGTTACGCGATTAAAACTACTCATTATTTTCTAGTTTCCCTTCTTTAAAACCTTCTGAACAGGATCAGGACATTCACCCGTCAAACTATTCATTTAAACACCTTTAAGACTTGGTTAATTCCAAAATAAAAGCCTCTGCTGTGCATCCCATGTGGTCTAAGGCCTTGATGTGATTGGGAACACCAACTCCCAGAATCCTTCAGGGATTAAACCAATACACATTCATTCACTCAGAGGTATTGAAGGCACTTCACACTTTGATTTATCCATTCAATGTCTTAACAGGATATCCACAAAATGATCTGCAGCCAGAAAAGAACCCTTTTACCCTTTTGGTCCCTTCAGCTTTTATTGTGAAAGTTTCTGTGTCGTTTCCTTTTTAAGGCTGTGGCATATAAACCCTTTTTTATGCATTAATTTAAAACGGACATCATCCAGAAGAGGTAGAAGAATGCAATAGCAACTATATTCAGATCTATCAGTGATGGACAATTTTTGGCTACAGGTAAAAACCACAGCCATCCCATAAAACACCTTGTTTTTGTGTTTAATTCCTGTTAATTAAAGGATATGATGTTCAGTATTTGGAACCAGTTGATCATAAAAAGCCACCATCTTCAAACCCTGCCCTGCAGTTTATACTGGACATGTTCACAGCAAAGTCTATTTTGTCATCTGTAAAAGTTCTTTCCTATTTATGCCGCGTTTCGACTACATGATGTTGGCTGTACTCTATTCTACTCCAGTCGGCTCGGGGACCACGTGTTATTCCTCAAGTGTTTCCATTACAGATACTATCGTACCTGGACGTCATCGTGAGACACCATCAAGCTTGCACTGATTTTTTTAATCAGCCACTTAATACAAACGTCTCAACCTCCATAACCAACCATGGTGGAGTTTTGTGGGCTGACATCATTGCATTGTTTACTGTAACTACGAATCTAGTTTTTTTTTTTTTTTTAAATGTCGGGTCACATGTTGATAATGCAATGATGCAGAGACCACTCCACCAATTAGTGTGTACACCATTTACATGTCATGTTATAGGACTGCTTGGAACCTCCGAGGACTAGATATAAAAAAAAATAAATCTAGGACTGGGTACCATGGGACCAGGTCCTTCTTTGTAGTGGAAACGCACAAAAGTAAGTAGAATTGGGTAGAGCCGACACTGGTGGAAACACGGCCTTAGTCTGGTGTTAAACTCAGCTGTGAAAGCACATTCTCTTCTCTAAGGTTCTAGTTCTACATTTGTAAGGGAAAAAATTTTAACAATAGATTTTCCATTAAATTCTCCAAGAATATCCAGGTGTTTTAGGGTGTATTCACACCTACTTCATTTCATTCATTTTAAAACAGACCAGATTTGTTTCCCTGGAAAGTCCAGACTTTTTTCCCCCAAATCTGCCAACTGATTCAAATCAAACCAGTCGACCACCTCTTTTAGTGGCCTGTTTTCACTTCCCGTTTTCAGCCCAGTTCGGTACTACACGATACGACTCAGTTTATGGCATTTCCACTGGCTGTGGACGGCACCACTCAGCCCAGAATATGGGACCTGCTTTTATGCCGGGCCCAACCGTGCTGAGCCGATACTACAGCATGACGTGATAAGCTGTTGTCCAGCGTTGCTTGTGTTAGCGAAACCACGGACAATCACATCCCACCACTGGGAAGTCTGGTTGAACTACCACACTGACGGACTGTGGCGTTTCTCAAGATCTGCCTGAAAGGCAACATCATCATAATTCAATACTGTATGTACAGTATGGCTTGAAAAAGTTGCTTCTGTTTCTGAAGTCTCTTGCATTTCTTTGATACGTTGTTCCCAATCAATACATTTACATGCAGTTAGAAATTCTAATAATTTCCTTACTGCGATTGAGGACTGAACTGGAGTTTTAGACATCCAAGTTTACATGCACTGGAAAAAATAAAATTATTAAGTGAAATATATTGGACGACCAAACAGGTGGTGGTACACGCCCTTTACCATGCTACCAGTTGTTAAAATGTATTGATACCCTGTCACTGAATACCGACACTAACTGGACATTAAAATTCTCTACAGGTAACCATGGTGACTGAGTCGACTGACACTGATTTGACCTAAAACAGTGTTTCCCAACCTTTGAGCCACGGCACACCTGATGATTTCTCATGGCACAGTGGTTGGGAAACACTGACAGAGTATATACAGTGATATAATTCAAGTCATTGTATTTTATATTGTCATTTACATTTGAAATATGTGGTATTTTTAGAAATAGTTCAATAATGTGAACATGTATCATAAAGTGAAAATATATGTGAACATTTAGTGAATGAAGATACAGTACTCATGGACTGGAATTTTTATTGTTTTTTCCTTAAAAAAACTTTTAAAATTTTTGATGTTGAGTCTGTTGTGCTTTTTTTAATTCAACTTCTCTAGCTGTAGAAAATACCTGCTCATACAATTTAGTTGTAGAAAATAATCCGAAAAGTATAACTAAGTCACTTCAAGTGGAAACTGAATTTCCTTGTTTTCATACCGTTCCTCTCAAATATGTTATTTTCTGATCTTAGATTAAAATGGTCCCACCTTTTGGCTACTGAGTAATTCTTGATGACTTTGACATTGAACCACAAAAGATCCGAGATTCTTTTGGCAGAATCATCCTGTTGCGCTTCCTTATAAATACAGTTTGGCATCAGAGTCCATTTGAAACAGTTGGTGTATCAGGTCACGTGACTCTCGAGTGATGCATACACCATCAGGGTTTTGCTGTATGAGCTCGATGCATATGCCGATACATTGGTTTTGCTGGACCCATAACTAGTGCTAACATGCATGGAGAAATTTGATTAGAATTGCATTATCTCAATTGGTTACTCTGACTTCTCAAACTCCAGTTCGACTTGATTTTAATCCGATTAAGATGTATACATGACTTTGAACATTTTAATTGGAGTAAGGAAAGAATTTGAATTTCTCTAAGAGCATGTGAACATCTTTTAGCACCGTCGGTGACAAGAACAACACTGCCTAACACTGTTGACGCCTATACAGCATCACATATTAAAAGACGTCACATCCACCCACTTTCCTCGTCTCCACCCACTTCAGGGTAGTATGATTTGTAATGGAAATGCAAACTGAGCTGTGTCGACACACCATTCAGTTCTACATGATCAGGTTTTGTCTGGCAAAGGGCCATAGGTGGTGTCAGTCCGCTTCCAGAAGGACTCTGGGCTGGTTCACGTCTGGTGTTCATATAACCAGTCTCAGACTAAAACAAAGGAATGTTTTGTCATGACTACTGTGTCTCGTTGCCACTGGAAGTATCCAAGGTGCACTGGTAGTCAGCGCTAATAACAGTAGCAATGACTCATGGACAAACATGTTTTTGATTAACATTATTTTTGTCTGTAAAAAGCAAATTTTCCAAAGATAATAACTGCACATGAGACCTCCATGGATGTCTTCATTAACACCTGCTGTCTCTGATTCATCCCACCCTGACTTTACACCACAGTACTTTGTCACATGCTTCAGTTTACGCATTTTGGTCCAGCTGCAAATAAATGCAAGTCATCCATATTAAATCCAAATGAAATACGTGGACCAAAGGACTTTCCAGGTGTGAATACACCCTTAGATTTTTATCTCTAAATATTACCAAAGGCCTCATAGCTCAAAGTTTTAAAAATGTACTTATACTTAAAAGTTGAACTACAGCAGGGCTTCAGACACAGTTTGACAGGAGGGTTAGCGATCATATTTACGTTTAACTGTCATATTTACGTTTAATTGTCATAGTATGTATGACTGACGTTTTAATGTCTGATGATAACAGGAGGGTTAGCGATCATATTTACGTTGGAAGCATCATCCTTTAAATGAATTAAATTAAACTGAGCTCAGGTTGGGGCTCACGTCATGTTTTATGTCAGATGTTCTGAACTTGTCACTTGAAGGTCATATCGCTTTAAAATAAACGAGGACACATCTGTAAGTAGGGCAGAGGGGGTGGACCCGCTATTGACTCCGCCCCCTCTCACAAACACACACTCATACACACACGTACACTTCACCCTGAGTTCGATGCTGGTTCTGCTTTTGGGTTCCTCTTCCTTCTTCTGTTACTGATGATTAAACTGTATAAAAGTCCAATTGACCAGGTCCTCCAGATCGAGATCCATCAGGTCCACCAGAGTAAGTCTTTGTACCAGTCCGAGGACCAATCAGGAGAGACAACACTGACCAGTCAGATAATTGGAAGCAAATACTGTAACTATGGCGACAGCTAGTCACCATTTGCTGATCCTTCAGTTTACAAAAAACAAAAAAGTCAAAACAAAATCAGCTCCATTAAAACAAAAATACATGTTCTTTCACAAATAACAAATATAAAATCTTTCTTTATATCTAAATAAATCTTCATCTTGTTCAGCCAGGTGTCAGTATTTACAGACAGTATGAACAGGAGCAGCTGTTGGCGCCTCCCAGCGGTCGTTCAGCCACTCCACCACCTCCCCTTCCATCAGCAGGACCAGGGATTGTGGGTAAATCCTGGGCATCCTCAGGGCAGAGTGGTTTTAGTACTGGATGTACTCAGACTGAAGAGACTGAAAAACAAAACAAGTGGATTCAGAACCAAAGTGGACTTAACCCTAACCCAGTGGGTCCAACCCACTTCAACCCTAATCTACCTTAACTGGATTCAGTTGGAGATTTAGACCAAGAAAATTCAGCCATTGCACTCCTGCAACTTTCATGAGTCTATAAATGTGCATTGGACGTTATCAACCACCGAATGTGGACGCGTACCTCAACCGAACCTAACAAACCTGTATGTGAGGAACTTAGGATCCTGATTATCTTTGGTCATCATTTCCAGGTGATGTTCAGATGCTTGTTCACCACCGACTACTTGATCAGATGAAACATTAAACAAGCAGCTCAGTTTAGTTTGACAGAGGGTCAGCCCCCTGGCTCATGGTTCACCCCCCTAGTAGAGTCCAGACCACCTGTTCTGGTTTTCCTGTACCATAATCTGGATACAAACCCAACATTGACACACGAGACAAACACGATATGAATGTTTGTGCAGCAAAAGTGGCTTTAAAATGTTTAACACGTTAACAAACCTTCACCCATTAGCAAGATTTGTCAGGTTCGGCGGCAAAACCAAACACAGTCGATATGGTCAGATTTATCCAAATATAAAGTGTTTGTATCATTGCTGTCATCTTGTTCCTTGGCTCAGCAGCAGCAGGATGTTAGTGTGTTAATGAGCTTTAAATTAATAATGTTAATGATATAATCGGGGCCAGAATGACATCAGAGTCAGAGGGACTGAAAGAACCCCACCTCCACCAAAATAATGACATCAGGGTAATGATGACATCAAGTTCATGATGACATCATTAGGGTCAGCTGTTCAATGGGAGGAACAGGGCTCCAACAATTACTGGACTCATTTACACAACAGGTCATGAGTGATGCTGGACACTGGTTGAACAGGTTTATTGTACTGCTAATTTAAACTTCTGTTTAGTTGTTTAAACATTTAAGGACTCACATTTTAACAGGCCTGGATTAATTAATGTTTTTACAATAAGTGTCAATATCTTGTCTGACTTTGACAGGCTGCTGCATGGCTAGCAGTCAGGCCCGACTATTAATAGTAAAATTTAAAATTACCTTCAAAAAAATGTAACTAAATAGAGCAGATGCAAAAAAGGGCCATTACAGACTGTTGCATGACCAGTGCCAGAGCCCTTAATACAACTGAAAACAATTACAGATGTTGAATTCTGTCAGATGTGTAAATGGTTCAGGAGTTACAGGCTGGGCGATGATGAATGGAAAACCAGAGACATAAAAGACAAGTATTCAGAAAATGCCTAATCTCGCCCCTATTTTGTGCCAATCTCAAATATCTATGACAACCCCTTCTTGAATTAGAGCCAATAATGTGATTTTGACCTTTTTTGCCAATTGCAACCTTGACCTTTTGCAATATTGACAATTTTGTTATATGCGTCAGTGCATCTAATATGATAATATTTCCAGTATTGATTAAGTTATAGTGTGATATGTCTATGCTTGACACACACAGTGTTACAGAAGTTAATTTTGTGACATGTCACCTTTGAATTCTAGAGATCTCAAGAACTATTGGTCGTAGGCAATAACACCAATTATGAGAATAGTAGAAAACTTTGTTCTGCATTGTTTGGTACCAATCTGAAAGTTCTGTGACCGTTTGTTCTTGAATTACAACCAAAAATGGGATTTGACCTTTCTGCTAAATGCAACCTTGACCTTTGATCAAATGGATCATTGCATCTGATGTGCATTAGCTAAATGTATTCTATATGCCCATGTAATTTCATGGTGATATTTCAAATATTCATTGAGTTATAACATGATATATCTATGCAGACACAGACACACACACACAGATTACAATAATCGCTCCCAACCAATGTTGAGTGAGATTAAAAAGAGTTCAACTTTCTCAGGCAGTGGAATTTGTATGCACAAAACATACTTTTGTTCAAGGGGAAAATTATGTTATTGCTGTTGTAATAATTGTTGAATATTTGAATAGGCATTCTAACTGCTGTACCAAATCTTCCATTAACAGAAAAAAAATGCACTTGATTACTGCAATAAATAGTAATGAGAGGCTTTAGTCTTGTGGACTATTGAAATTGTCATTAGTTGTAGTTCTAATTATTAGTTATTAGTTGTAGCACTGATTGGTTCCCATGGTCCTCTCTCACCGTTACCACCAGGATGTGGAAATGTTTGATCAAACAGAGGCTCACATGGATATAGAAAATCAAAGAAAACATGTATCTATAAAGTATGGGCTCAGGTGCTGTGGTTGGAGTGGGGGGCATGTGTTTGGGATGTGGAATGGGTGTGGCCTTGATCCAGAAAACAAACTTGGTCTCTGATAATCAAAGACAAATGAAAATGTTGAAAACTGAAGACCAACTCCAACCACTGCATCTCAACTCATTCAGTTCTGAAGGTTTCCACATGGATTTTTTTTCAAAAGGGACAAGACCCAGTCAAATGATTCAGAGAGAGAAGCTTATCTCTGCTCTGAGTCATGAGACACAAACGGCATCACACAGAGTAAACCAATCACAGAGAAGCAGGAAGAGCTGCTGCTGTGTCAGAGGACTTACAGGTATGGAGCGGCTCAGGTAGCGTCCTGACGGACCTTTAAGGGCACCATATGGCCCCGGGCCTCGGTACCCGCCCACATCTGGAGGCCCCGGTCGGCCACTGTGGAGGAAGGAGGGGCTTTTCCCCACTGGGTTCACTGAAGACCCGATAAACAAACTGCTGTTGTTGTTGACCTCATGCTGGCCACCACGAGGGCCATTAGTATAGCGAGAAAGAGAGGGTGGGGCCATAGAGGAGGGGGAGGAGTTAACAGACACTGCGGAGGAGGAAGAGGAGGAGGGTGGAGGAAAGGAGGTGTATGGTGACTTCATGTCCTCCTCCACTTCTGCTGCGTAGAGGTCACTGAGGGAGCTGGCGAGCCGTGAGGTAAGGGCGGAGCTAGATGAAAAGAGGCGGAGTCATGACAGACATCACAAACAAAAACACAGAACAGCTGATTCTGGATCTGATGAAGATCAATATAAAGATGAAGACCTGTGGGGCAGGACCCTGTTTTTTCCTATTCACTGGGTTATGGTTTGGTTAGGGCTAACCTTAACCCTAGTTACCTGAACCTTAAGCCTGTTACCCTAAGCCAGGCTACAACAGAAAAGAATATTTTCAGAAAACTGTGTTCATACCATCTATCTATACTGACCAGAACATGCCAGGCATGTAGATGGCAGTGTAGTGGGACCATCCATTACCATTAACCAATCAGAACGCTGAACCAAACCTTACTTCTGTTACAAACCTATGGAGATGTAGTTTTCCTGGTTCCATGGCCCGAGACGTGAATATACAATACAATGTAAATGGATGAACTGGTGAATTTATGTACAAACACAAACCGTTTTTGTGATATGACAGAGGGGATGAACAAGTCTTTGAACTCTGAGTCCAAGCAAGACAAGCTGGAAACACCTCAGAAAAGCCTTAGTTTATAGCCAGTAAATACACACAAATCCTGTTTCCCAGGTGTAGTGGTTGCTAATTAGCCAAGACTTGCTTGCACCAAACTTTACTTCTCAACTTTATCCGTTTCTTCTAAATGAATCACCACATGAGAACTTGGTGGAGTATTTCCTTTGTTCGTCTGAGAATCTCCACTTTCGTGTTTCTCCCTACATACAAACACAGTGAAATCTCCACTTTAGCTGTAGTTATTAGAAAACCTTTGTCTACCTTGCACATGCCCGTCATTGTCATGTAAACAATAGGAACAAACATAGACAAAACCCCATTAGCTGTAAAATACCCCCTGACACTCTTCATACTGTATATTCTGTCACTGTTGCTAATGGGGACACAGATCGGTAAGAGTTGTGGGGGAAGGGGGCGGGGCCAGTTATACACCAATACGGAGAAAAGCGGGGTACAATAAAGCTAAGTGACAGGCAGAAAAAAAGAGAGGAGGAATATGGGCAGGATTGAAGACTGGAGTCCAATTTTAACCCCAAGTCATTTATATGGATATAAACCATACAGACTTTTATCGCCTATGAAAAAATCTGGACACATTTCACAAAATCGAGATACCGTCCAGCCTTACTACAGAGTACAAAGCACTAGAGACTACAGAGTACTAAAGCCTACAGAAAACTACAGATAGAGTACAACTACAGAGTACTACAGATGGAGTACTCGAGGGTATTATAGACTACAGAGTACTTTTAACTACAGAGTAAGATAAGAGTACTGTCTGTAGTTCTAATCTTGATATCTTGGGAACATATCCCTGTGATAAACGAGGGATCAGTCACTACGTATACATGCACATCGAACTCCAACTATTCGCAGTCAAAAGATTTGACTCGAGTTTCCCAGAAATCAGAGTTTACATGCACAGAAGAAATTTTAATTATTGAGGGAGATACATTGGACTCCTCCACATTAGGTGGTGCTACACGCCCTTTCATGTTACCATATTTCTGGTTGGCACCATAAAGGAAGAACAATAAATAAACAACAGCATCAGATGTGAAACAGGAGGACAATACCAAAGAAGATATGAACCACAACCATGCAGCAGCTCAGTATATTTGGTGCAAACTGTTTCAAAGTGATTTATTACAATAAGGTTCATATAGTTATGGTGACTCTGGTCACTTCCTGAAGGTGGTGTGTCCAGGCAAGACTTAATCCAACTACTGTTGGGTGGCCTTCACATACAAGGAGAAATTCAATTACAATCACATTTTGTGACTTTGTTACTACGACTTCTAAAACTCAAAAAGTTTGATTTGATTACACACCAATTAAGGCATTTATATGACTTTGAAAACTTAAGTTGGATTAAGGCAATAATTAAAATTTTTCCAAGTGCATGTAAACGTATGGACTGTACAGACAGTACTACAGAATACTATAGACTGAGTACTACAGATGGAGTATGACAGAGTACTAGAGATAGAGTACGGCAGACTACAGAGTACTATAGACAGAGCCCTACAGAGTACTATAGACAGTACTATGGACAGAGTACTACAGTGTACTATAGACAGTACTACAGACAGAATACTACAGAGTCACAGAGAGTACTACAGGCAGATAACAGATTAAACTAAAGACAGGACAGACACAAAAAGGGGGGGGGCTCTGTGTGGTCAGAGGTCAGCTGACCTTCGTAGGTTCGATGCCGCTGAGGATGGATTTCTTCCAATCCTCTTGGCTGAAGCAGAGGATCCTGGGAGTTTGGAGGTTTTGAGTGGAGATGCAGGTCCTTGGCCGATTCCCATGGATACTCTGGACATACGAACAGATCAATATTAGTACACGTGTTGATGGATAATAGTGATAATGCTGGAATAGTGATAATGGATAATAGTGTTATGACTATTGATCATTTGTCTTGACAGTTTTGTGCATTTATTCTATGTCACACATCCTTGGGTGTTTTTATGTTGTGTATGGGAGATGTGCTATATTTATCTTATCTTATATATGTAGTCAAAGATAAAGTGTACCTGACTGGCTGAGAGGCAGATCTGCTGTGCATCTTCATCTCCTCTACCCTGGGAAACAACAAAACCTCTGGTCAGTCTGTGGTTTTGTAGTTTTATTGAAACTGTCTGTACATGAGCTTCAGACAGAAATAAACCAGACTGATACATAAATAAATCCGATCGATAAGTAAATAAGTAAACCAGACTGAAATACATAGAAACCAGACTGATAACTGCTGTTTATCCATCATTTCCACCTGCCATCTTTTGTCCTGGTACCTCATTACCTCATGGTGCCGGTGGTGGCGGCTCGCGGCGGCCTCCGGCCTTTTAAGGCTCTCAGTTTGTCTCCCTGAGTCAGACCTGGAACACCATCCAACATCTCATTCTGCAGGAGGAAATAAATGCACCATGACACACCACCTGCCACTACATCACATATAACAGTGTTTGTGGGTGTGTCTGACACATCACCTCCTGTGGTCTGTCAGAGCCCGGGCCGGCATTGTTGTGGGCAGGGTTTAGGGTGAGTTCGTCCATACTGCTGATGAGGTGTGGCATTGCCCGCTCTTCCATCTTGTTCTTCTGGGAACGCTGCCCGTCTCCTTGTAACCATAGCGATGGCTGCTTTCTGTCAACACATGTAAATCATCGAGTTCATGAAACCAGTTCAAAGACACGTCTTCAAAGGTTTCAACAGCTGAATGAACAAAAATATACAGTTGATGAAATAAACGATGAGATGGTGGGAGGTGATGAGTTTACATTCAATGGGGTGAAAAGTGTCATTAACAGGAGGAAATTCTGGCTTGGTGGGCCAGAATGAGTGTCAAACTCTAGTCTGAACCCACACAGGAGAAGGCTAGCAACTGCTAGTGGCTGTGGGTGTGATCAAAACCATTGTTGTTCAAACTGTCTGTGCAGGTACAGGCCAACACTATCATCAATCAGCAGAACAGGGACTGATATTTTCTCACAGTGACAGAAAGCAGTGGGAGGTGGTGTACAATGGAGATAAACAAGTCAGATAAGAACAGGAATGATACGGAGTAATGTTTTGGTAGATTGTTATGCCGTTTCCACTGTTGCTGGGCCATGTTGTCATCCTGCCAAGCCCGCCCCAAAGACTCACACAGAGGAAGGGAAAAAAAAAAACTGTTGTGATTGGTAAGCTAGGTGAGCCAGCCTGGGGTGGCTAATGCTAGGCTCAGTGAATCTAGACCAGGGGTGCTCAATCCTGGTCTTTGAGAGCTACTATTTTTCCAACACACCAGATTCAAATGATAAACCTCTCATGGGGCTTTGCAGAAGATTGATAATGATCATCAGGTGTGTTTGAAGAGGGACACATCTAAAACATGCTCTCAAGGACCAGGATTGAGCACCCCTGGTCTAGACCAACATGCCAAGCAAAAATATTTTTGGCCGCTATGCGGGTTCATCTAGGTTACTTGGCTAAGGGAATTCAGCATTTATGACACTTGGCACTGTGCGATACTGGTGCTGTATTGATACTGTACCATACTGACAATCGCACTGCACTATATGGATGCTGCACTGATCCTGCTACTGTACCATACTGACACTGGCACTGTACTATACTGGACCCCTGAACACAGGCCTCTGACCCCTGGACTGCAAATAGGACCTCTACTCCCAGGCACCAAATAATACCCTGATATGGGTCTAAAATTCCAACGAAATCCCTACTTAGACTCTGTGGTACTGGTTCTGATCCTGGTCTAATTGGGCCGTTTGTTTTGTGGAGCCAATGTTGCATGTTGTGGCACGAGTATCTGTCCATTTTGTCACCACAGGTATAAAGACAAGCTATTTGTCTTGTCTGGTGAATGTACCAGAGTGAACATGGAAACAAAGGTTGGCTTTAACTGGCCCTGGTGATTGTTCCCATGGAAACGACACCACAGAGCACTCCAAAGCACTGTCCTCAAGTCGGACTCCGAGGCCAACACAAAGAGCAGCAGCAACTGCATGGAGATAAAGGCACTAACAGGGACAACTCTGCTCCTGTCAGCACACTGAGGTGGAGGTCTGACCTCCATCAACCTGCCCAGGTCAAAGGTCATCTCAAACCAAAGGGACTTGCCTGCTGTGACACACTTTTTCTTATGTTTTAGTGAAACTTCTTCAGGAAACATCTAGAATGTAACTTACAAGAAAACTTTAATTTACTTACTGAAATAGCTTAATTTAATTCACTGAAATATTGAAACTCCAACACACACGTAAATGCCATTTTCCCACCACTGATTCAGTATATGAACTAGTAATAGTAGTAACATAGGACTGTCCACTGTCCAATAGCTGAAATCACCCCCCCACACACACAACATTATAACTGTGTAATATTCAGTGATAGAAATAGTTTACTTTTTATCAGAACCAGTTTTTTTTTGTTTTTATACGTACATACAGCTCTTCTTTATATATGCATAATATTCTCTGCTATATGTTTATTCTCTTCAGTGTTTTGTTGCTTCATAGATGTAAATAACTGTGCAGATGTTTGAGGTGTCACTAAAACTACAAATATTTGAGTCACAGTCAGTGTTCTGCTGGACATGGTTATGCTGAAACCAGCCTGTTCTACTGCCCATTATTACAGAACCCAAAAGGATAGAAACAACATACTGTTGTTCCAGATAATGTTTAATACATAATAGACCACAGATACCATGGTATATAAGAGCAGCTTTGATTGGTTGCCATCTAGGTTGGGACTAAGGATGTTAACCGATGACTGTTTGGACAAGGCCGCTGCGGTCAACATCGTTCAGTCATTATTTTATGTTGCCGGTTAAAAAAACCAAAACAAAGAAAAAACAAAAGGAAAGAAAACCCAAACAAATTCCACACACACACACATATATATATATATATATATATGTATGAATGATATTATGAATTTCACCATGCCTAGTTAAGACTATATTTTAATTTATGCAGAAAAGAAGAGCATTCTACATGGGTTTACCATTTGCAGCTGTTATAAAACCTCAGTATTGGAATGAAGGTGTTTTCACACTTGTCTTCAATCAGAATGCATCAGTAACTCACTCTTCCAGGAAGTTTTGCTGCGGTCCAATCACAGATCCTGGACGGCAGATCCGGATCCAGGCGATGGTCTCCCCTGCTGTGAAGCGGTAATGCTTCATCAGGTAACAACCAATCAGAGTGCCCGTCCGGCCCAGTCCAGCTGCAAAAAGGACACGACGGGAGGAGTTAGTAGAGTGCAATCTGTAGGGTCACAGTCCATAACAGGAACACTGAGCCCAGACCTGAACCCCCTCTGACATCACTGCCACTGGAACAGTCAACAGACTGGAGAAGAATTCACAGACACCCTCAATGTAGATATTTCAATTCTACCCATCTATCCAATTTTCTAACCTATGTTTCTTATGTTTGTCTTCAGTATTTGTCACTCATTTTTTCTCTGCAGCTGTGAAACTGAAGTTTCCCTACAGTGGAATACATCAAGTCTTATTTTAACATTGGTATCAACATCACTGCCCTCCAGTGGACTACTGTGGCAGCCCAAAGTCATCTGTGTGTTCTGAAGCTCAGAACCAAACTGGGAAAGAAAGTTTGAAAACGTTCTGGTGCCACTACCTGGACCAACTGAGCAACAACAGAAGGATGTGGTCCATGTAAATACTGATCCATTGAACGGAACAGGATCTATGTGGATGTTCTAACAGACTGAAGTCTTCGTGCTCTGGGATATTTTGAAGGAACTGTCAAATCCTGGATTTTTTTTTTTAGCCTTTCCAAGTGATTTGTTTCCATTTATTCTAATATTGTTTTGTATTTTCTAGTGCAAATCCTGTATTTTCCATAGTTACGTCTGTGATCGTAGATGTTCATTACATTTCAGAATAAATTCAAAAGGTTTTTATATCAGAAACAGGCCAAACTAATAAACACCCTCTTTTTTAGTCCAATCTGTCACAAACTTAATACAAACCCAGGGCGCCCAGCCACTGCTACTGATCCTGATTCCTCACACCATCCAAAGACATGCACCGATAGGTTAATTGGTTAATTTAAATTGCCCATCGGTGTGAATGTGAGTGATTGTCTATATGTTCAGTCCTGCAATGACCTGGTGACTCATACAGGCTGTACCCCACCTTCGCCCATTGTAGCTGGATTAGGCCCTCAGTGTCCCTAGTGAAGATAAAGTGGGTTCAGACAATGAGGCAATCTTTTGTTCATCTACTCAAGTTCATTTTCATAAATGTTACTTATTTTGTTGATTAAAAAACAACTACATTGGCTCTTCTTGTTAATTTTATTGCTTATTTTGTTAATATTGTCTTTATTTTAATACATTTTGCTTGTTTTTTTCTATATTATGTATTCATTTTAGTCACCGTTACTGATTGACTCCATGGGTTTTACTGATGAGTCAATACAGTAAAACATTACGATGTTTCTTCCATAACCATGGAGCCTCTAAACCTCCAAATATAGTCATATCTGACACCCATGAAAAGATGAGCGGTATTCACACCAATTATTGGCATGGATTGACAGGATTAATGAATCAACAGAGATTAAACCGTCTCACTCAGTAGATTGTTTAGGTTAAAGGCGGACTTTTGGGTCTTAAAATGTTAGGGATAAATTCTTCACCCTTGCAATGGACAGCCACAGCACCATTGGTGCTCTCACAGATATGCAGGAAGCGGCGGGTGATGATGTCACTGGGCGTGCTACCATCCAAGAAGAATAGGTCGTAGTGGTCAAAGCCGGCGTCGCTGAAGCGCTTGGCGTCGTAGATCTTCTTGTTGAGCCGTATTATGGTGGTCACATTGTGCTTCCTGAAGTAGGGGAAGTACGCTTCAGGGGCGTGGAGTGGGTAACCTGCAGGGGGTGGAGCCACCATTAGCATTAGTTACAGGGTGGAGTCATATGACTACTCTTTATGTCTCTACTCACCGTTCTCTATTTTAGTTTTAGGATGAGGACCGCTGAAGGCCAGAAACTTCCCTGGGACAATCCAGTTCAGGTCTCCATTCTCTACCCGCTACGATAAAGAAAAGGTTAACAAATAAATATCATAAAATGCTAAAATGTTGTTGCATAGTTGGAACTGAAATTCTAAACAGTTGCAGTTAAGCTGCAGCAGCAACAAACAGGGAAATGCTTCATGGCTTTTTGCTGCTGCAGCTGCATGGAATTCCAAAAAGACCAGAGTGACGGTCTGGGTTTGGTTTAGTTCGGGTTGGAAACTAACAGATGGCTTGTGATGAAATACATTTCAAAATAGTTCACCATAAGGCAAAAGATACAGGTGTATAATCATGGAAAGACAAACAGATGAGTGATACAGAAGCTCTGACTCAGGTTGGACAGACACAGACGTTACTGGACCTGATTATTCTGAACTTTACCTCATAATGCTCATACTCATCTACATCGAATGTTTCAAAGTCAAAGAATCCATGCTGCAGAGCCTGAAACCAAAACACAAAGTACAATAATGTGACACCATGTAATAAACCCACCTGACCACAACCACAGCAGACTCTGCTCTTTTACCAAGTGTAGTCTTCTGCTCATTTATTATAAGTTCCAACAGAAATTTAAAACTGAATGGACATTTGATGGTGAAATGCATTCTCTAAACTCTATTTTTGATGATTATACCTTTGAAATTTTAATAAAGAGGATATATTCTATAAACGAAATACCTTCCTGATCCCCTGCAGACATTCCAGCACGGTGAGGTTGTAGGTGCAATTCCCAAAAGAAGCATCCCTGTAGAAACAAAGTCCACTGAAATCAGACTCAAACACCTTTTATAGGCCATTCACTGGCATGAATGTGAGACTGAGCTCAAAGTCTGACACTAAGAATCTGAAAACACAACCCTGGATGAACCAAACAGAACTTGAACTAGAGGAAGAAGGTCACCATTTATATATTACCACATCAGAACTGAAGTTATCAGAGACGCCTCATTACTCCGTCATCAATATGTATGCAGAAGTACCGGTAAACTCTGTTGTTCAGACCTCAAGTCATTTTTCTACTCTTCAAAAACAGCTTGAAACAAAGCAATCTGGACATTTTTTGTTGTTGTCGTTTTTCTTTTATAGAACCAACGCACAATGCATTCAATAATAATGGTGAACACAGTAACATTAATGAAATAATGATGGATTGACACCTTTACCCATTTACTGCAAAATGTGTTTCTTTAAGTGACATGTTGAAATACATTTTAAGTCATTTACTGTTGTTTTTACTCCATTGTATGATGCACTCTTTACACAGCACTAATTGAGAGCAGAAAACATCAAGATATGACAAATAATAAAAATTATTTTATCTTGTCACATAAGGGATATTACTGAGAATTCTATTTCATTATTATGACAGCCATTGAATGTGTCCAAACATAATGGAATGCAAAATGAGGTTTGTCCAAACTATGACAGAAATTCAAAAGAAGGACAGCTGCATTTACATAAGGTGACTGGAATCTGAAGAACACTTTTGAACACAGTTGTTCCTGACTTCAAGGTTTCTCAGTTAAAACCAACCCTTGACACATTGAAAACAGTATCTGAAGGGCCATTAAATGAACAGGTTCACTGCTGTCACTGACAGAACTTTGTCAGCTGCAGGCCCAGCCGTAATTTAGTACAAACACAGAATGGGTTGGTGGAGCTAAAGACTGTGGACATGTCCTATTGCCATCAGAGGCTTTATAATTAGTGTTGTTTGAAGAACTTAAAGCCCTGGTTAAAAACAGCTCATAGCAGGGATGTGTCTTCACACACAAGTGCCACTGATCAAATGGAAACAATAATCCAACTGAAGTATATGTGTGAAAGGAGAGGGAGGTGGAGACCAGATAAAGGTCTGGGTGTGTTTGGAACTGTAGAGTTTGGGTTCCCTTTATTATCATGTCTGTTTTGACCTGTAGAGTTTGGGTTCCCTTAATTATCATGTCTATTTAGAGCTGTAGAGTTTGGGTTCCCTTCATTATCATGTCCGTTTAGACCTGTAGAGTTTGGGTTCCCTTCATTATCATGTCTGTTTAGACCTGTAGAGTTTGGGTTCCCTTCATTATCATGTCTATTTACAGCTGTAGGGTTTGGGTTTCTTTCATTATCATGTCTATTTAGAGCTGTAGGGTTTGGGTTTCTTTCATTATGTCTGTTTAGAGCTGTAGGGTTTGGGTGCCCTTCATTATCATGTCTGTTTAGACCTGTGGAGTTTGGGTTCCCTTCATTATCATGTCTATTTACAGCTGTAGGGCTTGGGTTTCTTTCATTATCATGTCTATTTAGAGCTGTAGGGTTTGGGTTTCTTTCATTATGTCTGTTTAGAGCTGTAGGGTTTGGGTGCCCTTCATTATCATGTCTGTTTAGACCTGTGGAGTTTGGGTTCCCTTCATTATCATGTCTATTTACAGCTATAGGGTTTGGGTTTCTTTCATTATGTCCGTTTAGAGCTGTAGGGTATAGGTGCCCTTCATTATCATGTCTGTTCAGAGCTGTAGGGTTCGGATTCCTTTCATTATCACGTGTGTTTGGGGCTGTAGGGTTTGGGTTCCCTTCATTATCACGGCAGCGTCAGACTCGCATTGGACTGAAACAACTTCTAACATCAGTGACACATACCGTTCGTCAGCCCCACACTCATCACGTTAAAAAGAAAAGAGGGACAGTAGGATGGCAATGAATGCCTCACCCTGTGGGTGTGGCCTCCTGTTTAATTCATCAGACTTCTCATCAGAGTACCAAAGTCCTGGTCCATCCTCAGAGCATGCGTTACGCAATGACTGAGTAGTGTTTGGGGAGACAACAAAAGCCCTTTCTTTCCCCGTAGAACACAAACAACAAACACGAGCTTCACTCAGTTTGTTCCACTTTCAGCCTCACATCTGAACTACACCACAGACGACCAGGTCAGAGCTGTGGGGAGGGCCTGGGTTACACTGAAGACCAACAGGGACTGGAACTGGATCAAGGTCTACATAAGGCACACACACATGGAGGTGTTGGAGACTTGAACAGATTTCAGAAATGAAACCTGAGTAAAGCTGTTACATTTAATAAGTTCTACTCAGTAGAAACACTGTCACTGTTCTATTTAATATGTTCTATTATTCAGTAGAAACATGGTCACTGTTCTATTCAGAAGAAACACTGTCAATTCAGGAGAGGTCATGCTGAGGTCACATGGTGTGAATTCAATTAGGCTCATTGATACATTGTCAGTGTGTGCAGTCTAACACGCAATCGCTGCTGGTACACAGGTCAAACACATGAAGTGCAGATGGCGCCATGCATCACTATACAATATAAACCATAATGCATCAATCTGCCATTAAAGGGACCCGTTTCTTCTGGACACATAATGAATAATGTCTCAGAACGGCTCCAAGTCCGTCTGCGTCTAAATTCAAATGTGTGCGAGTGTGTGTCCAGAAGCGAGCAGAGGCACCTGAAGGGCAGGTAAGAGGCGTTTGAGCCGGAGATCAGAGCTCTGTAGGCTTCTTCTGGACTTTTCTTCAAGTAGATCACCTGATAGAAACACAAACAGATGGTTTAGGTTCAACGGAACATCACAAACACTGTGTCTCTTAAAAGCAGTCTAAAAGAGACACAAAAAAAGACATGCATACATACGTATGCATGTATGTTGCTACAACACCTTAACGAAACACATCCACACTTCAATGGTACTTTGTCAAAGTGGACTCAGAGCTTCTATGTTTTGTCATTTTACTAGCATCTGTTAGCATGTAGCCTCACGTGTTGTAATTATTTTTAGCAAATGTACCAAGGTAGAGTAATTATTAGGCTACATCTGCCTCTACATATCCAGGCGCAGGCGCCTGTGTGAGAATGCAGACACACACAACTCAAAACACCTCAGTCTTCTCTCATCCCCATTTATTGATTGATGTAGTTTAACCCTTTAACTCCCGAGACATTATTTCAGGTAAATGTGCTGCTGTGAATTTGTTCTAAAAGCTGCTGTGAATATGCGTTTGTGTTCCTTTTCTTTGGGGGTTTGTTTTATTGTGTTTTAGGGTCAAAACAGATGGAATAACCGAGAACAGAAAATGACCGTTGAAATTGAAGACACTCAAAATGTCCATCAGTTTAGGATGTTTAACATAGACTGTGACACATTGTCCAAGTATTTGAACTTTGACCCAGCAGGTTTTGTTTTGGGCTCTTAAAAAACTTCAGGCCTGTGCATCACTAATATATGCAGATATTTTACTCTTCATTTGGGAAAAATATTTTCCATATTAGTACCGATCTAATGATATTCAGGTTTACTTTTTCACACCTGTCAACATTACAGGTACGCAACTGCTTCCTGTTTCTAAAGGTAAACTTTGGTCTGGTATGTTTGACCATCCAGTAGTTTGGGTAGAACCTGAATCATAGAGTTTCTAAGTGAACTGTAGGAACAGCTGCTGACAGCACCGGGATGTAACAAACAGCTACTGATGGGACTGGGAAGTAAAGCCGCAAAAAAAAATACAATAAAAGGCAAAAGTTAAGGAAAAATAAGGGATGAGCCAAAGAATTAAGAAAAAAAAAGGTTTTGCATGTGTCCACAGGTGGATAAAAGCATCATCTCTAGAGAACTCCACTTTCATGTGTAACATCATATTGAAGTGCCCAGGTCATGCATTTGATCTGCAGTGGTGTGTGTGTGTGTGTATAATGTCCTTCCATGGTGTCCACAGTCGCTATAGTTACTTCACTCCCTTAGACACAGGTGTGTGTTACAGATGTCAGACTGAGTGAGTGTTCATCTGGTCTGATTGGTTTGTTTGTGTGACCAATAAAGAGGCTGGTGCTGCTGCTGTTCACACACAAACAGGAAGTGATGGTGATGATGATAGTACTCACGGCGTAGCCTCCGATAAGCACGGCAGCATTGGACCTCTTCCTCTGGTCGAAGCTGGTGTAGTGAACGATCCTCTTCCTGGTCAAAGTGAAGGACTTCAGAAAATAAAGCAGAAAAGAAACAGGATCACAGATTAACACTGCAGGATCACATGATCAAATAGGATCACAGATTAAGGACTGAAGAGTTTTCCGGTGTTTGAGCGGATGACATTGTAGGAAAAGCAGCAGTTTGTCATCATGTCAAAACGATGAAATGACAGATACACAACTGAAAATTCTTTTCAGGACCTGAGTTTGACCAAATGTTTGAACCGCAACATTAAAAAAGCAGAGGGTAATGTATGTGGTTTATGCAGATGCTTTAGTTTCAACGTTATGATTCAATCTAAAACAAAGCTGCTGTCATCTGGGTATAAATGGAACCACTGCACATCAAACACACTCCAGTGTTTCAAACATAATAATATGTTGGTGGAAAACGCAGTTTCCAATCAAATCCAACAAAATAAATAGTAGCATACAGAAAAGCTTACACAAACCACTGGAAAAGTGGTTGTAATTGGATCAGAAGTGGGTGATGGTTAGACCTCAAAAACATCCTCATATCATCTCTGGGTCAGATCTTCATAGTCTTCCATGTTGCTATTTGATTTATTGAACAAAATCCCCATTTTATTTATGTTGTTCTTAAATTTACAGAAAAGACTAGTGACAGGACGAGTAACACCCAGCTAAATAAATCCTCTTTTCTTTCCAGGATCAGTCAAAGCTTTCCTGGCACTTCAGCTGCTAATCATCTTTACCTGCTGACACTTTCTCCAGGTTTTTCATAGGGGGTTCGGCCCGACTGGGTTAGGGGGTTGCAGGTCTCTCCCCACACAGTACCATAAGGGTGCAGTGCCTCCTTGCCTCAATCCGAGTACCACCGTGCCATGTTTCAACCCATTGGTGTCATGCTAGTGAACTCTTGTGAGTGTCTTCAGCCAAAATAAAGTGCCATCATTGATGAAAATAGTGATCAAACGGCAGCATTTAAAAGGCCGCTTTCTGTGCAAAAATTTTCCGTAAACAACTTCAACTAATGCAAATCGTGACCAAGCACACGGTGCACACTAAGCCGGCTGACCAGAAGACAATTTCTGCTTCCTTTTCTGGAAGGGTGGGTACGGTGGATTGCGACGCCAGACATGTAGTGCCAGGAGGTGGTCCAGCACTTCACCTTGCTCACAGTTTCTGGGAAAAGCCCTGAGTTGGGTCTGACCGAGTTAAGCTTGGATCTATGTAGAGATGTAATAATGATTAGAGAGTTCGGGGCTATGATTATTGTCAAGAGAAATAATTGCAGTGTCACGATTACTATGACTATTTCACACAAATGCATTTCACAAAAGTACTTACTAGGCCTGTCACTTTTTATTCCAACATTTGTCTGACCATGAGGTGAATAGCTGGAATATGAACTGCGATTACTCGAGTAGATGTGGGCTGTGGTCTGTACAGGTGTATCAGACTATTTAATGCAGTTTACCGCACGGGTTCACAGGGTCTCCTCCTGAAGGGCAAGGGTTAGTCAGGGTCAGAGTTAGTCAGGATTAAGGTTAGGGTTAGCCAGGATTAAGGTTAGGGTCAGGGTTAGTCAGAATCTGAGTTAGAATCAGGGTTAGTGTTGGTCAGGGTTACAGTTAGGGTCAGTGTGGGGGTTCGAGTCATGGGTGCATTTACTATGCCAGAGGCTTCGGGTTGTTGTTCAAGGTCCAAACCTGCTGCTGTGATGTTGTGTAACTACATCTGTCCTGTTGCATTCTGGACATACCTGATCAGGGAGTGTCAGGGGAAACTCACCTTCAGCTTCTTGTTGAGTTTGCAGCAGTATCTGTACAACATGGCCAGGTTGAGAGGTCCGAAGTCTGCATAGAAACTGGAGACACACACGTGGACTGATGTTTAGCATCAGGCGGTTATTGTTTAGTCAATGAGTGAAACCAATAACCTCAAAAATGTACAGTTGGCAGCAAACTAACCTGCCCTGGGAGCTGCCAAACCAGCCCAACAGAAGAACTGAAGCTGCAGCCAGGACTACAACTAGACTGTGTTTCAACTAAGGTGTGAAACTGACACATGTATGACATCATCATGTGTCCAATCCAACTGGGTCACAGCGACACTGCAGTGACAAACAGGATCCATGACAGCCTTTCCATATGGCTTTAAAAGGATCCGAGGTGAACACATAATGACAGGACATGACTACAGATGTGTGTGTGGAGGTGGATTAGGACTCAGACAGGCAGGGTCTTCTGGACTGGTCTAGTGTTGATTCAATGGTCATCAACAACATTAGACTCAAACCTATTCCTTCAATATGTTTGGATGATTGAGAAGGTTGAGACCTGGGTTCAGCTGGGTTTAGGCATGGGTCTGGCCCCCTGTTCAGCTGAGTTTAGACCTGGTTTCAGGTGGGTGAAATTTTGAGTTTGTGTTTAGACCTGGGTTCAGCTTTTCTTTCTCCAGATTTGTAAAGGGGTTCCATTCTGTTAATGTCCACAAATGGTGGTGGCAAAAGGATGGTGCTGGGCTCATCCTCCAGTAAATGTGATGGTGTTTGGTGAAAAACTATTCTTAATCCAAGAATCTGGTTAAGGCCATGCTAAGTGAACACGGAGCAGGTGAACACTGCATAGTGTGGGATAAACTTACTTTTCATAGATGAACTCGTCGTCTGTGCAGAAGTAGTGAGTGTTGGCTGTGCTTTTGGGTTTACTGCGCAATGTTGCAAAATACAGACGCTCTAAAAGAAAAGAGGAAATACTTTTAAGCAGTTGCCCTAATAAAGAGGACCATCAATAGTCAGACTGAGATTTACAATTAAATCATCCCATGAAGAAGCCCTGGACTGTCATCTGGACAAGAACCTGTAAACAGATGAAAGTAAATACAACTGAACAAATACTTCTGTTTCCTCTGGCTCTGCTGCTGTTCTATTAATACAAACAATTAAATCCTATGCAACTCAACAAATGCTTTTAAACATTAACACAGACACACAAATGTGTGCCAGGTCATAATATTGTTAAATATTATGGTAATAAATAAACCATATTATGAAAATGACACCTTCGTATTAATACAGGTTCTGTGTCATCTTCTACAGGCTTCGGGTTAACCCTACCCACAAACACTGAACCTATTCTGTGATAACTAGAAACTGACCAGGGACTGACTTATTTTGGCCACATGAAAAACTGATCCTCTATTCAGACATGTCACAAACCAAGCCCTTTACGTACATCTGTTTAGAGATTTGGCTCACAATTTGGACATATCCTGTAGACTTGAGGCTGTAATATCAGTTTAGAGTGTTTGTTTTAGTTTCACTTTTTTGTTATTTATGTGGAATATTTTTCCATTTACTTCAGTTTGTACTTGTTAATAGGGAAATTGTAACTAAATCACATTGTGGATCACTGTACAATGACAGGAATTTAATTATGTTATAGTCACAAGAATGTAAAAGGTCACATTCACACTTGACAAACAATATTTAGTTAAAAAAAATACGAAATGTAAATACATCGTTTTCGTCTTTAAAATTATTTGGTCACATGTTGCTTCATATTCAATTCTAACATTAATTGGTCATTTAAATACCATCACGAACTTCCTTTTCATATGTTTTAACTTTTAATTATTCCAGGCTGCTTTGTTTCTTTATAACTCCCACGGTTATTACAGCATCCAGAACAGAGTGAGGGTCAGGTAAAGGGATTTCTTGGATTTTTTTTTTTTTTTTTGCATGGGCTCACAGCTATCCATTAATCTTTCGACTT
Source organism: Siphamia tubifer (assembly GCA_020466265.1). Lineage (NCBI taxonomy): Eukaryota > Metazoa > Chordata > Actinopteri > Kurtiformes > Apogonidae > Siphamia > Siphamia tubifer. The sequence continues at coordinate 11,573,802 of CM035786.1, forward strand.
TATGTAGTTTACAAAATTTCCCTAAGAAACTTAAAAACAAAAATTGAAATTCTCTGCTAAACCAGGAAGAGATTGGAATTCAAATCAATCCGTCAATCTTTATTTATATAGCACTTTTCTTTTCAGTAAAATGTAGCACAAAGTCCTTCACATACAAAATCAGACCCCCCGTCCACCCAACACACATAAATAATAAAAGACGGGGCTGAGCACAGGGGACTATAAACCACTGAGAGGAAGGGCCGTCCAGGGAGCCACCCGCTCTCAGGGGCGGCCACTGCCCCCTGCAACATTGTACAACCAACATGGAGCCATCCCCCCTGACGGTGAGGGAGGCCCCAATAGCCACTGCATTGCAATGGCAGTGACCCCCACCCCACCAGGAAGGAGCAGACCCCAAGGGGGTGCCACAGTTAAAGAGAATATAAAAGATATGTAAATATAAAGGTAAACACAGGAGCAGAAGTTAAGTCAATTTAAAATTTAAAAGAAAGGGGAATTAAGAAAATAAACTAAAAAAAGGAGCATTAGTTAAAATCAGATTATTAAGGGGGGTCTGCAGCCCCCAGGTCAGGTGAAGGTTTAGGGTCAAACCCAGAACAGGGTTAGGGTTTAGAGTCAGTCCCAGATGAGCAGGAAATGTCCATACAACTCTAATTACTTCTAATAAAGTTAATATTCAGTCCCTAAAACGTTATATGTCATTTTACTGTAAACACGTTCCTTCTACTGTGGAACTCTGCTTTCCCATTACCTCGGATGAACTCCGCGGATGCCTGCCCTTCGCCGTCCTCTGCCATCCTAAATAGGGCAGACAGGACAGGGGAGTGTCGTACTCCCTCCCCAGCCATGGATCCGTCTAATTACCGGTGACTCTCACCTCCGTCGGCTTGTTTAAAAACTTTTTCAAGTGCTAGCCAGCTCAGTTAGCCGCTAATAGGGCTGCTAGCAGACAGTCCAACGGACGCTGGAGAAGTTCAAAAGTTTGTCCATAGTGCCCCTTTGGTCTCCGCAACAGCTTTCCACTCACAGATCCGTGTTTCCGAAGGTTTCATTATTTATTTATTATTGCTTTTTCAGCGGCAACTTTTCCCGGGTTAGCATGTTAGCATATTAGCGTCACAGTTTCTTTGACGACGCTCGAGAGTCTGAAACTCTGATTGACAAATCCCTCCTTAAGACACGTTACTATAACAACCAAGTGAACGCCCATAGCAACCGCAGCCAATGAGCAAAGAGAGCGGATCGTGCTGCCTTCAGGGTGTACAGTGAAAAGCGGACAACTATTTAAGACATGGTACTTTCAGGGCTCGGGGATGACAAAAACTGAATATTTATCCAAATTTCACCGTCAGAGTGAACTGAACATTTTAGACGTGAATGTTCAGTTTGACATCAATCTGTATCTTTGCATCAGACAGAATGGAAGTACATCTACACAGGTTTACTTTACTAGATTAAAGTAACTTAAAATGTTGACAACATTTTGCTCTCCCTGCAAATTGGACTACCACACAGTCTGACTTTGATGTTGACTGTTGTGCAGCTGTTTTGTTCTGTATATTACTTTATTACTGCATATTGTACTGTAGGCGATACCAGTTTACCTTCATTGTTAATTATTTTAACATGTAACTAGTTAATTCACCATGGAAGAGAGGAAAGAAATTTAATCTTTCCTATATATAAATGTTCAAAGGTTTTTTTATTTGTACCTTGCGGTAAATTTGTTTTGCAGCAGTCAAATTCACACAAAACAAAAAACAATCAAGTACAACAAAAACATCAATTCAATAAAAGGGAATTAAATGAATAAAAAGCCAGTCTTTAGGAGCCATAAAAATTATATATATATATATATATATTCCCCCTCACTTGATGAAGATTACTTGATTTGGGGGGGTTAATTTCTTAAAATGTGTACAGGCGTGTGGTTAAAGTTGTGAAGATAAAGAAAAAAGGTGACAAAGGTCAGTGTATCTTTTGGTAATTGGACTTGGTAATTGATTTTAAAGAATTAAATTGAATTCCAATGCATTTTTCTTTTTCAGCATCAAATGAGATATAAACTGAACTTAAGTAATTTAACTTTTGTTTTCCTTTTCTAATGACAAAAAAAGTTAGTTCCTAATAGAAATGGAAAAACAGACCAAAGCGGAGTAGAGTAGAAACTTTATTTTCCCTGTGAGGGGCAATTTGCTTTACAGCCAGCAGAGAAAAAACACACACAAGAAACAGGAATAACCACAAGTGCACACTGAGTCCAATATGGGGCCGAATAACGCAAGCTGTTTACCCATCCAATCGAGGTGGGAAGGAACAAATTTTTAAATCTGTTAGTCCCCCACTTCGGTTCTGCCTCATGACGACTGAAGGGGAGCAGCCTGAACTCCTCACACAGAGGGTGCTTCGGGTCAGCCAGAATTGTTTTGGCTCTTCTAATTACTCTGGTCCTATATAAAACAGAGAGCTCATAGAGGGTGCCCCCTACAATATTGACACATTGTCATTCACATCATTATTCAAATGATTTTTGTCCTTAATGGTTAAAGACCTGAACCAGCAAATAAAAGAGAAGATTAAAAGAGATTCAATAAAATCTGGATACTTTTGAAACTTCTATGATTTTTACTTGTTAAGTATTTTATCATTAATGTCAAAAAATTGCAGTTTTACTTTTTTACTATATTACAATTCAGAAGTTGTACTTTTACTTCAGTAAGGGAGTTGAATCAGTATTTATACTTTTACCAGAGTATTTTTTTCCACACAAGTAGCTGTACTTCTACTTCAGCACAAAATGGAGGTACGTTTATCACCTCTGGCTTCATAGAGATACTACCACAGAAATATATTTACACAAAAACATTACATTTAGGTTTATAAAGTAACTGAAATGTTATGTTTGTTACAATCTATTTATACAAACCTTTGAACAAACTGATCTAAAGACAAAAGGCAAAAGTAGCATTAAAGCTGAACATATTAATGATCCAGTCAACACGTTAAATGCTGACAAACCTGAGGAAGCCTTTTAAAGTCGACATGCAGACGTCACAGTTGAATACTGAACTTCCTGTGAATTGACCCCCCTCCCCCCCTATTCAGTTTAGTTTAGCTCAGCATGTCCTACATTTACAGAACATGATATGATCACATTCAAGTCACAAAACTTACCTCAAATAACTACATTTTCTGAATCTAACACTTAAAGATCTCCAAAAAAGCTCCAATCAGGAGGTTTGATTGTTTGTTTTATTCCCATTTCTGGATTATTTCCTTCTTTGGTGTTCATTTTATGGCTGATGTTGGCTTCTTTATTCTCTTAATTTTCATTCATTTGGTTGATTTAGTGTTTATATTGTTCATTTTAACCCTTTGATACATACCGGTCACTACAGTAGACAGTTATTCTGCAGTTGTTCTCTTGTATATTCATAAGTTTTGTTGTTTTAGTTCTATATCAGTCACTTCATATCATTATTGTAACTTGGCTGTTCTTAATACCTGATCTGAAATAACATGTACCTGTACACCTGTAAATCAATTGCTTGTTATTAGATTAATTCTGTAAGTCTTAAATAAAAACTGCATTAAAAATATTTTATTTCATAGTGTTCTGATATTGTGTTTTAAATACATGTTTCTTTGCTTCAAAGCTTAAACACATGCTTTCCAGCTGAGTGGACTTTTTTTTTTGTCATCCCATAATAACTATTAAAAAGAATTCAATCATATTGTTCTTCCATGCCTAAAGAGGAATAAAAACACTTAGGTAAAAAAAATCTTAGCTAACGTTCTCATAACTCATAACCTGGCTTTTGCCGACCCTCGTGTGTTTCTCCTCAGCTTCATGAGCTCAGACAAGGGTCTGGTAAACCACGGTATACATTCTGTTGTCTCCGGCCAAATCGTGGACAGACCAATCAGGATCAGTGGGTGTGACTTTAACTGTTATGACGTATCATAGCGTGGCCAGGGACAATACAGGAAGACTCGACACGGTAGCTTTGGAAAAACATGGCGGTTAGTATAGAGACTGAACTTTGCTTCGATTCTGCAATTTCAACGGTAACTGCAGCATATTTATTTTTTTATAAGATTAACAAAGAACAGTTTTGAAAGAATTTATTGGTAGCCAGGATGCTATGACTCTTCTCCCAACTGGGTATGGTAAGAGCTTCTACTTCTATCATCTACGTTACATGCTGCTTTCAATGTGATTCAATTAAGTAGTACGTCATTCAAAATGACAAGCACCTGGTTTCTCCAATCAGGGCCAATGATTTTGATTGACAACCCCGCCTTAACAAAGAGAAGCCAACAGTGCTTTCCTAGATATGATGCGAGCAGCCATGCGAAGCATCCATACATCTGGCCTGAGTCAGGATAATAATTAATGCATCAAAGCGTTAATCTCATATTGTCAAAGCCAGTGTTGTTCAGGTATAATTCTTATTAAACTTTCTGATGTTCATGTGAAGATGATCTGAGGAGACAAAGTTGTCCTGTGTTTTTCATGAGTCACATTGTCTGCTTTGATATTTTATCTAAATGTGCGTCTGTGTTGTTGACCTGGCCCACATTGTCCCACATGAACACAATGTCTGTCCTACATCGGGTTTTTGTGGAGCTGTTCTCTTTCTTTCAGGTCTTGTTTTGTTTTTCTCTCAACAGATGAAGTAAAAATAAGATTCAGGATGGTCTGTCTTGAACTCGGACTGTCCCCCGTCCTCCGTCCTAACCCTGATATGTCCATCAACCATGAACGGAACTAGATGAATCAGGCAGTTAATGGAAATCCGCCCGGAACACTGACCTGGTTCTAAAGGACATGTTGGGCAAACATTAACAGGTTAGATTTGAAGTGACAACAGTCTAACCCTTCACTATATCAGCAGATCACCACGTTTATTCCATGACAACAATTTGACGACATTTAGAGTCTGGACTTGGACCCTTTCCAGACTCAGAACTGGTTCTTGCTCCCGTGTGGAACCCTAGGGGACTCCTGTCATCCAGACTTTCGTACAAACATGTTGTGCATCCAAACTAGGTGACATGATCTCACCTGCAGACCCAGCGTTTACGTCACTCACCTGCGATCAGAGAGATCCACACACGGTTTGGTCCCAGTCCTGGACCCGATCCTGGTGCTTGTCCTGGTCCCTGTACTGATCCCGGCCCTGGCCCCGGTGGGGGTTGGAGGATTCGGGGGTTGTCCTGGCGCGTCCTCCACGCGCCGCCGTCCGCCATACTGCAGGGCGGCGAGCGAGCAGACTGGAAGGAACTGCTGAGTGGAGCGGAGCCACAGTGGTGTCAGGTGATCCAGATCAGGTTTCTCCTGGTTCCAGAGGGGACAGAGGTGTGAGTTTCCAGCCTCCTCAGATTTCAACACACATACAGGTCTGAGCTGGACTTCCTGCTGTACACACTGTACATGGAACGGGCCAGTGCGTGTCTGCAGGTGAGTTAAAGAGGTTAGAGGGACAAACAATACGACACCACGGCAACAGCGTCATGGAAACAAGACGGAGACCGCCACAAGTCCACCCCACGATGGAGGAGACACAGGATGACAAGCAGAGACATCAGAGGACTTCCACAGTTCTCCACTTTGTGCTGTAGATCAGTGTGAATAAACACAGGAAGGACCTGGTTTTGTTGGAGCAGCTGATTTTAGATCAGTAAGAGCACAAGTATTCCTCGAACCCCCTCTCCACAGAAACCACTTTAATAATCAGAAACACTAAAGCCCCAACAATCAGACAAACAAACACTCAAGCTCCAACAATCAGACAAACACTAAAGCACAAACACTAAAGCAGCGAACAAACAAACACTGCAGCTCAAAACAAACAAACAAACAGTAAAGCACCAACAAAAAAACAAACCATAACACTCAAAGAAACAAACAAACCATAAAGCTCAAACAAACAAAGAAACTCTAAAGCACCAACAAAAAAACACTAAAGCTCAAACAAACACTAAAGCTGGAGGTTCAGCCTTCTTGCTCACTGTTCATTTTGACAGAGGTTCAGCCCCCTACCTGACGGTTCATTTTGCCAGAGGTTCAGCCTTCTTGCTCATTGTTCATTTTGACAGAGGGGCCATGACACATAAAACACAGAATCAGTCTTCTTCAGACAAATGCAAGCATCAGTGTAAATTCTGGGGTATTCAAAGACCCCTTTACATTGTCCATTAGTCTCAGAATCAAATACCACTAACGGTAAAGAAAACCACTGAGCCTAGTGTTTCCACCTTTGGTCAGTAAAGAGCTGTCATTCTACTTTTGTTCTCAGGGCAGTAATTCTATTTTCAGATGCAAGGCAGCAGCCTGCTCATCTACAGCCATGTGCAGGAGGCAGCTGTTGAGAAGACTGTGGCCCTGCACTCAGACTTGATTCCAATGTCCATCAGTGGTGAACAATCTTTTTGTTCATATCACATAGTTTATTTTTCAAACTTACTTGTTACCTCCGCCAAGGAGGGTCCATTTACCTGTCTGTCAGCAGGATTATGCAAAAACTTATGAACTGCTTTTGATTAAGCTTTTAGGAATGATAGATAATGGGTCAAGGAAGAACCCATTAGATTTTGAGCAATAAAGATCAAAGGTCAAAGTTACACTAAAGGTCAACAGCTAAAAAACATAAGTGGTAATATCTCTGGTTTCAGACAAGACTGACTATCGCATTTTTTTCATTCAAATCATCTCACCTTCACACATCACATAGGTCAACACCTATGGCTCGATCACATCATGTTTTGACGCCATATCAAGCCTTAGCAGAGGTCTACTGTCTCCGACTGCCTTGTTACAACTATTGCATGTTTTTTTCTGACCTGGGGTCTGCGGCAGATGAGCTGAACTACATTTTTTTTTTCTTTTAAAGTCATCAGACAATGGGATTACAATTTCTGAAGTTATTTACCAACTCTGAATCCAATCTGAATTGACGACAGCCTGACTGGACCTCTCTGAACAGGGGTTAGTCGGGAGTAAATCAAGTTAATTTACAATCTATTCTGAGATTTTAATAGATTAAGTACCAAAAAGCTAAAAGAATTGAGTAAGAAGCTATACATGATACCATTGGGAAAATGTTTCCTCTATTTAACCCTAACACACTTGCAAATATTTACACATGTATGAAGACAATGTAACCATACGTAACCATCTTTTTTTGTTAATTTTTAGGAAAAACATTTCATATTTCAACATTTTACTTCATTGTACCGATATATTGTAATATGGAGTCAGTTTTTGTTTCCTCGTGTGTTGTAAGTCTTCATCACAAACATTGCAAACCTCCAATTATTGCTTCTGTATTGATTTTTTTTTTTCTGGTGGTGCCTTGTTTTCCATTTCATCTTTCACACACATTTCACTTTGACTCCTTTGTCTTTTCAAACATTTCATGAAAGTTCTAGTTTCTCCAGCTTTCCACTTGCATCATGACCTGATGTTTCTTTGCCACCTATATCTCCAAACATCAGTTTCGGACAATTAACTATCTGTATTAATTAACCTGCAAGAATATAAAAGTGCACAAATGAAACAAGAGTGAGAGGAGTTTGAACATTGCAAATGCTTTACTCATTTTATTACAGTAATAAGGAAACACCCTGAGAGACAGAAGCTAAATGGGAAAATGTTCAAAGGGTCTGATGATATGAGGGTGAAAGGGTCCAAGGATTTAAGCCATATTTCCACTACATGGTATTGGCTCCAATTGATTCTACTTGGGGACCACATACTGTTCCTTGACAAGGTTTCCATACAGATACTGTCATACCTGGATTTCATCATCGACCAAAGACAGAAATGTCTCAACCTCCATGACCGACTACAGTGTAGTTCTGCAGAATGACATTGCATTGTGAACTGAATTTAACGGACCAGTCTGTTAACTTTAACTCCAAATCTATTTTTGTTTCAGTGTGTCACACGTCGATAACGCAATGACTCCGAGATCACTCCACCAATCAGTATTGCTTGGAACCTCCAGAGTAGATACCAAAAATCTAGCACCAGGTACTATGGGACGGGTCCATTTATGTAATGGAAACACATCAAAGTGAGTGGAATTGGGTTGAGCCGATACTAGTGGAAACACAGCATAAGGGTCGGAGGGTCAAAGGGCCGGCCATGATGGAGCAGCTATGCAGTCCAGTTTGTGTGTGTATATATATGCATGCAGTGTAGTGTAGTGCATCTACAGGTTGGCATTGTTCTCTCTTGATCCTTGACATTTTTGTGTGTATCTACAGGTTGGCGTTGTTCATTCCTGACCCTTGACATTCGATCATGTAGGTGAGGTTACTGCTCAGGTCGTCCTCACACTTCGTTATTGTAAACTTTGCCTGAAACACAGAAAACAGAAAAAAACAGATTAATAAATATCTCACAGTGTTTGGTCTGAAATATGTTCAATATTTAGTCACAGACTGAATCCACATCCTGGTTCAAGCCTCAGTTTGGACTCAATGGATCAAACAGTTTTCCATATGCGTCTGTCGTCCACTATTAAAGGTTTCAACCCTGCTTTTTCATGCCCGTTGTCAATACTAGTTTATCATGTTTATCTGTTGGTGATCTTTCCTCGGTTCTATGTACTACTAAATTCTGTTTCATCAAGTGGCCAGTTCCAGGTTTTTCTATCCAGACTCAGAGTCTAGATAAAAGGCCGCGTGCCAACAAATGTAACCAACATGAAAACTCAACGGAAATTGAAAAAAGAACCTGCTTAAAAAGAATGTCAAGTAGGTTCCATTCTCCAAACCAGTTCCAAGAACCAAAAATGGAAACCAGTTCCATTTTAGAACTAGTTTTGTTTTTGGAATCAATTCCATTTATGGAACAGTTTCTGAATGTGATAAGGATTGGTGAGCTGTCCATGGTGCTGAATTACACATATGCAGGGTAAACATAATAATCACATTATATATTTTATTTCATATATAACTTTAAACATGCCCTAAAGTTCCTAAAGTAATCAGACCAACTCCTCAATATCTGCATTTAATCCGTGAAGACCAATAAACCTACAAAGACCAAAAAACCCATACAGCGCCAAACCACTTGGATCTACTGGTCTAAAATGTTTTGAAATGTATTTTCCACTAATCCCATCAGTGCATGTGGATAATCCATGTCAAATGCAGTTCATCTTTTCAAAGTCAAAGTGGAGCATAAGTTCAGCTTGGTTCTGAATTCTGTAAATAAAGCTGGTTCTCAGAACTGGATCTGTGCACTCGGTCACTGCTGCTTAGCACATAGGTCTGCAAAACCAACCGGAGTTGGCATTGAAAGCTGGGACAGGGTGAAGTGACAGCGGTGTGGCAGTTAAACCAATTCTTTGGAAATTATAGTGAGCATCATTAATGAAACTGGAACCAGGAGAGTGAAAATTGATTAATTTATGCATTGGATCTGATGGAGATCAAGACACTGAACTAGATTCAAGATCCATGGAGATATGGCTTGGTGTCCTGGTTCACCCTGGTTTAGAACACCTCCAGCCCCACATGGGGCGGGGGCTTGGAGGACCAGATGTGGGTGAGAGGTTAGATGTTAGAGCATGGCTAGGTTCCGAGTCCTGTCAACCAAATTAGTTCTATCTGAAATGGAATCTGCTCCAAAATGCAACCAGTTCTTTTAACAGTTCTCAGAAATGGTTTTGAGAACAGAACCAACTTAACACTCCCCTGGTTAGAAGTCTGAGTTTTGATGGTCATTTATGAGTTTGACAAAGTCTGTATTCATTTGGATTTCCCATGGTGTCATGGATCACGTTCAGATCTGAGCCACTTCACCAATCATGAGATCACTTAATCTACTTGTTTATCGCATGAAATTAATGACAGAAGATCTGAAGTCTGCACTTAACAGTCAATGCGTGACTTTCCATGAAGCTACTTTTCACTTTGCAAATTAACCTGAAAGTTTCTACTGTTAGGATACATGGAGAACTTTGGAAGCAAATTAACATATAGATCTAAGCACTAGGCCCAAAATGTATTACTTGGTCAAAATTTGCCTTTGTAAACAATTTGTTTACAACTTTGTTTATTTTTCAGTCTGTCACTAAAACCACTACTATTACCTCAGTTCTCAACAGATTGCATTTCCGATTGATTCACCGAGTTCAGTTTCAATCCAGGCCAAAGAAAGCAATTGTCCCAATATTCCACTAACAACCTCCTACGTAGCATTTAACAGCTTTAACCACAGTAATATGTTATAACCCAGTTACTTACGTAACACGGTTTTTAGCATTTGTTGATAAAAACAGACAGCCACACAGTGGTATTGATTTTACGATCTATTGAATGACTCCCTTTTGTTGATAGCAAGAGATCACAGCTGTGAGGCCCGGATGAGCAATTATCACCAAATGACCGTGGAAATCCCAGGTCATGTGTTTTCAGTCAGGCAGGTTTCCATGGTGAAGCTGATGTAAATCTGACCTGAGTGAGCTGCTCTGCCACATGGATGGCGGTCTGTGTGTGCAGCGTCACCGCCCCGGTTCGGATCCGAGACGTTCCTTTTGCCAGCGCCATGAATATTATAAGCTGAGGAGGGAGAGCAAAGTGAGGTCAGGCTGGGGTCAGAGGTTGAAGTGCTGTCAGGACAGAAGGGGGTAGAGTCTCACCTGGTCCTGCAGGAATTCGTCCACACAGCCATTGTGTCTGATGTTCCTCAGCAGCATCTCAGCAGCCTCAATACCAATTTTATCCGCATAAACACCTGGAAAACATCACCAATGCATTATAGACAATGCTTTGGAAAACACCAACGCATTATAGACAACAGGGTGGAAAACGCCACCAACACCTGTCTGAAACAGACTACAGTTACCCACGTTTGTGAAACAGACTATAATTACCCCCTGCTGGTCCACATCACACTCACCATTCTTTCCCAGAGCTGAGCCTGCAAACAGACATCCTGTTGATGACTCTGCGATGATTCTGAAACATAAAACCTAGTAATGTTAAACTATTAAAATGTTTAAGCAGATTAATCACATGGTTACTGTGGATTCATTTCCATTAATTAAAATTAACCACAATTAATTTTAAATCTATATTGATGTTAGATAATTTTTCATGGTCAAATAGACTCATTACAGAAGTGAATATTTCTGCACTTCATGTGTTTCCAACCTATGCTTGGCATTAATGTGGGATTTTATTCTGAGAGTGCCTGGGTGAATAGGAAACTCGTTCTTGCAGAGTGTGTCAAATACTTGGTGTCGGTCAACTGTTCCGTCTTGGTTTAGTTTATTTTCCATCCAGAGCGAACATGCAATTTCTGCTCTTTCATCTTTATGTGATAGTTCTGCTGTTCATCACTACTGGATTATCAGTTGACCATTAGTTACTGTACGTTAACGCCAACTCTACTGGACAAACTGAGCCAAATGTGTTGGAAGAGACATTGGCAGTCATTCTGCTGGAGGTGGTTCATGGAGTTAACATTTACAACCACATTCAGCAGGAGGATGGATGTGTATGAGTAAACGTTGACAGCACTAATGCAAACCCATCAGTCTGTTCTAGCAGTTTGCAGGCAAAACATCAGGAATATTATGAGGTATGACCATGACTTCCATGACAGTTTACAAAGTAACTGAAAAAACAGCAAGAAAAATATTGATCAAATGAGGCATTTCCAAAGAAAAAGAAAAGCCACTCGATAGTTCTAACCACCTCTGCCTCATCATAAGCTGTCATTCAATATTCTTGATGTTAACCCATCATGTGTGCACTGAAAGGTGGGCGGAGCTCACATGATGCCACTTCCATTTCCGTAGGCCTTGTCCTTCTCCTGCAGTGCTTGGATGTTGATGTACAGCTCTTTGATTTCCTTCCTGATGGTTCGAACAGCGGCGGCCGACATGTCTTTAGCCAACTGAGGAAACACGAACAATGATCCACATCAGGCTGACACTAACTACCATTAACTAACCTTAGAACTAAGATAATACAACCAATTACCATTTACCAACCTCAGTCCCAAGATGACACAAGTAACTGCCAATAACCAACCTCAGAACCAAGATAACATGATTCTACTACCCATAACTAACGTCATAATGTAAATAGAACCAACTACACATAATTAATTTCATAAACTAAGAAACCACAGCTAACTACCCATAACTAAGATACCACAACTTTACATTAGAGGTTCTTCCCTTTAAAGTCAGGTGTCATTGGTTCTTATGTCAGTCATAGTCGGTAACCATGCCAACAAACAGCCCATAATGAATAGGCAACAGCATCTTTATTGTACATGAAGTGACAGCTCAACTGTCCTTTAAAGGGTAGCAGGTGGTTTATGCTCCTCCCACTGTGTGACATCACTTCCTGTGTGAACTTTACTTTGTAAGGCAGAACTCCAGCAACGAACGCTCGGCCATGGATCTTGGTGATGTTTCCTCTCTCCGTCAGAGTGATGGGTTGGAGATGTTGGAGTGGCTGCACCGTCATCATAACCTCACCCCCACCTTTAGGGTAGAAGCCCCTAACACACACACACACTATGAGTTCAACAGTTCCTGAACGCTGAAAGACAGACCCCTCCCATACAAATTTCTTCACACAGACATACAGGTTTTTTTCTACACACATACATTTTCTCACATGGATTATTTTCTTTGACATGCATGTTTTTTCACATAGATTTGTTCATTTAGGTTGTTTTTTCCCAAAAAAATTTCAGACAGACTATATATATATATATATATATATATATATATATATATATATATATATATATATATATATATATATATATATATATATATATATATACATACACACATGAGGTTTTTTTTCATGGATGTTTCCTTCACATACATAATTTTTCATATAGACTTTTCTTTAACATGTATGTTTTGTTTCCACTGAATTTTTGTTTGTTTTCTGGGTTTTTTTTAACACATTTTCCCCCAGATGAATGTGCTTTTATTTTGTTTTTTTTCTCCACATACATGGGTGTGTCACAGCCACCTCACCTCATTCTGATGTCACAGTCAAATTTCACTCCAAACTTTTCAAGGATGGGTTTAAAAACCTGAAGTCAAAGAAGAATAGAGGCAGAGCGTGAATTTCCAGAAGCCGTTTTACACTTGAACAAACACCAGCCTCAGTTTTAACCCTTTACTTTCAAACCATTGAGGAGAAACATACCTTGACAGTGTAGTCGATCTGAGGCGCCATCTCTGCGTTGGTTCCTCCTTTCAGACACAGCTGTGAGGAGGCGTCAGCAAAAAGAGCACAAGGAAGAGCCACCTGCATCAGCAGACACACACTCCTGACACACACACAAACACAGAGTTTAAGTATCTTCATATTCTAACAAATTCATAATCCCAATCCTCCATTAACCCTCTAATTATTACAGTTGTTCCATTCAGGTAGAAGAAATAATATTACAAAAACAGATGACAACGGCAGTTTGAACATTATGTACTGGACAAAGATTATCAATATGATCAGAACCAATGTACACAAATATATCAGTAAGGACATACAATCAGAACAGACATACACAGAAATACAAGGCCTAAAAATGTTTTTGTTTTGCTTCTACCATGAGAGCGGGAGAAGCCAATGGTTCTAGCAATATTAACTTGGATCCACAATGAGAGTGGAGTCAGAGGAACAGTAAAGACACAAGGACTGTCTGACAGAATACTTCTGCTAACCTACCCTGCTCTACAGTCAGTAGAATCTAAAAACAGAATAGAAATGATGTAGAAGTTCATTCAGAGCCACTGTTGGAACGTGGGCCCATTTGTCATATCAGAGCAGATTAATTTATTCACAACTGAAATGTCAGATTTATTTTCTTTCCAATATCAATATTGATCCCAGTACTGATGTGTTCAATAACTGCAGTAGACCAATAATCAAGTTACAGCTCAAATTTAATAAATGAATCAGAATTGATTCAATATTGTATGAGATTGAGTCATGATTAACCAATTCAGAACCTTATAAATTTAATTGATTATGTAAATTGTCCATGATACCCAGCCCTACTGGAAGGACAGAGGTCATGTCCACCCAATTGTAAGTCCTGACCTACAGATTTGGAGATTTTTGTCTAAGCTTATCCTGTAGTTTCATAAACCTTGAAAAAACAAAAAGCCTCCCTGCTTTAAAGAAATATAATTATTTGAAAAGAAAAAAATGTATATCCTTGCTGCCACTAGGGGGAGAAAAAAAAGTCCATCCTGACCCATGACCTCAACTGGACCAAAGTTTTTTAGGCTTGATCAGAAAAGACACACAGAAGTAGGTACAGAAATACAGTGATGTGCAGGTTCAGACTCACACCGTCAGTGGAGGAACATGGAACCCACTCACCCTGCCGTCATTGTGTCAGCTGTGTGGTTTCCAGACTGGATCTTTCCTGGAGTCAGACTGATGTTGGTGGAGCCGATGCTGGCACCCTGCAGAGCGCCAGAGCACAGATCTGAGACCAGCTGCAGGCCACTCAGGTGCTGTGGTCTGAACAAAAACCAGAACACACAAAGATTACACATATGAAGTCCATTCAATGACACCAACATGGGACAGATGTATAAAAGCCCAAGGATGAATCTAATGTTAGTGTTTAAGCTCCAGGAGAAGAAACCTGAAGAAAACCTTTAAATGTTGAGAAAAACGTGGTCAAATCTGAAGAACACCCTTTAAATATTAGACTCGAACAGTGAGTTAGAGTTAACATGGTTAGTAGGAGGTTTATGGTTAGGAACAGGTTTAATGAAAGGGTTAGGGTTAACAGGGTTAGACGGAGACTTAATGGATGGTTTAAGAGGGTTAGAAGAATTACTAGTTTTAGTGGTAAAAGGGTTACTGTTAGTGGAAGGGCTGGTGTTATTAGGGTTAACAGGGTTAGCCCAACGGGGTTCGGGCTGAGTCTTTGTCACTGTCTTTATTAGTCAGCATCTTCGCCAGAAAAGCTACACTCTACACGGCTAAACTTTCACTACAGTGGCCTCCAGTGGGACCCTGGAGTCGGTCTGCGCCCACAGGACCCATATCAAAGTCAGTCTGGTACCAACTACAGTATAACAAATCCTGCTGGCATTTTCTGATGGATATTCTCTTTATATCTGCCGAGGAACCTCGCTAAGGAGGCAACTTCAATGAATAGGCTAACGTTAGCCTGCTAGCCGCCAGGAGCTACTCACCGGAGTCCCGGTGTACTTCTGCCTGCTCGGATTTTGGCGATTTTGATGGCAGTTCCGGTGATGCAACTGAGAGCCGCAGACACTCTCAGAATCTGTCCGCCCTGTGGAGAACCAACACCGAGAAACAGAGAAGTCACATGCCGGTCAGTGAGCTCACTGCTAACCGGGTGCTAACAGGCTCACTCACTGTTAGCCTTCTGTTAGCATGTAACAGCACAGAACAAAACAGCGGCTTTTAGTTCTTTTTGTGAGCCAGTGAATACTTACACCCTCCATCACGCTGCCGTCAATCGCCACCGCCGCAGAGTCCATTGTCACCCGAATCGAACTTTCACTTTTCCTCACAGTCAGTGATGCTACTGCTGCTTAATGTACAACTTCTGTGGGTCAAGTGAGACCGCAGCGAAACACACTTCCGGTTTCTTTCAAAACAAGACAGTCAGAGACAGCGGGCCTCCGCCAATGCTTAATTATTCATTCACGCGTGACGTGATCGAGCAATAGGTGTTGACCCATCTGATGTCCGAAAGTGAGATGATGTGAATGCTAAAAAGCGAGATTATATCTTGTCTTAATCCTGATCCTTATGCGTTTTAGATGTTAACCTTTAGTGTGATCTTGACATTTGGCCTTCATTGCTCAAAATCTAATGGGTTCTTCCTTGGCCCATTATCTATAATTCCTGAAAATTTAATCAAAATCCGTTCAGAACTTTTTGCGTAATCCTGCTGACAGACAGACAGGCAAACAGACGGACCCGAATGTAATAGTTCCTTTGCGGAGGTAATAAAACAAAGTTGGTCCCGCGGTGATTCAATGCAAATATCTCAAACTTATTTTCTTTCAGTAACCACATTAAGGTCTATTGATCTCCAGTGGGTCGTACCAGTAAACGAATAGCATAATAACCTAGAAGTAATGACAACTCCAAAATGGTGTCTTTGTTTTAGCGCAAAAATTATGAAAATACATACTTTTATAAATTATTCAAACACAAAAGATGTGAATAACCTGAGAAAAATAAACAGAAATTCTACACGAAAAGTGCAATTTTAGTATTTACTATTATTATCATTATTATTATTATTATTAAGTATTATTCTGCCTCAACCTATTTCTACATGTGCATTATGGATCAGTTCTACAAAGACACTAAGCAGAAGCAGAAAATGGTTTAAAACATGTTTGTGCTCCCATTCCAGTTCAGTGGTTTTTGCTCAGTTATAATTATAAATATTTAGTGGCTGACTAAGTCACGTCTTGTCCTTTGCCGTACTCAATATTTGATGAAAATTGGATCGATATTTTCTACATGTGTAGTGGATCTTTTCTCTGATTAGATTGTCTTGTGATTGAATTTGTGAAAAAAACAGGTTCAGTCGTTTGCAGGAAGTTGGATTTTCTTACTAGGTCTGTTATGGAGAACTTGACTATGACTCAGGCATCTGGAGATCCTTTTCACTTTCTGACCAACCAGAGATTCACCTGCAAGACTGGCTCTTACAAAAAGATTCATTATTGTGTCTTGACGTTTCACACTGTGGGAAAACAGACTGGGGACTCAACAAAAGTGTATATACTTCCTTTTTATTTACCCCCCCCCCCCCCATGTTAAAGATCATACACTATGAAGCTGATTCTGATTTTATATAACGATAATAAAAACTATATTAGAATAAATTGCCCAAGTATCATGTGTCTAATGTAATTCACAAAGACAACAACATTCTAAGATTAACAAAACCTTAATACAAGCTTCTAAAATGTCTTCATGCAGAAGATCTCGGGTTGTGTTTTCACTAGGGCTGTCAAATTTAACGTACTAATGTGGATTAACTCATCATCATCATCATGATTAATCTGGTTAAAATGTAAACGCAATTAAATGGAACAGTTGTTTTGCTGAAACTGTTGAATAAACACATTACCTGCATATATATATTCATATTCTGTTTTGGATATTTTAATAATTTTTTTTTCTGTATTTTAGAAGAGTTTTTAAAGATGTTCTGACTTTTTCGTTGTGATTTTTTGTTAGTGCATTTTGTGAGAAATTTGAGTACACACACACACATTATATATATATATATATATATATATATATATATATATAACCCAATTGCAAATGTTACGGGATATATGTAAAAAACTGAAGTTAGGAACACTTCATAATGTATTAAGAAATAATTTAGGAGGAAAAAAGTCAATACGAATAAAAATGTTTAAATTAAATGAGCGGTGGGGGTTAGACGCTGTATTCCAATTGGCTGCTGTGAGGGGCGTCCTGTGTGACATCACAACGACAGCCGTCAGCAGAGAGGAACGATGGCAGCGGTGACCAGAAGCTCCTTCACTGTGATCAGACGACTGGTGAGAATATGTCAATTAAAGTTTGCACATTTGTCAAGTTTTGAAAAGGCCCATGTGTGTTCGTCGCTGCGGGGCTTTCCCTCCCCATTGCCGGGAATAGACCTTGAGCCTTTTGCTCTGCAGCTATGCTAATGCTAAAGCTAGCCGCAGCTCAGACGCTTATATCCAAACATTCGCTCAGTGCACACGCTAACGCGGCTGGTTGGGTTAGCGGCAGGTTGGGACAGATGTGAGACGGTACCAGACTAAAACGGGCCCTGTCCTCTGCTAGCCGTTGTCGGCTCACTTGTGAGTTCCGGTCGTGTCACCTCCAGACCCGACATTTGTGGATGTCTGATGCAAAAACGTGTTTCTGTCATTTAATGCTGATATTGTAGCATTTATGCTAATATGTTACTGTTATTTGATAAAGACAGATTAACTATTTTCTAGTGTCCGAATATAGTCTTTAACTGTCTTCTAAATTATCCTCTCTTTGCACATAAGATCAGAGAAGGTCGTCTCATTTCAGATTTTTTTTTTTTTACTTTGTTGCATTTGCTAAACTAAAGTATAACCTTACTGTATCATAACTGTAAATGTTCAGTCACATACTGAAATCCTCATTAATTTCCCTGCAAAAAGAATTAAGTTCTACATAAATCTAAAATACTCCCAGCATATGTTGTTGTTACGGTAGTAAATCCACAGGACTGTATGACCTATCTGAGATAAAAGCATTTCCTCTTGTCCAGTCTATTCTTACTAGCCACAATGTTAAAGACATTTTTTGGTAAATGCATATGGGCAAAAGTGCTAAAGACTATTTTAGATGGCCTATTAAAAAGGATTTCTGTGTTAAAGGATGTGATTGAGACTCCACAACAGTTACCAGTTTGCTGTTGAAAAACACCGATTGATATGTTTTTTTAAAAGTTTATTTAAAGATCATGTAAAACTTTATGTGCCACAACAACAGTTTTTGGGTGTGTGACTCACCTGCCGGATATCACGCATTTAAAAAACAAAACAAACGAACAAAAAATTCACCAGGATTCTTGTCTTCAATCTAATTTTACACTCTGGACACCTTTGATTGTTTTGTTATATTAGGATGGATATTCTAAAATTAAAATTACCATAAAAAACTAACATCAAAACTCATAGGACTTTGCATGTTTCTCTCCTTGTGTCTGGATGGGTTTCCTCCAGATGCTCCGCTCTCCCCCCCCCCCATCACCCAAAAACATGTTAGGGTAAAACCCTTCAGCCAGGTGATTCTGACCATCATCCTGGCTCTACAGCTGCAGATGGGTCCCCAGGCACAGCACATGGCTGCCCACTGCGCCTTACAGGTGCCCCAATGGCATCAAGGATGGGTTAAATGGGACAGTGTATGACAAATCTCACCACAATCCAGCATGTTTTAGACGTTTCCCTGTTCCAGCACACCTGACAGGTGTTATCAGTGTTCTGCAGAGCTTGATGATAGGCTGATCATTTGAATCAGGTGTGTTTGAACAGATACATCTAAAACATGCAGGACAATAGCTCTCTCGGGTCGGAGTTGCAGACTCCTGTTTTAGATGTTTTACTCTTCCAGCACACCTAAGTTCAATATCAGGCTTATGCAGAGCTGAATGATAGCATGATAATTTGAATCGGGTGTGTTGGAAGATGGATTAATTTAAAACTTGCAGGATAGGGGCCCTTGAAGGACCAGGGTTGGTGACCTCTGAAATATGTCAATGTGAGGATCATTTGATCAGGAAACATTGAAATGAGTAACACGGAAAGAAAAGTCAGACAGTTGCCTTCTGTCCTCCACATTTGATCATGTTTCATCCAGGTAGATAACCTCATATTCCTCAATTCAAAGTCCTGTCATCTATTAGTTCCAACCTGTTCCCTAAATACAGGTGATTCCACTAATTATCCCCTTTACCAGGATGAGGTATTGCGCTCAACAAAATGGGTTGGTTCAGTGAACAGGTTGAAACCAATACATGGTAGGACTTTTACTTGATGAACCTGGGATTACACACCTCTGGTTTCATCTTTTTCATACTTGTGGTAGTGATTGTTTTAAAAAAACAGATTTTCAACACTTGGTATCTGAAATTCTTTCAAATTTCACTGAAGAGCAAACACGGATAATAAATGACGTGGGTGTGTGTCCTGAGGACAGAAATCTTGTCGACTGTCAATAATCCTGTGTCTTCTGGTGGACTGGTTGTCCATCTGTGGTTGAGTGCATCCATGAGGCTCAGTCATGTGTTTGTAGTGGTTTTCAGATGATAATGCTGTTTGTCTGAGGTGAGAATTTATGACAGAACTGAAAGATTGAATATTTCCTGAAAGTGGATTTTTCAGAGGGTTCAATGGGTTCAGACTCTGGAATGTGACCCAGTCAGTGGTTGAAATGATCACATGGAAAGAGGCACGGTTTTATAGTTTGGAATTGTCAACCCCGTTTTGGCAGTGATAGTTTACTTACCTTTGTGGGCTCTGATTGGCTGATGGTTTTGTGTCCTTTCAGCTGAGTCAGCAGTACCGCTGCAGATGTTTCCGAGCCCAGAGCATTAGATCCAATGGAACTGTTCATCCACTCACCATCACATTAGGCAGAAATCTGCAGACGTTTGGCTGCAGAACGCTGCACACTACCACAGGTAAGTCCAGACCAGGACCAGACCATATAGACGAGCAGGGTTTCCCCCAGTGCAGGCTTTACTTGCCCCCCCTCAAGGTGAAAGCGTGACTTGTTTATTAATTTTAAAGAAATTTATGGACATTAAAACTTACACAAGTCGCCCAAAATGCTGCAAAAATAGTGGAATGTACTGAAAAGTGCGCCGTTTCCATCTCTGTATTAACCAGTGTCATCTCAGTTCAGACCTAGTTTGTTCAGGATCTTCTGGTTCTAAACCCTTCTTGTGGTTAATAGCACACAGCAGAAGAACAAAACAGATCCACTGTATTCAGACATTTTACCTGAAAATGAGACAGTCTTTGTTTTCCTCCTGGATTTTGGCGTTTATGACTTCATTGGTGCATTTGTCCCCACAGCGATATATGGACCCATCCTTCAATTCAAACTGTCAGACATTGGAGAGGGAATCATGGAGGTGACGGTGAAGGAGTGGTATGTACCGCTGAGCTGAACAGAGTTCAAGAAATCAGACGTCTGTTATCTTTATATCATTCTTAAAAGACACAAGACAAAAATAGTCTTTAAAAGCAATGACGGTAAAAGACAAAACAAACCCAATATTCAAAGTGAGCCTGAGTTTGTCCTGATGAAGGTCAGGGCAGTTTGATCATGTCTGGTGGACCTGAGGACATGTCCCGTTCTGTGGGTCCACCTGTCCTGTCTCTCTTATGAGGATGCCCTGTTTGTGTGACAGGTATGTGAAGGAGGGGGATAAGGTGTCTCAGTTCGACAGCATCTGTGAGGTTCAGAGCGACAAGGCCTCGGTCACCATCACCAGCCGCTACGATGGCGTCATCCGGAAACTCTACTATGATGTGGATGCCACGGCACTGGTGGGAAAACCACTGGTGGACATTGAAACGGAGACCGGCGCAGGTGAGGACACAGTCCGGGTCCGGGTCTGTGGGGGTTCCTGTGGTTCTCGTCTCACTGTGTGTGTCCTTCAGAGGTGATCCAAGAGGAGGATGTGGTGGAGACGCCCGCCATTGCCCAGGAGGAACACACCCACCAAGAGATCAAAGGGCACAAGACCCAAGCCACGCCTGCTGTGAGACGGCTTGCCATGGAGAACAACGTAAGTCTATCCTGGTCTGTAATCATACCCCGTCTCTTTTGGGCTTTGTGACTCTGTATCTCACCTGTCTCACTGTGACCCTTGACCTTTCAGATCAAGCTCAGTGAGGTGGTGGGAACTGGTAAAGATGGACGGATCCTGAAGGAGGACATCCTCAACTTCCTGTCCAGACAGACGGGGGCTATTTTACCCCCTGCCCCTTTCCAGGAGATCCAGACTCCACCTGCTGCCCTGCCTTCCGCTGCTGCTCGGGCCACGAGTGCTCAGATGGTGGCCAAACCTCCACCTGCTATGCCCAAACCGGTTTTCACTGGGAAGGATGTCACAGAGCCGCTGAAAGGTCAAAGTTCACCATGGAACAGGATCAGATCTTCAGCATAGATGTGAGTGTGACTGGGTGTTTTGGTGTTTCAGGCTTCCACAAAGCCATGGTGAAGACAATGACGGCGGCGCTGAATATCCCTCACTTCGGTTACTGTGACGAGGTGGACCTGAGCCGCCTGGTGAAGCTCCGGTCCGAGCTCAAGTCCATTGCCGAAAGTCGAGGGGTGAAACTGAGCTACATGCCCTTCTTCATCAAGGTCAGACCTCAGAATAGAACCTGGTGTAGCAGGCTATAGTTTAACCCTCACCCAGACTAAACCCAGGGTTAAAGCGGGTCCAGGTCGGGTATGTTCATGTTTTCCTGGTGTTAATTCTTTGTTGTTATTGGCTCAGGCTGCATCTCTCGGCCTCCTCCACTTCCCGATCCTCAATGCCTCTGTGGACAAAGACTGCCAGAACATCACTTATAAGGTAACAGTCACACTTGGCTCCCAGAATGCTATGCTCTGGTTTAACTGTATTTATTCATCTATTATCAGTCAATTGACTGTAACTCCTTTAACCGTTCAACTGCCTTCATGTGATGGTGATTACCTTATCCAGTCCCTCTGACACAAACCAAAGCAGGATTAGTTTGTTGTTTCCATGATACTGAAGTTAAAGTGATATTTAAGATTAAATATCAAGCTAGAAGCCTGATTTCATACAAGGAAACTGCATATACTTTACTGCACTATGACATTAGTTTATTCAATTCCAATACACGCTGTTCTGTTCATTTTTACGTAACAGTGACAAGTCCTCTTAAGAGTTATGTTTTTCCTTTTATAGAAACTTAAACTTATATAAACTTAAAACAACTTAAATGAAGATAAGCAGTCTGTTCTGTTGTTGGTCCTTTTAGGGGGATATCTGCGGGGGGCATGCTGACATTGTGTTTTACCTTCAGGCGTCTCATAATGTGGGCTTAGCCATGGACACCAGTCAGGGTCTGCTGGTACCCAATGTGAAGAACGTTCAGCTGTTGAGCGTCTTCGACATCGCTCAGGAGCTGAACCGGCTGCAGATGTTAGGCGCGGCAGGTCAGCTGGGCTCCTCCGACCTCAGCGGTGGAACCTTTACACTGTCTAACATCGGATCGGTGAGTTTGTGATGGCACACTGCCATGCCACACCACACTGATGTAACCCATCATGTTTGTGCTACAGATTGGAGGGACGTACGCCAAACCGGTCATCCTGCCTCCAGAGGTGGCCATTGGAGCGCTGGGGAAAATGCAGGTGAGTCAACGAAGTTGGGTTCAAGTGGGTTCATTGAGACATGAGACTGATGAAAGTCTAGGATCAAGTATCCTAGAAATGTCTGGGTAGATGAACCTGTTAATGGAACATTATTCCTGTTCTGAAGAAAACACAGAGTGATAGATCAAAGTGAACATAAGCAGTCTGTTCATCTGTACATTTACAGATCAGTCACAGGACCGGACACTTGACATCATTAATTCTGTTCAATCCAGTTTCAGTTAAATGTCTCTTGCTATAATTAAAATTGTATTTGACCCATAAACTAAAACAGTAGATGTTGTAAACTACAGATTTAAATGAGCTGCTCTTCATTGGTTCCTTGAGCCCTTGTGGTTCTTCAGTCCTAAACTTCATGAACCGAGAACATTAACATTAATTATGTGAAGGAACGGGTTATAGAAATAGATTATTCTGTCCTGACGCCCTTGTCCTGGTTTGACTAGGTTTCTCCTGGATTGACTTTTTCTCCTGGCCTTCTGTTTTTGCTCAGGTGTTGCCACGGTTCGATGCCACGGGCCAGGTGGTCAGAGCTCATATCATGGCGGTCAGCTGGTCAGCAGATCACCGCATCATTGATGGCGCCACCATGTGTCGTTTCTCCAACCTATGGAAGGAATACCTGGAGAACCCAGCCAGCATGGTTCTGGACCTGAAATAAACACACACATTTATTTACACTGAGTACCCATCAGCCCCTGGGAGGACGTTGACAAGCCCCACCCCTCCTCCCAGCTCCTGCTCTCTCTCTTGGTTGCTCACTCTTATTTCCCTGTTGCCTTTCAGCAGATGATGGGGGGAGAAGTCAGCTTGTCAAAGGTCATCTTGTCAGTTGTGATGCTGTTGCCATGATGACCAAACATGTAAATGCACAGAATGGAGTTTAGTTACCTCCTTATTAGCTGGACGTCATAAAAACTACATTTAAAGGATCCCTACAGTAATCGTGGCAGCATCCTAGGATGCATAGTGATGGCGTCCCAGTCATGTCCCCTTCACGTCCTTTTCGTGTCCCCATCGTCTCAGCCATGTCCTTCTCATGTCCCTGTCACATCCTTATCGTGTCCAAATCATATCCCCGTCACATCTTTCTTGTGTCCCAATCACATCCCCCCTCCTCGTGTCCCAGTTGCGTCCCCTTCATGTCCCTGTCACATCCCTCTCATGTACAGGTTGTGACCCCATTGCATTATCCTCGTGTCCCTGTTCCCCATATAGATCTGTTTCAACATTGGACTGTTACTGATGATGGCGTTGGGTCACATAACAGGGCCTCATCTGCTCCAAATCTGGTTTAATGTTTGTTTCATGTGAATGATGTTTATAACCTGGTTTATTTTGAACATCTGATTTGGTCTGAACTCTGACAGATCTTCAGACTGATCAGCCACTGTTGTAGACACTAACGTTGCCTCTTTGTTGTGATTGTCTAGACCAGGTCCTCCAGATTTATCATCCATGGTCTAGGTGTTTCCTCTCCCAGTGCATCTGACAGTCATCATCAGTCTTCCGTAAAGCTGAATGATCAGCTGATCCGAATCAGAAATACCTAAAACATACAGGATAGTAGATCTGGAGGACCAGGGCTGGATACCCCTGGTCTAGACTGTCCTGGAAACATACAACCAGCACCTTTTATCCAGAAATCTGCAGTGTCTGTGTACTTTGAGACCAACCGTGACCTTTAACCTTTCCCAATATGGTGAATGCTCTCCTGTATTCGTTAATTTGATTTAGTTCTAGTCATTGGTCCAGTCCTGGTCCAGATTCAGGCACATATGATGGAGGGGTTAATTGAGCAGAACCACCCAGACTACATGGACACCATGTTCCACATAGTTCAGATGCTGGTTTGACCTGTAAACATTGTGCAACCTCGAACTAAAAGGTCTGGTCTGACATGGAACAATGGGGGTTGTCCATTGGTACACACTGTCTGGAGTTGGTACTGGATTTATGAAACCCACCTGATGCGGTTCTTGTTCAAACCCTGTACATTAACTGTTGTGGATCTGAGTCCACATTAAAACCATAAATAAGGTAAAATCATAATTGTTTTAGTGCAAAAGAGATGTTTGTATTAAGTATCCTTTCACCAGGAATGTGCAGAACCTGGAGAAGCAGAACTTGGTTTAGAGCAGCAGGTGTCATGTGGCCAAGAACCTGAAGAAGCAGAACTCTGTTTAGAGCAGCAGGTGTCATGTGGCTCAGTTGATAATTTGCACATGTTCATTTGAACGTACAGATCCAAATACACAGATACCATCAGAACCACCAGACTGTTCTGGACTTTTCATGTCCTCTGTGTCATTTTTGCACTTTGGACCAGATTGGACCCTTTGGTGGACTAGTTCTGGCCCACGAGCCACATGTTTGACAGCCCTGCTCTAAATGGACCCTTTAAAGCATATTTGATCATTTTTATTTTCCATACGTTTCCTTTTGTGCCCCCTGGTGGTCAGAATTAGAAGCACATGAATGTAGCTGTGAGCCTCTGTGGGTTCAGAACCTCCAACTGCTGTTAGGGTTCATGTTAACCCACAGGTGGATGTTCCACTTATGAACGGTCAGTGGAACACAGCCATTGCCTTTTCTAGACAGTGATTTGATGTTCAGTTCTTCCAGATAACCAGCTCCTGACATTCTGTTGAGTAAAGCTCCGCCCCCTTTGACCAGGTCTTCTACTCCTTTGATTGGTCTGCCTCGCATTGCAGTGGCTGCTGGGTAAAGGGCACATGGTGTTGGTTTGACCTTTGTCAGTTTAACTCTTCCTGTCTGGTTTTTAGACACAAACTCGATGTAAAAAAGAGAAAATATGTTTAAAAAAATGGGTTTTTGTATTTTGGGGGAATATGTAGACTGTCTTTCTTTTTGCAGGCTGATGTCTGAAACTGTTGAACTCCTAAATGTTTGAATAGTTTGATCTCTGGTGATTAACTTTCTATAAACTTGAAGTGCACAAATGACAGATGTGACTCTTGGCCTTTTTTAGACTCCAGTAAAAGCACAGACCATGTCCTCACATAAAAGTTGTTGACACCTCCTCCTCTGAGTCTGGACTTTGACCTGCTGAAGTTGTCACACATTGAATTTAATGTTAATTATATTTCATTTAAAAGTGTTATTAAAATAACCAAATCATACAACTAGACTAAGGACAGAACCTATCTAAAATTTGTAATGTACAACAAAAGTGTAAACTGAAAATGCAATATTAAAGTAGAACGAGGCAGAATTCTACTTTTGGTTCTTCTCCATTGGTGTTCTAGCATTTTTCTTAGAGAATCTTCTACCGTTTAGCAGTGCATTTACTGTGATAAAACTAACATTCCCTCTTCCACTTCAATCATGTCTATGGATTGAACTACTGCAGTCTACAGGTGGCGACTGTGCAAACCGTAGGTGAAATCCGGGAAAGTTCGCCAAACTCTGCTTCTGATTGGCTGAGCTGTTTCAGAGACATACTCTGACAATTGGAATATCCCGGAATGGTGCTTGCATTTCTGTACGGTGGAATGTGCATATTATATAGATAAATAGTATGCAAATCAATATATTGCAAGCTTTCATTTGTTTTGATTTTGCTGATTAGGATGTACAGCTTCAGAAAACTCACTTTCAATTTTCAGAGTTTTTGAGTTTGAAGTTTTAATAAGATGTAAATCATAATCAGTTAAATTAACAAATACATGCTTGATATATCATGTCATGAGTCTATAAATGTATTGGTTTCACCTTTTATGTTGAGTTACCTGAATAAAAAAACTTTTACACGATATTCTTCATTTTCTGAGTAGTACCTGTACGTAATCTAGTATGGACTTAAACGACGCAACGAAGGAGAACTAATTCCACTGTGGCTGTCGCAGGCTGTTAAGAATTAATTTTTCGAATCAAGAACGTAGACAGGGGAGCAAGTTTGACTGACAGGCTGCTCCTCCAATCCTAGCGTTTAAGGCGGAACATTTCCCGGATTCCGCCTACGATTTGCACAGTCGCTTACAGGTGATAACATTTGAAACACGATTGGCTGTGTCATGTCATGTGGCTACATCACGTGACGTTCCCTAATGACGAGTACTGATTGGACGGAGACGCTCAGTTGACTTTATTGCCAAAAGTCATGAGTTTTTGACTATAGGTATAATCAAGTGGAAGTGGAAAAAAATACAGGCAGACTGAGTCACACCATCTTATAAAACACTGGAAATCTGGATTTTCCTTCCTTTATAGAGAATTCATTAATTCTCAGACAAAATGTGTTCATAAATGAAAAGGAAATGCAAAATTTTGCTGAATCTGATGACAAACTACATATATTTGTAGAGTCGTTCGTTCTGAGGCTGAAATTTAGGCTCAAACACGACGTATTGATTTTAGCTGATAAACTACTTCTAACAATTCCAGGAAAACGCCCCACTGTCGCAGGAATTGAATCTTATTTTGTCATGCATCCAGCTGATGTCTTATCAGCAGTGGCGGGCCGTGCATTTCAACATTAGGCCTGTGACGCCCCATACAGTATATTAACTTCGCCTCAGTATAAACTAGTCAAGCAGCACTTTATTTCAGGAGCATTTAAAACCATCAAGTATGCATTAACAATTAAGATTAGGAAACTAATTACAGATATTGTGAAAAATAAAAAGGTGATTTAAAGATACAAAACAAAATGCCACCAAAATGACTCTGTGTGATCTTAAACAAGTCTGTCTAATAAACCGCACAATGTCACTATTCCATATAAGACGCCAACCAGACAATAACAAAACTAATTATTCATTGAAAATAAAGTTAAGAGATTGTTTGCATTTTTGAGAATAGGATATACAACAACAAATAACTGAAAATGTTGCAATGACAAGAAGAAATTAAAAATAAAATGCATTTACTCACCAACATAGTTCTCCACAGTATCTGCTTATTTAAAAATGAAGTCGAGCCTCCTTTCTTTTCTCTAGAACACTTCAGTGGCTGTTGTACAGTTTATCTGTGTGTTTCAGGTCCACCAGTCTATGGACATAGAGGCTAATGCTGAAAGATGTTTCTGTCTGGTCACGTTTCTGGCATAAATTTGAATACACTTTAATGCTGAAAATAACCGTTCAACAGAACAGCCAAAACAGTAACAAACAAACAGACCAGTGTGTAAAGTTGTCCCAAACTGTCTGATTTTTGCTCCGAAGAAAATTCTCCTTCGGCAATATGAAATAAAAATACAGCTGGCTCTTTAATTTTCGTGTTTAGTTCGTTTAGATATTCAGATTGCCGATTGTCAGGCCCTAGCAAGTGCTAATCCAATCACTGAACCCGTACAGGTCACGTTTAGCGTAAGACCCTCTAGCTTGCCTTGGTTCGCAGAATCGCGATCTGATTGGCTATTGTAACCTGGCAGTTCTCGTTCACTTAAAGCGCAGGGGGCTGCTACGTCTGTTCTGAAGGGCTCAAACAAATGTAATTTACCTGACAACACAAGCTAGCTGAAATATAATTGGTTAAAAACTCTACCATAAAAAACACCATTGGAAGCCACTCGACTAAGTGGAAATAATATGACGGAAAGAATACAAAGAACAGAGAATCATTTAATTTACATATTTATGAAAATAAAATAACAAATTATTTTTTTCTCTGAGTATTTTTAGGCCAGCAGAGAAGGCCTTGCTGGCCCTGATGGCACACCACTGCTTATCAGTCACCTATGTTGAGATTGAAGTAAATTAAGACAAAATGTATTGTTTTTATAGACATTTAAAATTTATAAGTGTGAGAAAAAATTTTAACATTTTAACTTTGACCAACTTTTCCCAAAATGTAATATCTTTTCTGTGTCACTGGCAATTTATAAATTAAATTTATTATTAATTCAATCAGTTTTACTCCTAAAGTGGAAAAAAGCTAACTGAGCCAAAAACAAATACATGTACAACAAATACACAGTATGTGTAATTTATTTTTTGAGATGTAAATTGCATCATCTATCCTTCAAACATGCATAAAAGCAAACACATATAATGGTTTCTGGAAGGATTTGTTGTTTTTGCAATTGCTAAAAATCAACAGATTTGAACCAACATTTACTTTTAACTCTAACGATGAACAAGAATGTTGGAGAAAAATTAATACAACATTAGTAGATCATCCTTTAAAACACGAGTTTGACTTTTGTGTAAAATGTACAAATAAAGAACACAAATCATGAATACAATAACTCTAAGTCTTGACATTATTTTTTAAAGGAATTCATCCTTTAGCTGAACATTAAAAACTAGAACACAAAACTAAAATCAAACTGACACGGAAGATGTAAACAACTAAAAGAATCCATGAACATGAGATTTTCACTCACTGTAATTAAAAACCTAAACATCTGTAGACGTTTATTAGAGCTAATGATGAACATAATCAGAATAATCCTATTATTCTGATTATTTTATTATAGATGAAAAATTTTCTTTTCATATAAAATGCATCATAAACAATGGCAAAGTAAACAGTCCAAATAACACATGAAGTGGTTTAAGGTTCACCTGGTTTAGGGTTTTGGTTCAACTTGTTGATGTTGAATTTATTTAGTGAACCATGTTTTAATTCAGACTTTAGTCTGTGTTTGAGACTAAAGAAAATAGACAAAATGAACCAGGCTTTGTAAAAATGGCAGAACTTTGCAGTCCAAAGGGTCCAGGTTTAGGTTTGGGTCTGGGAGCCTGAGGGTTCTGGCGGATGAAAATACTGAAACCAAACCATGTCAGGACCTACTATGGTCTTTATCTCCTCTTCCTCATTCCTGTGGTAAGTTCACGGTTGGGTTCTAGGTTAAGGGGTGTTTATAGGCCTGCAGCAAATCCGCAGCACACTGCTACCGTCACCTTGTTGTTAGGTTTTAAATTACTGTTGTGAGACAAGGTCAATGTGCAACAGAGAAATTCCCTATCACAGTGCTAGAGGGCGCTGAGTCGCAAAACCGCATGAAGTTGTTCTTCTACAAATGTTGGTCTTTAAAAGTGCGGGAGTGGGGGAAAAAAAGGCAGCAGGACCGAAGCAGTGGAAATGCTTGTCCAGCAGCTGTAGCGATGACAATCGCAGCCCGTTTGCCTCCATCGCTTTTCTTTATGGTGTGCATAGTTAAAAAAATTCTGAGGTGCACATCAGTCCACGCAGACACTCTGCAGAGGGGTTTCCGGGTGATGCTTCGCAACATGACACAGGCACTTCTCCACACCTTTAGGGTTGGGTTCACGGTTATTGTTGGTAGATGTAGTCAATCTGAGGTGGGTTAGCTCAGTGTGGTCCAGATATTAACAGGTTCAGGTTCACTGTCCTGTCTGTATTCTCTGTATAAGCCAGAGATAGACAGAAATACAATGTAGTACCACTGGGAACCACAGGGGTAGTGTTGAGCTTAAAGGCCAATACTTTATAGAAACGGCTGAATTTTTTGAAGAGCAACTGTGTGATTTAGTGAAAAACTCCATATATTTATATGTTTACAATACAACGTTGATAAGACACAGGGTGAAGCAGCTTTAACAGAAGAGCTGGACTGGAGTCTATTACTGCCCCTGGTGGACTGGAGTCTATTACTGGCCCTGGTAAACTGGAGTCTATTACTGCCCCTGGTGGACTAGAGTCTATTACTGGCCCTGGTGGACTGGAGTCTATTACTGACCCTGGTGGACTGGAGTCTATTACTGCCCCTGGTGGACTGGAGTCTATTACTGCCCCTGGTGGACTGGAGTCTATTACTGGCCCCGGTGGACTGGAGTCTATTACTGGCCCTGGTGGACTGGAGTCTATTACTGCCCCCGGTGGACTGGAGTCTATTACTGGCCCTGGTGGACTGCAGTCAATTACTGGCCCTGATGGACTGCAGTCTATTATTGGCCCTGGTGGACTGGAGTCTATTACTGGCCCTGGTGGACTGGAGTCTATTACTGGCCCTGGTGGACTGGAGTCTACTCCTGACCCTGGTGGACCGGAGTCTATTACTGCCCCTGGTGGACCGGAGTCTATTACGGCCCCTGGTGGACCGGAGTCTATTACGGTCCCTGGTGGACCGGAGTCTATTACTAGCCCTGGTGGACTGGAGTCTATTACTAGCCCTGGTGGACCGGAGTCTATTACTGCCCCTGGTGGACCAGAGTCTACTACTGCCCCTGGTGGACCGGAGTCTACTACTGCCCCTGGTGGACCGGAGTCTACTACTGCCCCTGGTGGACCGGAGTCTATTACGGCCCCTGGTGGACCGGAGTCTATTACTGCCCCTGGTGGACTGGAGTCTATTACTGCCATTGGACTGGAGTCTGACTGTCCTCTCTGTTTCCTATTAATACATGCCCTCAGTATCTCTGATGCTTCCAAAGGACAAACTGAAGGTATTTCCAAGTCTCTTTGTGACTCCGCCTCCCTCCTTCTTCTTCTTCCTGTTCCAATTCAACAGGAAGGCAGAGCTCTGACCTTTAGTCCCGCCCATCAGACGCTGACAGGTGTTTTCTTTGTTACAGTGAGAAAACATGGTGACTCTCCGCTCCACCTGCTGACAGAACATGACAAACACAAGATCACAACATGTAACTTCAACAAATCCATGTAAATCTCCAGGCTGGACTTCTGAGTTAATGATGGACTGAGGCTACATTTATACGGAGATGTTCAGAAGAAAATATGCAAAACTGGTGTCTTGTCTTAACCTTTTGATCTGCATTTACATGAGCGTTGTCATTCAGGAATCTCTGTGCATACGGGGATGCAAGACGTGTGAGTGAGTGTTTATTAATTTAACAGCCACATTTTTTTATTTTCCAATAGTAATTAAAGAAGATTTTCTGTCATTTATTATCAGTATTGGCTCCAGATATGGGCTTAATATCGGCGGTCTGTATCGGTCATCAGCCTTAGCTGAAAAAACTATCAGTCTGCCCCAAAACCCATATCGGTTGATTACGATTCTGAACGTCCAAGGCTGGATCTCTGAACGTCCAGGATCGCCTTCTGGAACATATGTTCCCTCAAAAATATTGTAAAACTTTCAGATTTTTTTTTTTTAATGACAAAAACTTCTTAAACTCACGGCCTAAAATGTGACTCATTACCTGCGTGTCATGGGAGTGCAAGGTGACCACACTTAGCTCTGCCCCTCTGTCGCTGCTGCTCTTTAACAGATGAACCACCTCTCCATGTTTGGCCCACTTACAGTCCTGTCCGTCAACAGCCACGATGTAGTCACCCTCTCTAAGCCCCGCCTCCTGACATCAACACAACAGACATGATCATATGTTACTTTACATCTGTGTGTTTTGTACTAGAGAGAGAGCAAGAGAGAGAGAGAGAGCGAGCGAGAGCGAGAGAGAGAGAGAGCGAGAGCGAGAGAGAGAGAGATTAAGTTAGTTTAAACTGTGTTAGCTTCAATTTAAGTTGGTTTAAACCAGGTTAGCGTGAGTTAAGGTTAGTTTAAACTTGGTTAGTCTCAGTTTAAGTTAGTTTAAACCAGATTAGCTTCAGTTGAAGTTGGTTTAAACTGGGTTAGCCTCAGTTTAAGTTGGTTTAAACTGGACCAGCCACTGTTTAAGATAGTTTATAAATCATGTAGAAGCACAAGGTTCAGAATCACAAAAATGAAGCTAAAAAACCTGAAAGATGCTAACCCAAGCTTTGCTTAGTAACATTGGCCAAAATAGTATTTAATTTAAGGTATAATTTAACAAAAAACACAACACAAATTTATGCTACCCGACACGAAACGTGATTCACAAATCCAGGCAATGAAACCTGGATAAGTGGATTTATCTGCTTCTCTTTTCTTTCAGTGCCTGTAAAACAATAATAGCTCCAACTGCTTTTCAAACAATTGCACAAGAGCTCTTGCCTATTTTTATTTAATATTGTTTAGGTTATACAGTATTGAATGTACTCTACACTTTTTTCCCCTCTTTCTGCCACTCAGTGGGCGTAACCATGGTGACGTCATGGGCAGACCCTCTCTTGCACACATATCACTTCCAAACCCTAAACCTGGTTCTGTCTTCTGCTGGGTTTCTTGGGTCTTTCTGGGCTTGTTTTGTGGTCTTACCGCTGCGCATCCTCCAGGTACGACACCTGCCACCAGGACTGGAGAGTCTCCTCTCAGAGTCAGACCCAGTCCACCTTCTCTCCGGTGCAGAGTGATGATCCTGACTGGACCCCACCGAGCCCGAGCGCAGAACACGGACAGAGGCCCCTGGAACACAAATACATTGGTCTGGCTCCACAGGTTCTAAAGCTTCTAAAGGCCTGATCAGTCCAGCTCAGCTCACCAGTCTGTGGAAGATGTCAGACACGTGGATGGTGGAGAAGTCTGGAGCAGTGACCTCTGGTTTCTGGACGGTGTGAGCTGTCGGACCAAACTCAAGGTTATTCTTCAAGGATCATTTAGATTTCATTTAATTTAGTTGGATCTCCATTAGCTTGGGTTTAAGCCATCGCCCCAACCATGGCATTTGACTGCATTACCACAATTACAAAAACAACAGCACACAAAACAAACCAAACCATCACGAACAACAAATGAAAAAAAATTTAATAAATTAATTAATTAATTTAGCAATCTCTTTTTTGTAGCATATATATATATATATATATATATATATATATATATATATATATATATATATACTGTACATACATACACAGGGCAAAGAGGCTGGTTTACTTGGACTGGTAGGCGGAGCCATCACATTGTCATCATCGTCTCTATAACCAATCAAGACTCATGAAATAGACCCCCCCCCTTCAGCTTTAAAAAGAAGCATGCAGTCCTGAAGGCTCTCCTGCTCTTTCAACAATCTCTCACCATGCAATGCACACTTCCTAGAGGCTCTCACTTCCTGTGCACGACCAGACTGAGCAGGCTGCTTCTCCTCCAAGTCCATCTCCGAGCCTAAAGCTCCAGTCTGGTGATCTCCAACCAGTACAATGCAGACGTAAAGCCCACGTGGCCCCCTCAACCAACCGGTTCCAGACTCGTAAAAGAACCTAAGCCTGCATTTTTAAATACTTGGGGTCGGACTGATTTTAATGCAACTAAACTCAGCAATTTAGCCTCGTTATTCAGTTAGCTATCTCTCTCACTCTCCTTCTGTCTCTCATTTGTGCACATGTTCTTTGTATGTTAGTTTAGCAAATAAAGTAGCTTCTTTCTTTTGATTACCTCTTTTGACACGTGGTTGATAACCTCTGAACTCCAGAACGAAGTTGCCAATTAAACTTAATCTAAAGTGTAGCAACTTTCAGATTATGAAACTGATTAAGACTGATTTATAGTAATCTACTTAAACCAAAGTAATATCAGGTACCTAGCGGCCTGAGGATCATTAAAGAATGCTAGGTGTTGCCCCGAAATGAGCTATATTGTTAGCCTCTTCATTCATCCAAAGTATTGAGTAGTACAATTGCTATTTTAACATTTTATCACTACATGTGCAATTAGGGATGTTTCTGCCAGAACACATAAAATCACTGGAAGGGTACATCTACATGTTGCATTCTCCACGTTCTGAACAGTGTCCAAGCTTCTATAGTTTTTATCATCAGGTTTTCTAACATTGTGGGACCTCCAAACCCAAACTCACCCTGAATCTCTGGAGCGTCTGCAGTTTCGTCAAAGTCATCCTCTCGGTCGAGTTCGGAGTATTTGTCCAGAGAACGTTTGTGTGTCAGAGACAGCACGTCCTGCAGGATGTCCATCTTCCTCAGGACTTTACACAGACTGTGGACACGTAAGGCCTCCTCATGTCTGATGACAGCGGCACGCAGGTGAGATTTACCTGCAGACACCCACAGACAGGTTTATTAAACCTTCACCCAATACCCTATCTGTCTGTGGTCCACCCTGTCTGTCTATCCAATCCATCCGTCAGATTTGAATAAGCTGTAATGTTCTTTAACTCACTGAGTTTGCGCCGTTTTTCAGGATCTTGCAGTATGTGATTTAATGTTGGACCTGCAGGACTGTTGGTGTAAAAGTGAATGAAGACTTTCTCCACCTCTTCGTCCTTCTTATCTCCCTCACCAGCGTCTGCAGAACGTTAACACATGGAGTTATGATGGTGGCTTGGTTAGAAGCTCATGGACTCCTTCTATTGTCAGTAGCGGGACAGCAGAACATGTTAAAAGTTATTCACTTACAGATGCCATCACAGAGAGCCATCGCAGCGTAGAAATGAGACAAAGCACGGAAGTGTTCAGATTTAACCTGGACCATCGATGCCCAAGAAAATGGTACATAGTCCTTCATCAAAGGCTGAGACATGGTCTGATGAACCAACAAGTACACATCCGACACCTGTAGAACACTTCATGTTAGAACCAAGGAAAACACATCTGACACCTGTAGAACAAAACATGTTAGAACCAAGGAGAACACGTCTGACACCTGTAGAATAAAGCATGTTAGAACCAAGAAAACATTTGACATGTGGAACACGTCGTTGTGGTCCTGTGAGTCATGACTGACCCTTTGTGACCCTGTTTATGATGACATTCCAACCATTTCTGTCCTGAGCAGAGCGAGAAGCAGTGCATACATTCATTCCTGTGATCTCTCTGATCCCATCACTCCATCTTATCTTTTGTCTGCCATGTTTTCTCTTCCCTTCTACATGGCCTTGCGCAATAATCTTCTCCAATTTTCTCCGTGATTGTAATACAACATGTTACAATCATGGTGAACACATCAGACACCTATGGAACACTACGTGTTAGAACCAAGGAGAACGCATTTGACACCTGTAGAACACTACGTATTAGAACCAATAACACATCTGACAGCTGTATAAAACTACATGTTAGAACCAAGGAGAACATGTCTTAACACCTGGAGAACATACTGGTAACAGGGTTGACAGAGTTAATAACGGTTGTTCACTCACTCGTGCTGCTTCCTGTGCCAGCTGTAGTTGGGATGTTAAGTCTGTGTTTTGTGTTGTTATGGTGATGCGTTCAAAGACACATTCCTGAACCTGAGCAATCATCAGCCGGACCAGCATGCAAAGTGACGGGCCACTCATGTCCAGGCTAGGTGCGTTGGAGAAGTTCTCCTTAAGGTAATTAAATGCACCTGAGCAGATGAACACAAAAAATATTTCAAAACACACATCAGTGATATTAACAGCATTAGATCAACACAGCATAGACTGTTTGATCATTTAATCAAACATTTGATCAGTGTGTTATTGATCCAATCATCAGTGTGCAGTGTGGTTATTGATGACAGGATCAGTTGATAGTACTGTCTTGGACCTGCTGCTCTCTGGAAGGCGTCAATAGCTAGGTCAATGCCGGTGGCAGTCGACCGCTCCTGTCGAGCTCCGATCTGGGTGAACAGAGCGCCAATGTTGAACAACACGCTGCCCTTCTCGAAGGCCAATGCCCGCTGACATGAGGGGACTCCAGTCAGGGAGTCGTACCTGAAGAACAACAAGTTCTACGGTCAGTTCTGTTGATGTTCTACGGTCCGTTCTGCTTATATTCTAGGGCAGGCATCTTGAAACTATTCCACAAAGGGCCAGTGTGGCTACTGATTTTTGTTCCAACCAACCAAAAGTACACAGTTTGACCAATCGACTCTCTGAAGACAGAGATCAGTTGATTAATTAAGTCAAGTCTGGTGTGTTGCTGCTTGGTTGGAACAAAGACCCGCAGCAACCTTTGTGGAATAGTTTGGAGATGCCTGTTCTAGCGTCAGTTCTGTTTATGTTCTGGGGTTCGATCTGCAGTGACTCATCTGTGCCCTGTGCTGACCTGTGACCCCAGACCTGCTCCCCCTCTCTTTCATCTACAAATAGACATTCATCTATTGCCTGTCTGTCCATGGGAGTGGATCTCTCCTTCACTGTGGTTCTCCCCAAGGTTTCTTCTTTCCCACTGGGTTTTGGAGTTTTTTCTTGCTGAGAGGAGGTTGCAGGGGATGCTTGGGACTTCATCTATTTCTGTGATTGTTTGTTTTCTCCAATCAACTCTGTAAAGCCCTGTGAGATGACGTTGTTGTAATTTGGGGTTCTATAAATAAAATTGAATTGTTCTAGGATCAGTTCTGTTTATGTTCTAGGATCTGTTCTATTTATGTTCTAAGGTTTGTGTGGTACCAGTGGAAGTGGACCCCCAGGTTCCTGTGGTGGGGAAAGAAGCGCTGGTCCAGGTAGAACAGTTGGTTGTAGTACTCCATCAGCAGCTCCAGACCCGCCTCGTTCCGACTCGGGGTCCGCATGGCCTATGAGGGATGTGGCCGTTCAGTCAGAATATTGCCAGAAGGCATTGAATCAAACCCTAATGAATGTTTTCAAACCTGTCGCAGCTCCATCAGCTCTTGGATCTCCTTATCGTACTCAGAACTGTCCTCACCGTAATGCTCACAGATGAAATCCTGTGGAGTCACACACATCAGTCAGGTTCATACAAGAAGAAAAACTAATGATCCACATAATTTCTACCCCAACGATACATATCAGTTCAAGACCTGAAAAGACAAAATCTCTACTGAATTAATTGATGTCGTCTTTGTACAAGTTAAAGTTCTGCTGAGGTTAAATGATTTCTGTCTGCACGACAAATTGGTCAGATTTGATTACATGTCAAAAAGGAGAATTTATTTTACATGTCATACTTTCCTATAAGTGACACTATGACACTATAAGTGTCAAACTATATTTTGGACCCACATGGGTAGAAGGCTACCAGCTGCTAAGGGCTGTTGGTGGTACCAAAACTGTTCTTGTTCAAACTGTCTGTGCAGGTATAGGCCAATGCTCTGACCAATCAGCCAAACAGTGAATGTGATGTTTTCTCAAAGCGACAAAAAGCAGTGGGAGGTGGTTTACCCTGGAGCTCAACAAGTCTTTTTGTGAGCAGCAGAGCGAGTTGGTATATTAAACTTTTGCTGTAACCAGTTGGCAAAATACCAAAAATGTCATCCCTCAAGAGGAATGAACAGAGTGCCTCTCTATGTTCATCTTTCAATGAAAAACCCTAGTTGAAGCCTTCTAAACCCGTTCCAAAGTTGAGTCAAACCACTTCTGTTCTCTAGCTGTAGCCATTTTCCTTGTTGTGCCGTTTCCACTGTCGCAGGGCCGTGTCATCATCCTGCCAAGCCCTACCCCAAAGACTCAAACATGGTAAAAAAACCCAACCTTGCGTTGTGATTGGTCGGCTGGTTTAGCCGGCCTGGTGTGGCTAATGCTAGGCTTAGCAAGTCTCGACCAACATGCCAGACAAAAATATTTTTGGCCGCTAGGTGTGTTCATCTAGTTTACAAGGCTATGCTTTCCTGGTTCCATGTGTCATTTGTTATTTGACTAGGGCTAGGGTCACTAGGGTTAAGGTTACCTGGATAGAAATGGTAAAGTCCACTTCTTTGGTTTCCTTCAAGCCCAGTGGGATCATGGGAACATTGACGGATTCACTGTGAAAACAAATATGCATCACATCTGGTTTATGGACATGTACATGAAGGTGTGTTTGTCAACATATGAACAAGGTTAAGGTTAGGTGAACCCAACCATGTTGACTGTCTCAGTCACTGTGACCTAAACCCAACTATCACACGCTGGGTTAGGGTTAAACAGCATTAGGGTTAGACAATATTGGACTGAACCCATCTGTTTGATAGGGTTAGGGTTAGGAATAGACAGGGTTAGTGTTTGTGTTGAACAGTATTATTGGACTAGACCTGTCTGTTTGATAGGCCTCCATGCTGCTGTTGAGTTCTTCTAACTCTTCCTTCAACAGCTGGAGGTTGGAGTTGACGTAGCTGAGCTCCAGAGCCACTGTCTCCTTTACTTTGGTGTTGGTTGTTGCCCTAAAAATAAACGTTCACAAACCAAACAATGTCACAAAACAAGACAAAAACATGAAACTGCATTCATGAAGAACAGAAAAACCAGACAAAGGATGGACTGACAGTGGACAGAGGATGGACAGACAGTGGACAGAGGATGGTAGCATATGCTTGTCTTACAGTTTAAGTCATGTAAGACTCAAACTCGTGGCCCGCGAGCCAACTGCGGCCCATGGGATGATAATTTGTGGCCCCCATCTTATTATGAAAGATTAATGTTAGTGCGGCCCGCAACTTTGATATGAATGACTGTGTCCCTTCATATGAACGCTATCTGTCTCAGTCAGAGTGCATACCTACCACACATACACACATGCTTTCAGTGTTGTGTGCTGAGCCGAATGAACCAATCACGGTGGGGTATATGGCTCTCGAGGATGGGACATCAGCTGGGTTTGTTCTCGGCGCGACAGCGAAACACTGATACTGACATTTCAACATGAATTATTTATATTACACAGCCCTAAACATGTCTTTTCCAAAACCCGCAGTGAAGAGAAAGGTTGGTGATGAGCACAGACATTTTCAGGAAAAGTGGGAAGTGTAGTATGTCTTTGTTGAGGATAGGGGCACCCCGGCATGTCTTATTTGCACAGAGAAAGTTTTGCTGCACAAGGAATACAATTTGAAACGTCAGGTTCAGAAAGTTAAAAGTTAAACAACAGTTAATACAGACATTTGAATCTGAATAAAAATAATTACATTTTGCTAGTCAGCAACCATATGTGGTTTCTTCAGGCGTCTATATCTGCTGTATTATTATTATCATTATTATTGTATTTACTTATTACTGATTGATTCATTTATTTTCTTATTCCTTCTTAATTTCTTTTTTTTTTAAATCTCATTTTGTGTTTAAAATAAATGTATTTGAAAACATTGGAATGTTTTTTATCAGAGCTTTTCTTGTGGAAAACCTGATGTGGCCAGCGGCCCCCCAAATAAAATGAGTTTGAGACCCTTGCCCCAACCCAACCGTGCTTCTACAGGTTTGTGACCCTAACCCTCGGCCAACTGTCCTTCTCCAGGTTTGTGACCCTAACCTGTAGAATGGTATTTGGTAATTATATAAAAATACTATAGAATCTCTTTGTTTTTTTCTCCTTCACTGTTCTCACTATAGAGTCTGTATTGCTAAGTATCATGTATCAGCTTTGAAACATGTTTTTTTCCCCTTGCAATAAGATGGGCACCAAAAGCTTTTGCTTCAGCCCAAAGCCTTTTCGGTCAGTTTTACTTTTTGTATACCTGCTTCTGTTACCAATTGTTTAGTTTTTTTGACCAAGACAAATAAAGCAAACAAACAAGTAAAAGCAAACCCTAATCCAACTGTCCTCCTACAGATTTATGACCCTAACCCAACTGTCCTCCACATTAAGACAGAGCACAAGCGTTTGTTTTCCTCACTTGTAGCTGAGTCGTGGCCTTTAAAGAATTGGGACCCCTCAATGGGAATTGGACCTGGAAGGAAACAAAACCAGGGCCTTTCAGAGGGTCTCAGCCCTCATGTGTGACATGTGACGTCTTACCTGAATAGATTCTCTGCACCAGCTCTCATCCTCATCTCCTTGTTGATCTGTTGGTTGATTCGAACTCGTCTGTGTTGAAGCTTACTGCGTTGAGTCTGAGCTAACGGGTCACAGCCCTGAGAAGAAAACAAGCAGCACATACATTCAAACACACTGTACAATGTACTCTGCTATTGTAATACTGGTACTGTAATATTGGTACTCCAATGGTGGCACTGGTACTATAATACTGGTAGTGCAATACTGGTATCATACTACTGGTACTGGTATCATGCTACTGGTACGACAATACTGGAACTGGTACTGTAA
Source organism: Siphamia tubifer (assembly GCA_020466265.1). NCBI lineage: Eukaryota > Metazoa > Chordata > Actinopteri > Kurtiformes > Apogonidae > Siphamia > Siphamia tubifer. Next base: position 11,614,488 of record CM035786.1, read on the forward strand.
TACTGGTATTGCAATACTGGTACTGTAATACAGGTACTGCAATACTGTTATTATACTTCTGCAATAGTGGGACTGGTACTATAATACTGATACGGTAATACTGGTACTGTTATTCTACTACTTGGTACTGCAATACTGGTACTGTTATTGTAATACTGTTACTGTAGTGCTGGTACTACAACACCACTCCCGTTACCATAATACTGGTGCTGCAAATACTGGTAGTATGACTGCAATACTGGTAGCTTTGTGTTTGTTTTCAAAGTTTTCTGTGTTTTTCTGTTTCTTCTCGAGTATTCTGTGTTTTGTCTTTGTTGTGTGTGTGTCTCTGTTCTTATTATTATTATTTATCTTATTTTTAATTTTTCCATTACCTTCCTGACGCTGCCTTCTGTCCGTTCACTCAGCACTAGGTCTTCTTCGGATTCTCCATCTGACAAAGTCATGTCCAAGTCTCTGTGGAGACAATGTCCTCAGTATTAGATGGGTTAGGTTTAGGGTCAGGGTTAGGCTTAGGCTAAAGGTTTGGGTTAGGGTATGTATAAAACCTCTTCCTCATTAGTGTTTTCTGCCCCGACAGCTGGATGAACTATTAACCTGAAATTTGCTCAACTTCAGTGTGTTTTATTAAACCATTCACAAGTTAAAGACTTACCTGGTCAGAGGATTAGAGTTAGTCCAGGGCTTTAACTTTTCATGGGTTAGGGTTTAACTGTTCATGGGTTAGGGTTTAACTATTCGTGGGTTAGGGTATAACTGTTCATGGGTTAGGGTTTAACTATTCGTGGGTTAGGGTATAACTGTTCATGGGTTTGGGTTTAACTATTCGTGGGTTAGGGTATAACTGTTCGTGGGTTAGGGTATAACTGTTCATGGGTTAGGGTTTAACTGTTCGTGGGTTAGGGTTTAACTGTTCGTGGGTTAGGGTTTAACTGTTCGTGGGTTAGGGTTTAACTGTTCGTGGGTTAGGGTTTAACTGTTCGTGGGTTAGGGTTTAACCCTCGCTGGGTAAACACTTGCCTGGTCGGAGGTTCCTCCATCTTTCTCGGCCGTCTAGGACTCAGCGTGTCCGCATGTCGTCACCTTCCCTCCGGGTTCGTATGGTTCATGCTGAGCTCGGTGCTCCGGGGCTCACGAGGCCGGTTTTAAACACTTTTATTTCGATAAGCAGACGTTTCTCTCTGTCTTCATCCTCCTTCTTCTCGCAGCAGCTGCTACAGAATCAGATTATTGAGAGGGCGGGGCTTCAGACTCCTGCCAATCAGCGCGCAGCCTGCGGGATCGGCAGTAGTCATGACGAATCAAAATGACAGAATGGCAACCTGGTTGAACCAATGAGAAAAGGCTGCCTGTGGCCTGCGCTGACCAAGCGGTTGCCATGGTGACGTTGGAGCGGTTGGTGGACTGCGTAGCTCCGCCCAAGTGTTACCGGTTTAGCCTTTTCTCTCTGAAGGTGGAATTATGGGAAATGTGCACTGACAGGAAGTTCAGAGGTCCCAAACCCTCTGTCATTACAGAGTTGCTATCTGGACCTTCTACCAGAACCTGAGAGAACCAGAACCTAACTGGACACAGAACCAGACCCATAACCCATACACAGAACCAGAATTTTAACACATAATCTGAACCAGACCCATAACCCAATCACAGAACCACATCTATAAACCATAATTAGAACCAGACCTGTAACTAATAGTGTTGCAGTATTGTATTATACCATTACACTACTATTCTATTACAGAATGACACTAAGAAACAATTTATTCCAAACAGGGAATTACAGTGTAGTAGCAGTAGCATAGAATAATTTGGACAAACAAAACAGCTGTGTCTCCAGGACATGTCCTCATTCAAATGTACTGAAACATTAAGTAACAGCCAACTGTAATTTCTCATTTCTATTGGCCAAGACGTTGATCTTAAAGCAGTGTAGCACTCACATCACAAATGTTTCTTCTCTTCTTTTTAAACCCCAGAGCTAGCCTAACCCTAGCCTAATTATGTCTAATCCATTAGCCTTCCATGCTGATGCACCTGAATCACTTCCCTGAAGGTGAACAACTTCAAAGACGACTCCATCACAAGCAGTTTGTTTACATACAAAAAAACCAAACTTTATTCAGGACTTTTTGGAAATTTGGTTGCAAAGTGCATTGACATTTTGAGACTATGTCGTAATGTTGGCCTACAGGGGTTAGGGGTAGCATACCGGGGTTAGGGGTCAGAGAATAGACTTTCAAACAGCTCTGCTTGCATGATCTAATAAACTACATCTGTGACATGTTGGTCCCATATGAACCATGTTGAACCCTGAGAACCTCAGGAACTGGTCTATCTGCTGGAGCCCAGAGTCAGGACTAAACATGGTGAAGCTGTGTTTCAGTTCCATGCAGCTTAACTCTCAAACAGTCTAAACCACAGATGTCAAACTCCAGGCCTCAAGGGCTGGTGTCGTGCATGTTTTAGATATTTCCCTCTTTCAGCACATCTGGTTTGATTAATGATCAGCTTATTACCCAGTTCTGTAGAAGCCTGATAATGATGCCATGGCTTCCAGGTGTGATGGAAGAGGGAAATATCTAAAACATCCAGGACACTGGCCCTCGAGGCCTGCAGTTTGACACACCTGTAACTAATGTCAGACAGGCCTTTTCTCTGACAGTGTTTAGGCTGAAAAGGCTGAAAACAGTTCTGTTCATCCGTGCATAGAACTGAAATGGTTCCACTCTTCTCCTTTATTTTAATTCATTGATCCTGTCTGTTTTCCTATTGTTGTAAAGGATTGTGTGAATTGCCTGTGTGTGAAAAAACAAACACACATTTAAGCAGATTTTAAAAATCAAGTGCAAGTTATTGAATTGTCCTGAACAACTCTCAGTTTGGACTTAAAAGTGCTCAAAGAAATCAACTCAGTTTCCAGTCTTTCTATAACTGATATCATACATGAGCTGCAGAAAAACAAAAAGCCTTTGGACCCATTTCTGTTGGAATGGGTCAGACAGAAAAATGCAGTCATACATATGGTGAGAATAAGTTTCAGAATTTCTCTTTTTGATTCATGTATAAATGTAGCATGTGACCTCTTTGTTTCTTCTGCATGGTAACACTGTTGCTAAAATCATGAATTGCTGATGCTGACGGTTAATGCCGTTAAACTGAAATCACATTCTGATTAACGTGATGCAAAATTTCAACACTTTCAGAATGATGTAAATTCCCCAAAAAGGGAAGCAGCACCAGCCATTTAAAGCTCAGTATGAAGTGGGTGACCAGTCTACCCAAAGCCCAAGACTGACGGTCATGATGAAGCCCATCTTTTTCCTTTTCCTCGTCTTCAGTTCTGTGTTCTCTTGTTCAGGTAAAACATGAAGACATGCTGCACAGTGAACAGATTTGATTCTGTCTTAGATTTGCTCTGTGACTGAAAATCATCTGTCTGTTGCAGCTCTTGAGTGTTTAATCTCTGCCAGTAACCAAACAGAGACCTGCTTATCCGAAGAGTTCTGCATAGCAACAGCTGTGATTGGTCAGTTCACTTCACTAAACTGTATTTACCTTTAGTTAACTATACTAACCTGTATTTACCTTTAGTTAACTTCACTAACCCGTATTTACCTTTAGTTAACTATACTAACCTGTATTTACCTTTAGTTAACTTCACTAACCCGTATTTACCTTTAGTTAACTATACTAACCTGTATTTACCTTTAGTTAACTTCACTAACCCGTATTTACCTTTAGTTAACTATACTAACCTGTATTTACCTTTAGTTAACTTCACTAACCTGTAACATGAGTACAAATGGACTCAGTTTAGAGTTTGCAAATATTTATTTTATGCTCAACTACAACAAAGGAGCATGCATATAATAAATATGCACTAATTATTTTCCTGTGAATATGCTTAATTTTGTCCCAAAAATCGATCCATAGAAATTCCTTTTGTTTTCATCTTTGTCAGTGAAACTAAAGCAGCACAAAAAGTCTTATACAGGATGTATTTATTTTAGGGGAATTTGTTTAAATATGAAGGTATGGAAGATAAAAGACATGAAAAACTTTAATCTGAAAACTAAAAAATAAGCAGTTCGAAAAACAAGGGAAAAAAATAATAAAACAAACTATGAAAATTAATTACAGAGAAACCATTAAAACTAAATCAAACTAAACTAATCAGAACCATTCTAACGCCGTCTCTAACCTCTGGTTGAACAGACCGGTTTGGACGCCAGTACCAGAAGAAGTATTGTTCTCCATCCTCTCTCTGTCGTCCCCTTCAAGCCGTATGGTCCTTCAACCTGGGCTATTTTAATGAAACTCAACCCTACGTCTGCTGCAACACAGACCGCTGCAACACTGATGACCTGCCATGTAAGTAGAACCACAACTGGGTCCACAGAACCTCAATTGAGTCAGCTGAACCACAACTAGATCTGCAAAACCAGAACCAAAACAAGGTCCACAGGAACAGGACAGGGTCTGCAGAACCTGAACTGGTTCAGTAGAACCTGAGGTCCTGGTCTTAGATAGGACCCAGTATCATAACAGAACTAAGAAAAAAAAAAACAACATGACTAGGACTCTGTCAGTAGTTACTAACCCTGACAGGGATGAGCAGGATTTAAGGTTTACAGTTTGCAATTTAGCATTGAGGGTTCAAGGTTTAAGTTTAGGGTTTAGATTTTAGAGTTCAGAGTTCAGGGTTTATGATTCAGGGTTGAGACTTTAGGGTTCAGGGTATAGAGTTTAGGGTTTAGACTTTAGGGTTCAGGGTTTAGACATTAGGGTTCAGGGTATAGAGTTTAGGGTTTAGACTTTAGGGTTCAGGGTATAGAGTTTTAGGTGTTTTATCCTTAGACACCTCTGTCAGGGTTTTAGTTTCCTTCTACGTTGACCGGCTCTACGGATCCGTTTCAGACCCTGATACAACCAAGAACGGCTTGCAGTGTTACACCTGCCCAGCCGAGAACAGCACCACCTGCAGGCAGACATTGGACTGCGTGGGAGTGCAGGACCGCTGCGTCAATGGAACAGGTGAGTGTTCTGCTGCATGGACTCACTGAAGAAAAAAAATGTTTTTCTCTGACTGGACGGAAAACTTGTGTCTTCACAGAACGTGGCACGAAGACGTACGGTTGCATCTCCAGAAACTTGTGCCCCCCTCCCTCACAGGGTCCACCCGAGACCAACAGCACCGAACCCACATGTTGTGCTACCAGTTTCTGTAACTCTGCTGAAGTTCTTCCTGGACCCAGGAACTCCGCCTCCTCCATCGGCTCCATGGTCGTCTTAATTCTGACTCCACTCGCTGCTTTAATCTGGTGAAAATGACACAACTCAACTGTTCGCATAAAAGAAAAGATCACGATTAAACTATGTCTGCGTTCAATGTTTGTTTGAGTTTTGATTGTTTTAAATCTGAAGGCTGCGTGAATCAAAAATAACTGTCACAGCTTGGTTTGATTTTTTCTGTATTTTCCAGACAACAATGTGCCATATTCACACTGGATAATTATTATCTGTGGACCACTGGTAATTCGCAATTACCCCGTACCTCTGTTATTGTGTGGCGTATTCGGACGGGATAAACAAGAATCTGTAATTCACGCAAATTACGGACATTATGACCGGGTATGTCGTAAATTCACAACTCCCGTTTCGTCTCAATACATTAATAATGTAGTATAAAAACGTATGCATAAGAATAGCACTGTATCCACAAAGGATTGATAGGGGTGGAGTCTGTAAAATTTCTCCACGCCTTCAAAATAAGAGCGGGGTGAGTGAAGATGAAAAGAGTCTCCAGATTACAATGGAAGTGAATCGGCAGTTCTTATCATAGCTTTCCCTCTGGTAATTGGTCAACTGAATCATTACTGAAGGTAACGCATATGACGTCACGCGATCCCATGATTCCGCGTATCTATAGCTGTGCCGCCACTTTGGACGGCAAAAAACACAGCGCTCTATCATTGTACAGTATTGTGGCCAGTGGCGGACTGGCACCAAAAAGAGGCCCTGGCAATTTTGATAGAGAGAGGCCACATTTGTGGGCACAGGCTTTTTAGAGAATAACTCCACAACATTTTCACTTTTCCCAGATTCAGCAAATAAAGCCTTACGCTTCTTCTCTCTTTTTTTCCTGCTCCACCCTTTTCTACTCGCCGTTTTCTCCCCCCTCGATCCATTTTATTTCATTCCGTATTGTTGACCTGCTCGCATTACCCATCATTCAATTGTCATTTGATCCGTCATCTCACCAGGTCAACAATCGCGAGAAAATCCACTGACGACCGAAAAACATCCAAAAAACCTTATAACAGATTAGACATTAGATAAATTCAGGCTATTTGTCCTTTATAGGAAAAAAATGTCATTATTATTATTTAGTTTAGTAGGCCTATTATTTGTCAGGGTTAACTGGCTGTTTTGTTTGTTTGCTTTTTTTGGGGGCGCCTTCAGCTCCGCTTTATTATTTTTTTTATTATTTTTATTTATTCATTTATTGATTTGCGGCCGCCTATCGACGCAGCTGGTCCGCTTTATTTATTTATTCATTCAGCCTAATCATTTGCGGCCGCCTATTGATGCGGCCACTCCGTACCGCTTTATATTTTCATTTATTTATTTGTTTGTGATGCCGCCTGTTGTGGCCGCTTGGTGATGCGGCCGAAAGCCGCGAGCGGCCGCATCACCAAACGGCCACAGTGGCATTTGCCCACATTGCCCAATGGCCAGTCCATCCCTGATTGTGGCTGAACATTATCGTCTTTCTGACTATGCTTCGAAGTTGTCTGATAGTCATAAGGATTGCAATCGATCTAAGATTGAACAGATAGGATATTTCGACCCATATACGATACCAAAACCACGTTAAAGCCGGTTTTCTTAACGACTAGTGATGTGTGCCGACACTTCCTGATTTAGAAATCCGAACATTTATAATTATTTGATCTACAGAACATGTGGATACACAGAAGAATTATAAACACCTAGATGGATGTAGATACTTGGTGGCAGGTTGGATCAAAGAATTACATGTCAAAATTCCATAATCGTCCAGGTCTCCGTTCGTCATCATAAGTAAGGTAAAAAAAAAAACATCAACACTTACATGTAAGTCTATTCAGTCGTGTATGTAATGTGTAGTGGGGCAAACGTAGCTACGACATATAAAATGTCATGTAAAGTGAAATAAAGCTAATTATTTCCCACACTTAATCGAACAAACGAGCCTCCCGGTCAATTTCAAATTCAAGCTAGCTTATTTGGCACATCTTCATAGTGACACAAAAATGAACTCAGGAAGCCATCTACCAGTGTCTAGAAGCATAAATAAATAGACAAGGAGTGTAGGCACATGCAGAACGTGTGTGGAATTATGAAAAATCGACCTACCAGATATAAAATTAACACTGCAAAGTCGTGTGCCGTCATCTCTCCAAGTCTCTAGGGATTCTGTAGAAGGAAACTCCGTCTGTTGTCTCCTGGCGATTCGTACAACCGACGGCACAACATAATTTACCCATAGTGAGACCAGAAATGTCTTGATTTTCATATAATAATAAAAACGGCAGCGTGTTGTAATGTGTCAATGTGAGATTATGTTTTTTTTTGGCCGTCCAATATGGCGGCGCAACTACAGAATCATCGCGTGACGTCAATGGATTAACTCTATATAGACAACTTCAGATAGTTATAAATATTGTTGTGTGTTATGGTGTAAAACAGCTGTCAATAGATTTGTGTCCACAGATTGGACACCCATGCGTATTTGTTAAAAATGACAAGTACACCTTCAAACTTTACAAGTACAATTTACAGCTAGCCTACGACTTCCCACAAGTGACAACTGTCACAATATGTCATCACCGCATCCACAGACATTACTTGTTGAGAAAAGAAACATCGATCATTAGCTCTATGTTTTTCAAGCAAATTCTTTATCAGTTGATCTGTATTGTACAATATGTCTATGGAGTTCACCATAAGGCCTGATCGATGTTTCTTTTCAAAACAAATTCATTAAAAATAGAAATTAACCAAATAAACATTTTCACTGAAAACCAATGTGTTGATTTAATTTCTTTTAAAAAACATGAAAATGGGTCCTGTTAATTTGAGCAAACAGCACCACCTGCTGACGACACCTGGTATGAATTTTTCAAGTGAACTTGAAAATCAGGTCAATTTATTTTTTACATTTGTTATTAATTTCTTTTTTAAATGGCTTTTTATAATTATTATTTAATTTTTAAAAAATTATACAAAAAATCAGATTCGTTTCAAATGGTGGATGTGTAATTATTCTCAGGCTGAAAATGATGAACACATGACAAATCAGTCCCGCACACAGTGACAGTGAATGAAGAGGCCACACAACAGTCCTTTAGCTGTTTTCTTTATTATTATTATTGTTGTTGGTTGTTGTTGTATTTATTATATTTATCATTAATTATTACTTTTTTCCTATTTCTGATTTTGTCCCTTTTTTCTCTATCCTGCGTCTATGTACTGACGGTGACATGTTAGATCATTTAAAACAAACTCCTATTCAAAGCCTTCATCGTGGCAAGCAAAGTATGAATACAGCTAATAAAAATAAAGGTTTACATTTTGCTCCGTACTTTACACAATAAAATAAAAACACTTTTTTGGACCCCTGCAAAAATGGGGGTATTAAAATATTTGACATTTGTATCACAAATCAATGTAATGAGACAAAAAAATAAAACATAAAAACTGTACAAAAATGATAAAATTCTGTTTAAAGAGTTCCCATGGGTCTCTTTTTAAACAGTTCCCATGGGTCTTGTTCTGGTCCAACTCACTTCTTCTGTTGGATGAAGTTCAGGTTGACTTGATGTCGGACATGTGGGACGAGGGGGAAGTTGGGGTTGGGGTGGACCACTGAGCCTGAGGAAGTGGTAAATGGGTCAGAGTCCTTCCTATAATGATGGTAATAATTGGCTGTCTGTGAGGTGGCGGAGTCTTACCCTGAGCCGCAAAGGGCTTGGCGGTCTGGAAACCTCTGCTGCCCTGCTGGATGAAGTTCTGGGGCATCCGGTATCTCCAGGATGGAGACAGCGTGTACTGAGGGGTCTTACTGTGATCCCACAACCGAGATTGCTGGGTCATGAATGGAGGGTCTGTGGAGGAAACAAGAACCTCAGCAACTGACAACAAACACCAGCAACCAGAAACAGAACAAAAGACCAGAAACACACTGAGGGACTGAAAGGTGAGACATGAACCGAGACCAACCACTGTTGTCAGGGTTCTGACATAGATCTGGATCCAGTTTCTGTGTGTCTTCAACAGCGGCTTACTACTCCTGAAGTGCTGTTGCCAATACTAGGTGCAGTGCATTATGGTAAAATGTAGAGATTCAGTTTGCCTACAGAGAAAATAAAGCCAGCCTTTAACTAACAGAGAAAGTTCTGTAAAGACTACACTTGATCTCTACACCTTCGTTGTCCCTACACCTCGGTTGTCTGTAAACCTCTGTTGCCCCTGCACTTTCATTCCCAGGACTGTAACTGCACTGTAATGCATAGTTATATGATGTTCATGACTGAAGACAACCCAGACCACATTGACCCTGTTAACCCCATTGACCCCTGTACCTGGCTTTACTGCCGTGCCGTTGCCCATCAGCGACCCACCCGGTGCTTGTGTTAGCTGGTTGTGCCACTGGCCGTCCCGTCCTGGCCCACCCAGACCCCCCAGACTTAGTGTCCTCCCCGATGGCTGGGCGAAGATGATGCTGGGGTCATTCAGGTTAACAGGGCCACCCCCAGGGACGGAGCCCGTCGGGCTGCCGCTTCCTGTTGCCGAGCGCAGCGCGAACTTGAGGCTGGGTGGGGAGGGGGCTGTGGGTGAAGAGCCAGTCAGCACAGGGCCGTGGACAGGCCAGGGGCCGGATGGCAAGTGGACCGGGTGGTGGGGGTGGGCCTGGATGCCCAGAGCGCTGAGCGGTCCTGAGTGGTATGGGGTTGGGTGTGAGGTCGGGAAGCTGAAGAGAGGCAGGGGCACCTGGGGGTGGGGCCCCGGCTTTGGCCCCGAGGAAGAGGAGCTGGTCTTACTGTGAGGAGGCTGAGGAGAACCAGAGGACTGGGAGGAGGTCTGAGAAACAGTAGATGGCTGGGGGGAGTACGGGGGGGTCTGGCGGCTGTCCGACTGGGCAGGGGGGGATAATGAGAATTAAATGACAATTTTAAACATGATTTGATAAATAAATGAGCATCTGTGAATGCTGTGGCTTATTTTTGGTTTTGGTCTAATGCCTTGTGTCATGTTGTGACCACAGACCCTTAAAGAACATTTGAAGTAGTGGAATGCAGGTGGAGAACGTGTGTGGAAGGGGTTGGTTTGACTCACACATTCAGAGGGCTGTCGGGTTCTACCACCATCGGTAGTACTCTGAGGGATGGGGATGGACTGGGAGCTCACCATGGACCGAACCATATGAGGAGCTGAAAATAGACAGGAAATGTGTGAACATCTGCAGAACTCTGCTCCGTTTGACTGAATATTTAAAGTGGCAATGGGTCAGAAAGGGAAGGACAGCAGGTCAATTATTGATCAGTAACAGCAACTGGTTTGGTCTGGAAGAAAGAGTGTGTGTCCTTGTAGCCGTCTGTCAGTGTGTGTTCATACCTGGGGGGCCAGCATTCCTCTGCTTCAGGTGTCTGTATTCAGGACAGTCTCGCCGCACATGTCCCATGTCTCCACACTGAAAACAGCGTCGGTCCTTCATGTCGCGATCATCCTCTTTCATGTCCTCATCTTTGTCATTGTCCTTCTTCTTTATCCTGTGTACAGTGTCCACACAGTGAGACATCAGATCCTTTAGACCTTCACTCATGTTCTTCCACTGACTCATTAGAAACTTGTCCATGTCTTAACGGTGAACTATTGCCGCGTTTCCATTTGTATCGGCTCTATCCAATTCTACTCACTTTGGTGGGTTTCCACGATGAAAAAGGACCCAGTCCTAGATTTTTGGTATTGACTTCACCGAGTTTCCAAGTGATACTATAATGTGACATGTAAACAGCGCAAACACTGATTGGTGGAATTATCTGTGTTATCAATGCACGACCTGCCATGTTTAAAAAACAAAAAACAACTAGATTTGGAGTTAAACAGACCAGGAAGTTAAATTCAATCCACAATGCAATGATGTCAGTCCGCAAAACTACGCGGTGGTCAGTTGTGGACATTGAGACATTTCTGTCTTTGGTGAATGACGAAAAAAATCAGTGCAAGCTTGATGGCACCTCGCGAGGATGTCCATGTTCAATAGTATCTCTAATGGAAACACTCTCAAGGAATCATACATGGTCCCTCAGCCGACTGGAGGAGAATCAAGCAGAGCCAATACCATGTAGTGGAAACACAGCTTTAGACCTGGCCAACTGGACCAAACTGGGTAATCACTACCGTTAGACCAGAACACTGTAGGCACTAGCTATGATGGGTAATCACTATCCCTAGATGGTTGATGGTAAGTGGACTGAGCTTATATAAAACCTTTGATTCACTTTCATGGTGTCCAAAGCGCTTTACAATTTCCTGGCATTCACCCATTCACACACACAAATGCCTACTGCTACCATGCAAGGCACTGCCAGACTTACTAGGAGCAATTTAGAGTGTGGGGTCTTGCCCAAGGACACTTTGATATGTGGACAATTAGAAGCAGGACTAAAACCGCTGAACATTGGGTCACTGGATGACCCCCCTCTAACAACTGAGCCACTTTACTGGAAAAGGGTTCATCTGGACTCAAACCACATGACCTTCATCCATTAAACTCAGTCCCATCTTCATGATCTCAATCCAACTGATGGATGTTCAAGAAACAGTTTCAGAACTGATTAAAGGTATTGATCACCGCATCCACTGGAAGTTTGAAGAACTGCTCAACCATCACCTGCTCAGGTTGTGTGTTGGCATAAATGCAGTTTAGACTGACCTGCGTCTTTTTGGACAGTCCTTCATGTAGTGGCCGATCTTCCCACAGATTCGACAACAACGATCGTTAGGAGCCAACTCACCATCCGTCAGTACCCTTGAGTCGAAAAAGTAGTCCTACAGTAGAACCAGGACATAGTTACAGACTTAATTATGTAATTGATTGATGTGTAATACAGATGGAAGTGTGAGGATCGTACCACTTCAGTGCCTGGGACAGGATAGAACGGCGTTCCAAACAACTTCCTTCCATTAATAAAAGCCTTCATGATGAAATTCGTCACTACAAGAAGAAAGAGAACTATCACACACACTCATTTAACATGATCATCCGAGTCATTTGGGGGAAATAGTTTGTCAAAATAATGAAACCTTGTTACCATTCATACTTTTTAGCATTTTTTTCTTTACATATTATAAACTACTTTAAATCATGGATCAGTCATTCTAAAATGAACAATGAGTGCCTCCATAAGCACCTGCTGTTTCCCCGGTGCCAACGATCAGTGCTATCAAAATGTAATACTTTAAATGTGGAACTAGAGGTGTTCCTTTGACATAGTGTTCATCCAACTTTATCACAGCTTTGTTCGTACCTTCAGAGGTGAAACAGAGCAGTGATAAAGGTGGGACTAAATGATCCCATCACTATTGTTTACACAGACGTTGTTCCAGAATAAAAATGAAACATTCTTGCCACAGAGGTGCTGTTGGGGCGAGGGATGCACCGATACCAGTACCAGATATTGGTGTATCTGTATGTCTGTATCCAGTACTCAAGTTGAGGGGGGATGAAGGCAGATGCATCCCCCCTACAATAAAAACGATCAAAACCATCCCCCCTTCACTTTTTACAGTAAATGTTGGAAATGTCACTTATAATTATATATAATTATTTCATCATTAGAAAGTAGTACGCATGTTGAGTAAAATAAAGAATAAAATCTGAGAGCACAGGGGTGCAAACATGCAATAAACATGATGGTTATTTTTAATTGGCTGATGTCTGATGCCAGAGGGAGGGACAAGCTGCAAACGAAGCACAACACAATGTCAGCAATTCAGCATGGCCAAACCAGCAGCTTGACAACACGATGTCAGGGACTATTTTAAAGGGACGAAAATTACAGGCGAGCTATAAATCAAGACTCATGAATCTCAATCATTACTTTTCATTAATCCTTTAAACTTCCAAGGGTCCACATATAAGTCAGAAGTAGTCACTCAAAAATGTTAATCAAATTACCTAAACCTGTCCCTAATGTAGTTTGACAATGGAAATTCTCACACATCGCAAGATATAAACCACTTTCTGATAAAATAACCACAGTAGGTACAATCACTCATTTGTTCAAAATACAAATGTCAAACAGCAGATCTGAACCTTTATGTCTCATAATTATCCACAGAGGAATTATATTCCAACAAATGCAGTCATAGTCCAACAAAAACATCCAAAACAAACCCAAAAAAATTGTCCATATGTAATCCAAAACACATCAAAACATCAATATCCACAAATGTTTTATCTATTGTATCATTTAATAGGACCTGCCTCCAATATCCTAGGTTTCATCTTAATATTTACATTTATAATATAATCAAACACCAATTACATCAATTCATATGTAAGCCTACTAGTATATAGCTCATTATGTCAATGGAAATAAGGCAAATTAATCTATGCTTGATTTTGTGTCTGTAGTGGAAAGGCAGAGAAAGACAGGTCAGGACAGGAGAGCAGGAGGGCCAAGAGGAAGAGAAAGAACAGGTTTGATTATTTAACATGTTAAGATTATTTTTAAATTCATACATGGGCCTGCCACCTACTGTAGCTCACTATGTCAGTGGAAATGAGACAAATTAACCTATGCTTGATTTTGTTGCTTTTATAGTGGAAAGACAGAAAGGAGGGAGCAGCAGGTCCTGCCCCCTACTTCCTCCTTTTCTTGAAAGGTGAAAAAAATTGACCGCCCCCCTTAATTTTTTTTACAACTTGACAACTGGGTGTATCCCGAGCTGCATCTTATGTATTAAACATCCACTAATAATGAGAATCAGATGAATTTAAAGGTAAAACTTACTTTTCCGTGAAACTCCGGCTCCAAGGTTATGATTCAGGTCAAATGGATCTGAGGAGTCAACAGGTGAGTCCAACATTGATATTTATTTACAGATTAGTGAAGATTGAGGTGTGGCAGGGCAGTATTTTACCTTCAATGGCGATACATTTGCTCGTCCACTGCTTCTCGAAGGTAGTGAGTCGTTTGCGTTGGCGGATGCTGATCACATGCTCTTTAAAGTCAAACTCCTCAGTGTAAAAGCGCAGCAGTCCAAGCCACAGTTCGCCCACAGACTCAGTGTTTGGAGGCAGCTCTGACAGCCGCCGCCGCTGAAGGACACCACAGAGGTCAGAGGTCAATTTTTTTTTTGAAAATTTCATGGAAATTGGTCCAGTAGTTTTTGCGTAAAGTCGCTGACAATCATACAGACAAAAAAAACTGAACCAAAAACAATACCCTTCTTCCCTTTTGGGGGGCTGGGTAAAAACTATAACCCCCCCCCCCCCCCCCCCCCCAAAAGAAAAAATTATTTGTGTACCAAATTCAGTACACAAATGTCAATTGCATAAAAACTGTTCCCGAGTGGGTTTGTTCTTGTTTTTAGTCCTGTATACTGTCTGCCTGATGGCAGCAGTTCAAACAGGTGAGGGGTCAGGACCTGTGCAGTTCACTGAGGGGAGACAAAGGACAACCAATGATTTCTTCTTGTCTACTGTTGTGAAGCTGGCACACCAAAAACATATACAGTATGAGCAGATGCTCTCAGTAGAACAGTGGTAGAATGACAACAGCTTTCTCTGCGGCAGACCAATGGAAGACCAGGAACTCTGAAGGGTCCTAAACATAGACAACCATCAGAGCATGTACAAGGCCCTGTGGTTCACTAGGCTAACCCTAAATTTGGAAACCAGAGTCCACCACCTGCAGGAGGTGCTGTGGGTCAGTCACAGTGGGTTTTACGTTACCCCTTTCCCTAACCCTAACCCAAAGACGGCAAGAAAATGGGTGGTTTCACCTGTTGAACATGGACTTCAGGGACTTGGACCACCTCCTCTCTGGAGTGAAAGAAGCATTGGACCACTATGAAAGGACTACTCAGGACGCACACACAAATAAAAAAAACAAAGGCTCACCAGATCCTCGAGGTCATCAAAGAAGAAGGCATTCCATCCGTCCACCATCCGCTGAGGAACAGTGTGTCCATCAAAAATCTGCACAATATGTCAAACAGACTGGCATTAGCACCTCCTGCTCCTTGCACTGTTCAGGTCAGGGTTTGGATTAACCCCATCTGTTAACCCCAACTATGACCAGAGTGTGGCATTGTGACATTACCTCCTGTAAAACGGGGATGACTGGAGGATGTCTCTGCTGCAGGAAGTAAAGCACCATCAGGATGTAGGCGTAAGAGGACAGGCTTCCCCTGGATGCGTCCCCAATGTCACAGCGCTGAGACAACAGACGATAGCCGTCAAACAACCAATAACTATGCACCAGTGGTAAAAACACCACCACAGAAGCATTAGGGACCTTCAAGCACAGTAAACAGACTGACCTTTGCAAAGACCTTCATGGTGTAACCCAGGTACTGAACCCGAGGGTCCAGAGCGGCGTATGTTGCCAACATCCGGGTGTTATGTTGAGCCTCAAACACACAAAGCATTAACACTTATCACAGCTGTTACAGCAGTTTTTACCTCTGGGCAATAGAGCTCCTTCACAAATAACTTATTTGGTATCCATGGGCAGATGTGGGCATGGCCTGAGGTACTTTTAAACTCTTAAACTTTTAAATATTTATTTGATATAGAATACAAGTACTTTATTGATCCCACAACTGGGTAATTGCTTTGTAACAGCAGTCCTATACAAGTAAAACAAAGTGAGGTGCAAAACAAGTAGGTAAGGTGCAATGACATATTAAAGTGCAATTTTATAGATAACTGTATAGTGTAAAGTAGTAAAGAATGTAGTTACTGTATTATTTACAGAAAGTGCATAGTGTAAAGCAAAAATAAAATGTGTGATTAATATTATTGTGTTTTTACTTTTGCTTTAACTTGTGTTGTACTGGGGGGAGGGTGGAAAAATTCATAATAATTTCATTGTAACTAGAGTACAGTTACAATAAAGAATATTCATTCATTATTGGGTTTTTTGTTTGTCCTGAGACTCCATAAGGAGTTTTCTTCTGTCAAGTGCTGCTCCAGATTCAACCATGAGGCCTCTCCACCACGGCAGCAGAGGCTCATGGGGACTGTAGTCCATAGAATATGTAGAGGGTAAAGCTCACCAGAGTGTTGTAGAGGCTGATGTCACCCTCTAAGCCGCTCTGTCGGTGCTCAAACTTCACTATAGGCACTTTGGCTGTGGTGATGGGCAGGATGTTCTTCAAACCTGCAAAACCACATGACCAATCAGAGCCCTGCTCCATACTTGGTTGAATACCTGATGTGGAAAAACAGCAGCTCACCTGTGTGTTTCTTCAGCACTTTGGCCAGGCCTTCAATGATCTCTTTACAGTTCAGCTTCTGCTCAGAGAAAATGGAATAATTAAGGGTAAACTCCCAAATGAAGCATTAAACTTCAACACACTAATGTCAAATCTCTTTGGTTCAAGTCTATGTCTGAAGAAGCAGAGTAAAAAAAATAAAACCATTCACTCGCATTTATACTTCTTTTGTGTGTGGATGGAAGTTAAGATGTTCAGTTCTTTGAACCTGCTGTTAAATGGCCATGATGTGGCTTGGACACCAAAGGTCAGTCGAAACTAAACTAAACCAACCCCTATCACCTTTGGTCAGTCTAAACTAAACTAAACTAAACCTTATCACCAGAGGACAGTTTAAACTAAACTAAACTAAACTAAACTAAACTAACCCTCATCACCAGAGGACAGTTTAAATTAAACTAAACTAAACTAACCCTTATCACCAGAGAACAGTCTAAACTAAACTAAACATTATCACCAGAGGACAGTTCTGACATGTTTAAAAGAACTCAAACCAAAGGTGCTTCACAAAGAGACTAAACACAGACTAAACTATATACTATATATAAACTTAAACTAGTATATAGTATAACAAGTATAAAGCTGGTCACCTCTGCAGTGTCGTGACCCTCCAGAGTCATGCAGATGTCCAGGTCACTGTCTCGAAAACCGAAGCCATTCTTTGAGGAACCGAACAGACAGAGCTGAGCTTTATCTGAGGATCAAACAACACAACAAAATAACCTGTATTGTCAAATGAAAAAAAGAAACAGAACATGTCACATTCTACCCCTGACACTCGACACTAGGGAGAAGGCACCGTGGAGGCATGATGACTGGGGCAGGACACAGAGGGCTGGGGTTTGATGACTGGGGCACAAACTGGAGAATCCATGGTTCTTCACTACTGGAGAACGCTGACTGCTCTGATGAAGGGATTCTCACTCACCATTATATTCTTTCCTGATGAAACGTTCCAGACCAGCAAGAATCTGTTCCCTCTTCTGCTGCTCAGACTGAGTAGGCGACAGTTCATCTGAACAAACATTACACTCATTAGAACCATCAAAACCATAGAGGAACCACGAGAACCAGTGTAGAATGACATTACAGCTGTCACAGCTACACTAGAACCATCAAAACCATGTGATTCTCATTAAAACTTTGAGCTTATAGGACCTATGACCAGGGTGCGAACCACCAACCCTTAAATCAATGGACGACCCGCTCTACCAACTGAGCCACAGCCACCCTGTAAAACCTTTTATAATCTTAAACCTAGACTCTATTATAAAACCCCCTTAGAACTAATCCCAACCAAACTTTTCAAAGATACTCTGCCCCTCTCCAGTGTAGCTGCAGATACAAATCTAGTTTTCCCACCGCCAGAATGTGAATGTGACAGTGAATTAATAATGGATAATAATGTAAAGCGCCTTGAAAGGTACTATAAAAATCTAATCCATGATTTTGATTACTAACCAATGGTTCCATGGTAACCCTACCCTCTGTTTACTGTTACTGCCTGGTAAAAAGTAAATGCTGCTGCAGTGACCTACAGTAGCACAGCTTGCAGAGTCCATCCAGGATGTCCCTGAAGCGATCATTCATTGGAGGAAGAGGCTTCAACTCGATCTTCTTAAAATCTTCAGGACACTCATCCTTCAGGTGACCGTCCCGCTTACAGATACTGCACACGACTGTTGGAGGCTGAAAAAACAAACAAAAAAAACACACACCATTAGGGTGATTGTCATACGATTACTGATAACAAATAATTGATTTGTTTGAGCCAGAAAAGAACCACAAAACACACAGAAGACACGAGGAAATAAAGCCTTTAACCATTACAGACTTAGCCACATTAATTATAAATAAAACAAACCGAACATAACTCAGTTTGTCCAGTTTCAGTCTACACCACCAAGTTATTTTTTTTTTGTTCATTTGAAGTGTTAAGTTGATATAGGGAGGCATCTATATAAGCATATTAAGTGTTTTGCCTCCCTTGCACTGTTATTTTTTTTTATATTTATTATACTTTCTTTTATATATATATATATATATATATATATATATATATATATATATATTTGTTATGTTTTTAAAGTGTGAAAGAAACACAGACAGTTCTAATAAAGTAAGAACCTATAAAGAATGACAAGTAAAAAATTTTGTCTTAGTTTTAGTGCAAAAAAAATCCAGCAAATTATGACAATTGTAACCGTTATAAACTATCCAAACAAAAACAATGTGAACAACCTGAAAAGCTTCAGTTGCTTCCCTTGGTCAATCCATACAGTACACACCCACACACGGTCTGACTTAACTGAACATAGCATAATTTGAATACCACACTTTTAATTTAATTGGTATCACGTACGTACATTATTGATCAGATCTACAAAGAAACTAAACAGGTGTATACACACATACACAGACACACACACACGGGTACCACAATAGAAATCCAATAATGTACTGGAACATCTAACAAATTTATTGATAACCCATATTTCTGAAATTCGGGTAAATGCATCAGACCTGATTATTACAATGATCTGTTTATGGTCATGAATATAGTCATCGAAGTTCTTGTCTCGTAGACTGTGTTAACGTTATCGATAAACCCAACCCTCTGATTCAGTTTGTGGCTGTTTTACCTTCCCTCCAGTGAAGATCATCTTATCGAACACATAGTGAAGATCATCTGATGAGGTAAGCTCATCATTCTGTTCCTCCTCCTCTTCGTCTTCATCTTCCTCTTCGCCCTCCTCGCTATCCAGCAGGCCGTTGGGGGAAAGTGCTGTGACCTCCGACCTCTGTGTAGGTTTACTGTCATCATTGAGGACCAGTTCCATGAGACCACACTCCAACATCTGCGGTTCCTTGGTCATGGACGGATCTCGACCTTCTTCGTGGAGGCTCTCTGTCTCTTCCTCCTCTTTTGACCCCAGCTCCATATTCCTTCCTTTCCCATTGTTTGCATTCATGGCCTCCTTCATGTTCTCTGGTCCCTCCAAATTAGCTCCATGTTTTCCAGTGTTTCGAGCTCTCTGGTGCCCCCTGCTGCCCCGCCTCTGTGGACAGGCAAAGTATTTGTAGGCCATGCGGAAACGCTCCTGGATGTACTCAAACACCATCTGACTGTTCAGACTGCGAGCCACGTTCCTCTTCAAAGCAAAAGGATCTGAAAAAAAGAAAACCAACTGAGTATTAACTTCTGGTACCACGGTCAATACAGACAAGGACATCAGTAAAAACTATTACTACCTCAATACCTCACACCCTGACCCAACAATACCCCAAACCCTATCCCAACTACAACAATGACCCCACACTTTAACCTGATTATAACAGTGATCTCATTGTCATTATACACTGGACAACAAAATTTGTCCTCTGCATTTAACCCATCCTTGATGCCATTTCGGCACCTGTAAGGAGCAGTGGGCAGCCATGCACGGCACCTGGAGACCCATCACCTGCTGACATATTACAAAGTAAACAGATATTATAACTGCACAAGGCTATTGGACCAGGAAACTGCTGGTCAAGATCATCCATTTTCAACATTGTTCTGCTCCATGACGAGATGAATGCACAGTATACATTTGGTGCAGATATCTCAATGCATTCTTTAGATAATTCAGTACTATTGTTGAATGGAAAGACAAAACAATTACAATAGCCTTCAGCCAAGTGTAATAAAACCAAGATAGCTTGGTGTTGGTTTTTCCTGCCGTGTTTACAGTTACCTAGAACAAAATATCCACAAAACAGGGGACCTTTAACATGATTTTTAAAAAGTTGTTTATTATAAATCATGTAATCTTTCATCCGATATGTTTCCCAGTGACCTAAGATTTCTGTTTAATCTAAACCTCAACTCAAACTTATGCATTTATCAAAAAACAAACAAACAGATTCAATTCCTTTTCAATATTTAAACCTTTCAAATATAAATTTCATGTCAAATGTTTTCAACTGTAAATATTTAAGTGAACCATGGTGCATTCACTGAGGCTGTTGTTCAGTCTCTTGCCTTCAATGGCGAGTCTCCGGCGAGGCCAGTTCTTTACTTCCCTGGAGAGGAACTCTTTCAGGCGGATGCTGATGATATATTCTTCCAAAGCAAACTCCAGAGTGTAGAACCTCAGGAGCTCCAACCACAGCTGTCCCAGTGACACATCTTTGCCCAAGTTTAAGGTGAGCCGGGACTGGACAGACAAGAACATTAAACTACATGAAACCTGTGCAATACAATGTTCAGTTTTTTTTTCATGGATGTGAGCAACAGACTGTTGCATAATTTACTTTGAGATCAATAAAGTATTTATTGATCTAAATTTAACTGTTGAATGTTGTTCATTTGGAGGAGAACACTGTGTTGTGTTTCTCACCAGTCCTTCTGAGTAATGATTATCCTCAGATTTGTTCTGGTCAGTCTTGGTTCGGTTCTCAGCTCGGACGTCAGATCGGTTGTCCCCTCGGTCTGCTGAATTCTGAGGTCGATGTTCCCATCGGACGAACATGTCCAACGAAATTCCAGTCAGATGGTACTCGTCGACTCGCTTCACATCAAAGCCTTCGATCTGAGAAAGGAACATGAAGACACTCAGTACGTTCACATACACATAGAAATCTGGATTATTGCCTTACTCCTTATTAAGGACTTTTAAAATTTGAGAAAAAGATTAGCTCTGTTATACAAAAAGGTTTTTGTAAGCTCCACCACAGCCAAGGTGAAGCCAGATTTATAAAGATCTAACTTGGATAAATTAATTCATGCTTTTATTACTACTCCTCTCGATTACTTTTATGCTCTGTACGCAGGCGTTTTGCTCGCCTAAAGCTCATGAACAATTCCACTGCTCGCTTGCTCACTCAGACCCGTAAGCGTGAGTACATTAGCCCTATCCTAGCATCCCTACACTGGCTCCCAGTGCATTACAGAACCCATTTTAAGCTTTTTTGTTTTTAAATATTTGAATAATCTTACTCCATCATATTTATCAGAGCTTCTTCAACCTCACAGCCCAACCCCATCCCTAAAATCAGCTGACCAGTTCCTTCTGGAAGTCCCTAAATCATAGCGGAAGCTTAGAGGTGACAGAGCATTGGCAACTGCTGCAGTGAAACTGTGGAATGAGTTACCACTAGTGTGAGGAGACAGGCCTCCTCTGTCCCAGTTTTTAAATCGCATTTAAAAACACATTAATTTTCTCTGGCCTTTAATCAGTGACATTTAAGATGGGTTACAGCATGTTCAACAGGGAACCGACATGAGCCTGTTTCTTTTGTCTTTGTTTTACTTTCCTATTTTTAAGTTTTGCAATTTGGCTTCCCCTGTGGATCCTTTAATTGTGCTATACAAATAAAGTAATTTATTGATTGATTGGAACAATAATTTGAATTTCTCTTGCTGGAATGTAAATCACTCACAGACACTAGGTGGTGCTACATGCCCTTTCATGTTAGCATGTTTCTGGTTAGCATCAAAGCATAGCATAGAAGAAGTACAATTACTAAACAAAACAAAAGTGTCAGATTTGAATCAGACGTAATAAGAGTACGACAACACCCAAAGAAAATATGGACCACAACCATGCAGCAACTCAGTACATTTGGTACAAACAGTTTCAAACTGATTTATTATCGTAACGTTCATGTTGTCATGGTGACTCTGGTCACTTCCAGAAGGCGGTGTGTCCAGGTCAGTCTTAATTGTGTCTACTTTTAGGCAGAACAAATCAGCTACAGCAAACATGGGCCACGGTTACATGGAATTGACAACAGGGTTTCTGCTGTAGCAAAATAATACAAAATGTTTTCAAAAGAAATTAAAACCTTTTCTTGTTTTACACAATGAACATGAAATGGAAAGTGTATTGATAATATTGAAATATGTCATATGATTTATCAGAGAGCATTTGTTTTTTGGTGAATGACTGTATATGTATAGGAACTTATCTTGCTTATTTGCTTTTAAAGACAATGAACCTCATATCTCTAATGTTTTGACCCGATGAGACCCAATAACTAAAAGCTGCTAATATTCTACTTCTCTGAGATTTTGTGTTGTCTAAATAAAGAAGTCTGACTAAGAGACAGAAGGCAGGGATGTGAGGAACAGTGTCAGAGTTGAATTTAGCCAGTGTGGCTCAAACTGTGGGCAGAGTCTCACCCATCGGCCCAGATAGACCGGGAGGATAGGCTCCGCCCTCTGCTGCAGGAAGAAAATGACCATGAGGGCAAAGGAGTAGGATGGGATTCCACCTTCAGCCTGGCAGTCGATGTGGCACAGCTGGAAGAAGATCAGACCAGAGTCACTCACCTATCCAAGTAGAGATGCCTTCATCCAATCAAACATAAAATATTCATGCATTTCTTATTTCATCCCCGTCTTTTATGAAAGTTTTACTTCATTTCTTGCCAATTTTGACCAATGTGAAGCACTTCATTTTGTAAGTACTATGACATGTTCTAGA
The DNA here is from genome assembly GCA_020466265.1 of Siphamia tubifer. NCBI lineage: Eukaryota > Metazoa > Chordata > Actinopteri > Kurtiformes > Apogonidae > Siphamia > Siphamia tubifer. The sequence continues at coordinate 11,637,512 of CM035786.1, forward strand.
CAGGTACATTTTGGTTTTCAATAGGGTTGGATCAATGTAAAATTGCGATGGCCTACTGCTCACAGAGGAGGTTCTAGGATACCACCCATGTTCTAGTGTTCACTATTGAGGTTCTAAAACTTCTTACCCGAGCCCAGTATCTGAAGGCCAGAACCAGGGGAACCAGTCTGGGCTCCAGGTTGGCCAACGCTGCCAGGTGATTGGTGGTGAGACAGGCCACGTCATTTCCTGCACTCACTTTACACACCAGGCCACTGTTGACAAAGAGATGCAAACAACAACTCCCATCATACAATTGTGTGTTGACATGAGTGTCCAATCTGTGACTTCTACACACACATGTTCAAACACAACACTGTCCTCCATCCAAAAGAATGCGAACAGACAAATGACGAATCACTTTTTTCACAAGAAAAGTCTCAAGTTCAACAGATGTATGACCTATGCTTAATATAAGACCATATACAGTACATCTTTCTGTGACATTTGAGGAACTTATTTCACAAAGAAGAACCTACAAACAGTCAGCCCACAGGTGTTCATACCATCCCAGTCCTACATCTGTCTACTTTTATGGATTTACACTCCATTAGCCACAGTGTTATTTTTAGTTTTAGAAACACATTAATCAGGGCTCTAGAGTGCGACCTAATATTAAAACATATATATATATATATATATATATATATATATATATATATATATATATATATATATATGTTTTAAGTCAGTCATTTCTAATCTTGTAGAGCTGTGCTCCAAAAAGAGAATTTTATGTTATTAAAATTGTTGATTAATCATTTACAAATCAATATTGTCTGTATGGACAACGATTTTAAAAAATAAAATAAAAAAGTGAACATGTAAAGCTGTGGTGTTAAATGCAATGCAAAAATTGGGGTGCATCTAACTTTTGTGCTGGTGCACAAAAGAAAAAAAAGTTAGCCTGGAGCCCTGTTAATTAAGACAAAAATGAGGATTAATATGAAGTTATAAAAACACCAATACGTAGTGTATATAACTAATAAATTACAGTTATTACTAGAGGTGGAAATAACCAAGTAGAAGTACTTTAGGAAAGTACAGACACATAAAAAACTATCCAAGTACAGTCCACAGTATTTATTTTTTTGTAAACTTTTGACTTCTCCTCCTTACATTTGTATGAATATCTGTACTTTATACTCCTTACATTGATATAAATATATGTACTTTACAGTCCTTATAATCTCAGAATGGACTTGTTACTTTTTCACACTAAACATGTGACGGTAGAAAAATAAGTGCCTTCAGAAGGAAAATTAGTGGAGGAGAGAAACTAGGACTTTATATATTAGAATTAGGAGTTTTATCTCATGATTGTGACTTCTCTACCATAAGCTGTCTCCAAAGGCTTTTGAGAGAATTTGGCTGTCCATTCAACAAGCCTTACAACGACAAACCACTTGTTACCGCACCAGCCCAGGACCTCCAGGATGGTCTGAGACCAGCAAGAGGGTGAAAGTTAAGAGCAGGGTGAGGGTTAGGAAGAGGTTTAATGGGTGAGGAAGTGGTTGAGGGTTATGAAAAGGGCTAATGGGTTAGGAAGAGGGTTAATTAGATGTGAAGATAAATCACTGACCTGCTAACGTCCCGACAAAAAACAACAGGAACTTTGGCATGAAAATCCGATTCCACATCTGAAAACTCAGCTGAAAAAGTCAGAACAGAAAAACACAGTGGTGAATGAGCACCCATTAGGACACTGATATGAACCACAGTAATGATCCAGGACCAGACTTACAGCTGTTCTTTAGGATCTCCAGAACCTGGATCAGGACTTCAGGCTGAGTCATCTGGTCAGATACAGAACATCAAACAGAGGATATCAAACATAGGGGTTAAAGTCCTCGTCCTTTGAAAATCACACTGGGTCAACCAGGACTAAACCCACCAACAGGATCAACCACAGGTTAGAATTCAAGGTTTAAGATTCTTTTACAATATTGATAAAAGTAAAGGAAATACTTTACATGAATGATATGATGAAAGCAATTCTTCAAGAGAATATAGATCTAGTGTAGTTCTACTCACAGGTGAAGGGTAGGTGACATCTATGTTGATGTCACTGGCCTTGAAGGCAAATCTGGTTAGACAGGACCCGTAGAGTCGCAAAGAACAGGCTGCAAGAAGCAGAAAGTACAAAACCCATGAAGAGTCATATCCAAACCACCGACCCAAGGGGTGGAATGATGCAGAAAACTTCCAGTTCAGTACATTTTTAAGTACAGGGGTCTTAGGTCTGCCACATTTTTTTTTTACTTTTTTGTTTCATGAAGAAAAAGAAAATGTTAAAAATGGAAAACAAAAAACATAAAAAAAGGAACAAGATGAAACCAAAAAGCAGAAACAAAACACGGGTGTCATCATGGGTGCCATATTCGGAAGGACATTATGTTTGCATTTACATCACAGTACATGAAATAACATTCAGGGTGTGTACACAATCCACTTCTGCCAGTGTTCACTCCATTCCTGCATACAAAGTCCCAAAGCAAATCTAAGTTTCTTCATTCAGTTAATTTCTTTAATAATTCCACACTATAGTTCTACAGTTGAGGGATCTGGTTGCAACCATTTTCTGGTCATGGTGTTCCTGTTACTTGCCAACAAGATCTTCAGTAGGTATTTATCTTTATGTTGAATTCTTTCTGGAATTTTACTTGGGTATAAAGTAACAAAAGAAAAATCCAAAACCACCCTTATTATTTTATTTATTTCAGCATTCACCTCTTTCCAAGAAGGCTGGATTTTTGGACAGGCCCAAAAAACATGATCCTAAATGTTGTGTGCCTGCCTGCAGAGACGTTTTCTTTGGGGTCATGAAAAATCTCACTACATTCTTCCAATAGAACTCTCTTAATGATCTTGAGTTTGTTGTGGTGACTTGCGACTCACAGATTTCCACAAAGGTCTCATCTGATATTTATATATCCGACTCACTCTCCCGTTTTATTTATACGTTTTTAATATGTTTTTGGTACAGGCATCTTCGGTTTGATACATACATCAGCTTATGGATGGTGTTTAGACTGCTAAGACATCAGCCTATGATTTTAAATATTACACATAGGGTCCACTTAGGTCCATCCTGCTCATACCGTGTTTTCCGCTTCAAGGTTAGTGTGTAAACGTAAGGCAAGTGTTTGTGTTCTTCACTCAGGCTACATGTATTCATTGGGTATACCTCTATATCAGGGGTGTCAAACTCAGAGTGAAAAAGTTCAATTAAACAATGAAAATGTTTACGTTGACAAACTATCCTTTAAAACAATGTGAATAACACCAAACAAATAAAATAATAAGCCTAATTTTAACAATATTATGCTTCTGGTTATAATTTCCACATGTTCATTATAACATGCAGACCAAATACAAATACACAAAATATTTAATATCAGATTATTCTTAAAATCACACTGATTTCTCTTGAAACACTTCAGGTTCTTCATATTTTTTCACAGAGTATTCAAACATTTTGTGAAATTATACTTTGTTTTAGTGTAAATATGTACATGTACAAAGAGAAAAATTTGGACTTGTGAGTATTTATAGATTATTATGATAGTATTTTACTGGTCTGACCCACTTCAGATTGAACTGGTCTGAATGTGGAACCTGAACTTTAGTGATTCTTAATTCATGTCATAATATCTATATCTGAATTTCACAAATTCATCCCAAGGGCCGGACTGGACCTTTTGGACCCCTGAGCCTTATGTTTGACACCTGTGGACTATACTGTATTGAAGACTCCAAACTAAAATGGCTCAATGCAAACCACATCAACATATTTAATAAACTGTAGAAAAAAATGAAGCTGAACACAATAAAACAAACTGAAAAACTCATGAATATTTCAGAAGTACCAGGACATATATTTGTACCTTTCAGGTGTTTCTGGATGATCTGCTCCATCCTGCTGACCACTGACTTCCGGACCTTGAAGTCTTCTTCTGATATCCCATGCTGCCTTGCAGTGTCCAAGACGGTGGCATCCACTGCCCTCAGCTGTGCAGGGGAAGGGGGAGGCAGGGCTCGCAGCTCATTCTCCTCCTGTTTCTCCTGAAAATATTGAAACCAGAAGATAAAATTGAGTATAGAGACATGGTCCAGATATATCGCAAGACCAAACGGGATCGAACAAAAAAATGAGGAAGTGTTAAAAATTTTAAAAAAAAGGAAGAGAATAAGTTTTGCAGGTAAAAGTAAAAATAAATAAAATGCAGCTGGGTAGTGGACAAAGATGGAAAAAAAAATTGTAGATAATTGTCAGTACATTTAATAATGATAATCGATCTAATGTGACCGTAGTTGATCTACATCCAGTTTGTTTTATTTTGAAGTGAACTTCACGTCTGTTTAGCTCCACCCACAGACGTCTTGAGCAGCACATATTAGAAAATTAATGATGGTGTGTGTTTTAGGCAGAAATAAAGCCCTTTAAAGTGACTTAAAATGAAGCCCTTAAACGTAATTTACTGTGTAGACATTGTGTTTAATCACAGGTCAGGTCAGATTTTGAGTCTAATGTACGCTTGTACAGGCACGTGCGAATTTGTAAAAGAGGACCCGTCCTCTATCAGATTCTCAGAGGTGGTAAAAGTACTCCCATTTTGTACTTAAGAAGTACAGCTTCTTGTGTGAAAAAATACTCTTGTAAAAGTAGAAGTACTGATTCAATTTCTTTGTTGAAGTAAAAGTTAAAAAGTACAACTTCTCAATTGTAATAAAGTAAAACTGCACTGGATGAAAAGTTTGAAAAAGTAACAAACCTATTTTGAGAATGTCAGGAGAATAAAGTACAGATACACTCTTAAGTCGCCTCAGACACAGGCGCATCTTCTAAAACAGAAGATAATCTGGGGTTTGTTGTCCTTTGTTGGGAAAACAGAAAATCGGGACAAAAACAGCCCAATTATCTTTAAGTGTGTACCCTGCATAAGGGTAGTTGCTATGGAAACCGTCTGCCCTGTGTTGGCCTGCAGACCTCAGTGATACCACATGGGTAGTTGCTATGGAAACCATTGGCCTGTGGGCCAGATGATGTCAGAGGTGTAGCAGCTAAGAAAACAGAATTTTATTCTGCTCAACCTGCAGAGGGTGGCTGACAAAGACATGTAAAACATAGAATATTCAAGGGTTCACTTGAAAAAATATTGTGATGAACATTTATCAAAATGGTGACATTTAGTGTTGCCGTGCCAACATAACAAATTTTGGTGTTTTGCCAATTCCGTTCATTGTTATGGTTAGAAAATAAATAATATTTCTTCAATTTGTTCTTCACTTTACCTTCCTTACCCCCAGTACCACTCACACTGGCGTATGAATGTTCAGTGGTGGTAGGAGGGGCTGGAGGGGCAAATTGGCAGCCATGCCTCTGTCAGTCTGCCCCAGGGCAGCTGTAGCTACAAATGTAGTTTAACACCACCAGAGTGAGAATGTGAGAGCGAATGAATAATGGGTCACTATTGTAAAGCGCTTTGAGTGGCCAAAAAAGCACAATATAAATACACTCTTATTATTATATTTAAGTTTCTTGAAGCCAGAGTTGAAGTTGCCCACATGTACGAGGACCTTATCATTGATGCAGCAACTTATTTACCTCCACCAAGGAATGGCAGAGGTAATGCTTTCATTGGTGTCTGTCCATCTGTTAGCAAGATAACTCAAGAAGTGATGGACATATTTGGAGGAAATTTTCTGGAAATGTAAATACAAGTACAATGAACAAATGATTACATTTTAGTGTGAAATTGGGGGGGGGGGGTAGTGGAGAACAGCGTACCATCATGTTTTTCTTGTGTCTCTTCTCCTTGATGTGTTTGTGAGCCCCCTGGATGTTCTCGATGTGAACTGAACACAGCTTGCATAAGTACTGATAGTTGGGATATTCGGGGGACTGCTGTGACAAAAAAACAAAACAGAGACATTAGGTGCAGTAAAAAGAAAAACAGGTAAAAAACAAACTTCAAATCAGTAATTTCTAACAGTAGAGCTCTACCAGGATAAGACCTCTGACTTTCCCTTTGGCTTAAAGTCTGGGGTACGAGTCAAACACCCCATTTCCACTAGTATCAGCTCTACCTGATTCTACTCGCTTTGGTCTATTTCCACTATGAAAAAGGACCTGGTCCCATGGTACCCGGTCCTAGATTTTTGGTACCTACTCTGCTGAGGTTCCAAGTGATACTATGATGTGACGTGTAAACAGCATAGACACTGATTGGTGGAGTTGTCCCTGCGTCATTGTGTTATCAACGTGTGACCCGCTATTTTAAAAAAAAAGTTAGAGTAAACAGAGTAGTCGGTTAAATTCAGTTCACAATGCAATGACGGCATTCCACAAAACTACACCATGGTCGGTCGCAGAGGTTGAGACATTTTGGATTTTGGTGGCTGACGAAAAAAAATCTATTTGCTGATGGCACCTCGCATTGACGTCCAGGTACGATAATGTCTGTATGGAAACACTCAAGGAATATCAAAGTATTTTCCACACTATAGGGTGCACTGGTTTATAAGGTGCACAGTCAATAAATGGTTTAATTTAAATGTTTTCATGTATAAAGTGCACTGGACTATGAGGCACATTAAGTGAAACAAATCAGATAAGTCAGTCAGTCAACCTTTATTAAAAACACATTCATAATAACCGTCACCTTTGTTCAAATGTTATTGAGCATATTCACAATAACTCCCAACCTTGTTGAGTTGTAACCCGTAAGAAAACACACTCTTATTCTGCTAAATCAAACATTAGCATATTCACAATAACTATCAAAATTGTTCAGTAATTCCATGTAAAATACAACACAAAACACCGACTTTTTAATTTCAGGCCTCACAGACACACTGTAATATTGTGAAGTACAGTATGTTTTACTCAATGCCGTGAGTGCCATGTACGAAACAAAATGGTTTCCAAGTCATTAACCATAATAATAATTAGTCCATATATAAGGCACTCTGGATTATAAGGTGCACTCTTGTTTTTTTAAGAAAATTAAAGGCTTTTAAGTGCACCTTATAGTCTGGAAAATACAGTATGTGGTCCCCGAGTCAACTGGAGAAGAATCGAGTACAGTCGATACCATATTTCAGTGGAACCCTGAGCGGTAGTACTGGTGTCCTTACTTTGACCAGTCGGTGGATGTAGTCTCTGTACAGACGTTCCTCAGCCTGGCGGAGGCCAAGCTGCTGCTCTGTCAGGGGTCCGTCATCTTGGGGAATCCTCACCTCCGAGACCCCTTCGATGGTCTGACGCAGAACCGCAGCCTTCACACCTTCAGGAAATAAACAAAAAACAACATTGACTACATTAACGAGTGGTTTAGTGTCATTGACAGATAAACTGGTGCTGTACACAGGGACTTCAAGATGCATTCAGGTGTACATCATTCAAGTTGTATGGGCCTGTGTTTCCAATGTTTGGCTGAGATATACGTGTTTGAATACCAACATAACCAGTAATAAAGTCATGCAAAAGCTATCTTTTCATTTCAGGATAACGATGGCTTTGAGAATGCTGTAGTCACATATAAACAGGAATGTGACCAAAATAAAACTAAAATATAAATTTACACAAAAAGCAAGTCAATTATTCAGTAAAAAAGAAAAAAAAACATTTAAAGAATGTAAACATTTAACTGAGACTAAAAATAGAAAGTCAGGAACATTTATAAACTACAGTGTCTCTGAATTTGTTTTAATGAGAGTTGGATTTCAGATGCAGAGACGGAATAGCAAAAGACAGAGGAAGAAGCCCTGGGGAACGCCACAAGTCAATTACTTACATTAAAGTTTCAGCTAAAATTAATTTCACTCTGCAGGGTTTCTTATACTAATTTTGCCTTTCCACTGGTACCAGCATGACTCAACTCAACCGTTTTAATATTCCTATTACGAAAAAGGACCTGGAATCTGGTTCCCATAACTAGTTTTTTGGTATCACCTCCGCCCAGGTTCCAGTCAACACTGAAAAGTGACATATAAACTCTGCAGACACCGATTGGTCAGACAGTTGTCTTTGCAACCTGCCAGGTTACAAAATACAGACGTGGAAATTGACAGCAAACATATTGGTACATTAATTTGCATGATGACAGCCCATAATATTATACCATAGACCAGGAGATTCAGTCTTTGGTGGCATACGTAAAAATTCAAACAAGATATATGAAATGAGTCAATTTATCAACAATTCCCTGAGCATACAACATGGAAGTATCCGGCCACATCGCTATGACAACCAGGTATTGTAGAGTCACTCCTATTCTGTAATGGAAACAGTTGGTATTTTCTTTTAAAACCATCAAACAATGGAACCAGCTGCTGGACAGTCTGAAGTTGACTATTGATCTGAATAATTTCACACAAAATTTAAACAAGACATATTCTCAGCTCCCAACTGTGCCAACATGAGATGTAGTGACATGTTTTTAACATACGGTAATGGTATATGTTATCTGGTAAATATTGACTTTACTACTGATGATTTGACTTTTTAAGCATGATTTAAAATTTATGTGAGGAATGAAATGCTGAAATTGTTTACCTATTTTATATATATGAAACAATATGATAATTATGAAACTGGTGTTATTTAATTGTAACTATGAGCCAACTCTTCTCTTTGAGATTAATATATTTGTGCATTGTACCTAACCAATAAGCAAAATAAACTAAAGTAATCCAGGAATATTTTGTTGAGTTGATATCAATGGAAACACAGCAAAAGACCAAAGTCAGACTCATTTACAGACACTTGGTCTTTGAATTTCAGTTGTTTTCAGACTGTATTAATATGAACTCACTGTGACCCTTGTCCTTCATTGGCTGCTCAGGTTCAGTTTTCCCAGGATAGACTGGAGGCTCAGTGGCTGGCCCATCAGATGACACATTGGGCCCAATTCTGGGTTTGTTTCTCTCTCCTGAACTGGTTCGTCCAGTCAGTCGAGTGACCCTGCAGGGCCGTGGCCTCCTCTTATCCTGAGGAGGATCACAGTTGGACCTGGTTGGTCCTCGTCCTCCTGAACTCACATCACCCTTTGTTGCAGGTACATTTATGGTTTCTCTGCAGCGTTGCACAGACTTTACATTATCTCTGTGAGCCGGAGATGAGGCCTTGACTGTTCTAGTCGGTGCTGGTTTGACTAGTTTCACTGGGCTTGTGGAGTCCTCCATCCCTCCTCTGACAGCAGAATCAATACCACGCTGGGGACGTCCAGGGAGGACGGCCTCCTAAACGCTGATGGAAACAAAGGATAGCCCATGAAACAAGAGATGAACATGACCTAATAGACGAATCAGAGCAGACCGTTTTAAATTTCTGAGATGAAAGATGATTGAGTCAGTATGTTTACATGCACACTCAAGCTGTGCATGTAACACCATTGCACATGTGCACCATTACATCAAAATCCTAAATTTAGAACAGCCTATTTTGAATGTCCTGCAGCAATGTTGAAACTGGACAAACTAATAGCGTAGCACAGTAAAGTATCTGCCGTGTCTTTGTAGGAGATCAGACTTCTGGCTTGTAATTTCATCTTAAAAATATGGCTTCAACTTCAGTATAATAAAAGGAACAAACTGCTGCTGCTTTGGTTTGTGTCAGAGGGACTGGATATCGTCATCACCATCACATGAAGGCAATTTTTTTGTTACTTTTCTTAAAGCCAGAAGGGATTCTGAGAAATGCTGACATTGGATACAAGCTCATAAACAAGATGGATTTATAGTTAAAATGTGACCAAAGAACCTGTATGTGTTCTGTGTGCTTGGTTAAAAGGAGCCAATACCAGAAACTGGAATGTCTGTGCAGGTTTGTTTATGTTTAGTAACCTTTGTTCATGTTTATAATTATTGTGCTATTATATTATTTACTTTTCTTAGCGGAATAAAAACAAACATTTAGTTGTACATTGCATCACTCATCATGAAAGTACAAATCAGTGAATCAGCAAATATATAAACTACTTACATATATACACAAAATAATGAAATGGACCTAATTGTAAGCCTTGAGGTTAATAATACTTAGTATTTCATTAGTATAAATTGATACTAACAACACTGCAGACAGCACAGACTACAGAGTTCATGCTAATTCAGATAAACACACACCTTTACACTAATCCATCTTTCTTTACACTGACTTTGAGGACTCTACCGTGGTTTCAGTTCTTCTATATTGGCAGGTATCCACCATTGTCAGGCCTTTATTACTGAATAAAATTTGACATCATTTGAGATCAGTCCTATTAAGCCAAGGAATTAAATGGAGTGTGAGAGAAATCTGAATGTACATGCACTGTGAGAGAATCGAATTATTGAGTGAGATATGTAACATGTGAGGTTTGTTCAATTCCCAGACACTAGATGGAGCTAGATGCCCTTTGACTTTAGCATTCTTCCAGTTGGTGCCATAGATGAAGAACAAATAGTAAACAAAAGCAGCAGATTTGAAAAGATGTAGTAGGAGGAGTACAACTCAGAGCAAGGAGATGAACAACGATGGAACAGCTCAGGACATTTCATAAGTCTAAACACTCTGATTTACTACACATAACATGTACATCATTATGTTGTGTCTCTGGTCACTTCCAGAAGCGGGTTTGTCCAGGCCAATCAGTAGTCAAGCTAAGCATGGCAGCATATACATGGTGACATAGCTCAATTTAGAACCACCTTATCTGGCTCAAATAGTCCAGTTTCCAAACTCCATTTTGGTTCTATTACAGTCCAACTAAGGTATATAAATGCCTTTTAATACTTTGATAGCAGCAATAATTTTAATTTCTTTCAGTGCATGTAAACATATTGACTAATTCAAGGGATAATGTCGTGGAAACAGATCATGCTAAGGTAAGCCCCAACCCTCTGATGTGGGAGTCACAGGGTCTACACCCCCCACCCCCAACAAATACATTGTATCTGGTAAAAATTGGTTATTGTGTAGTGCAGTTGTCCCTCACTGTAACACGGTTCACCTATTGTGACCTCATTGTTTTGCAGGTTTTTTTCCTGCAATTTTGCATGCCTTTTTAGAATAAAGTGTGCAGTGAGAGGTTTTACTGCCTTAAAGCAACCTAACCCATACAACACTAACCATAACAAGCCAAATCCATTGTGTTGCAGCAGAAAACACTGAACTCAGTTTTTTACTAATATAAACAAATCGTTAATAACTAGGTTAAACCAGTAATAACCATTTACCATCTAAGTACTAGCCGGTAGTAATCCGACTAACGCAAATGGGGGTGGTGGTTTACAAGGAAACGAGGTCCTCAGTCAGTTTCGGTTTTATTTTATTACCTTTTTTAGTTAGTTTTGTTTTTCTCTTATGAAATCTGATCAATTTCCCCCCCCGACCTTTTACGTTGTATTTCTTTGGGAGTAAATACGAGTCTGAAGTTTGACCAAACTGTCCTGGGCTTTTCCACTAAAGTCTGAAACATCACCACACATGCGCAGCTTTAGTCAATAAAGTCTGGTTCTTTCTCCGTCGGATCGCGGGTCTGCGTCGGTCTCGGGGCCAACATGTCCCCACACTTCCCCTGGATCAGACTCACAGTTCTTGTGTCGGACACACTCTCTGGACCGGGTCTCACCATGAAACCGGATTGTTTTCCGGTGTTTCGGTTCACGGTGACTCCGCTGGCCGCTAACGGGAGCTAGCCTGTAGCCTCGGTGTCCCGTCACGGGCTTGGAGCTGCTGTCTTCGGGCAGAGCGGCGGCCCGGCAGGTCCGGAGCGGGAAGACTTGGGCTGTGGGGTTCGGGGCCCGGTGTGTGCTCAGGGCTCTGCGGGTTCCATGGTTCCGTTCGGGGCTCAGTGGTCCTCAAATACAAACTGGAACCACGGTCGCCATATTAACTCAGCACCGCGCTGCATTGTGGGATAGCACTGGCAGCGACGATGATGATGATGATGAAGGAGAGGGGCGTGTCAAGCGCAGCGTTCAAGGATCGTCCGGAAAATAGAGGTGCACGGAAGGTCCTCAAATGGAAATAGGTGTGCGATGCTGCGTTCAGGGACCGTTCTAAATCTGGATCTGGGTCTATAAACATTATGAGACAGACAGACTGCTTGTGCCTTGTTCTGTATTATGAAAGAAAAGAAAAACTAATTTAAAAATTATATATATATATATATATATATATATATATATATATATATATATATATATATATATATATATATATATATATGTGTGTGTGTGTGTGTGTGTGTGTGTGTGTGTGTGTGTGTTTTGTCAGATGAACAGATAACCAGTTATATGTACAACTACAAAAGCACTCTGAGAGGGCAGACCTCCAGCAAGGTAGCCCCCCCTCACCCCTTCACCACCAAATTCGAATCATTTCTAGATCTCCCCATTACCAACCCACCCTGAAAATGTCATCAAAACCTGTCCATAGGTTTTTGAGTTATCTTGCAAACTAACCGACAGACAAACTCTGGTAAAAGCATAAGCTCCTTGGCCTCCAATGAAATCCCTACCTTGCAGGAACCCACTGAGAAAAGGTTCTGAAAAAAGGTAACGGCATCACGCACATCCAGACATAAAAAGGTGCAAGATCAGGAAGAAACAATACATGATGGAGTGAAAAGGGTCCACACATATGTTTTAATTTTCACCACAAAATGGTGAGAATTCAAACTTGTTCATTCATGTTTTCCTGCATAAGGAAAGTTTAAATGTTACCACACTACCCCCTAGTGTATGAATGTATATTAGAATCAAACAAGAACCAGTTATAGATTATTATTATTATATTATATTATTATTCCATAATATTTGAAAGTCAGCCGATAGCCTGGCCTGTATGTGAGTTAACTGCCCGTTGGAGTAGCCAATAGAAAACAAGGCTTTCTAACCAATCAGAGGAAAGAAAGGCGGTACGTTCTCTACCATCCTAGTTTCACTACCATCCTATGTTTCACTAATTCTCATACGGGAGATCGGGTATAAATTCCGGGCTTGAGGAATCCTGTAGAGTCCGGTATAGTTCCCCGGAGCCCAGTCCTGTAGTTGGTGGTGTTCCTGTAGTTTTGGTCAGTTTTGGTCCAGTTTAGGTCCACTTTTGGTGTAGTTTAGGTCCAGTTTGTGAGGATGCTGTTCTTCTTGTTCTTGTTCTTGTCGGTGTTCAGTTTGGCTGAAAACAAACTGAAGGACTTATATTCGTTCAAAGTTGTCAACAGCAGAGGAAAGCTTGTGTCTCTGGAGAAGTACCGGGGCTCGGTAAGTGCACATCAACCACCCGGACCCGGACTCGAACCCGAAGCCGGTTTAGTCCTCAGACCCGGAGCCTACGTGGCATCAGGCCTGTTAAGACTGAGCCCAGGAGTCGGGTTTGTGTCCCCTGGAGCAGACTTTCTCATCCTTTCTTATACCATTTCATCCATCTGGGTCTTTTATACAGAGGAGGATCGTTTCTGCCACTGAAAAAAACAAAAATTATCAGAGTAAGGCATAATTCTGAGATAGAAAGCCACAATTACGGGATAAAAAGTCAAAATTATGAGAGAAAATAATTTATGAGATTTTATCCACCGCAAACAAGAGCGAGAGTTCTGACATTTACGTAATAATTTCACAGTAATGTAATGTGATTTATTTAACACGAAGGCTATAAGTGCATGTTACAGATAATAACAAAGTTCAGATTTTAACCATTGTAAACTTTTAAAATGAAAGAACACTGTTTTGGATTAAGAATGTTTGTATGGAAGCAAATCTGTTTCATCAGATTTTGAGGTTTTTTTTTGCACTGAAATTAAGCATGCAACTGTTTTTTTTTTTTTACTTTGAATTCAACTACATTCATAAATTTAGAAGAAAAAAGGTAAAAAAATAAATAAATAAAATAAAATAAAAAATCTGTATGCAAAAGCATCAGATGTTTATTATAACAAGGCGATCCGTTTGAGAATCATTTGGGAAATTACAGTACGTTTGTTATCCAATGACAGTAGATCATGAGGTGTGTGTCCAGAAAGCATAGTGAAGAAGATCCCCAAAAATATTTTTTAAAAATGGAGGAGATTCTGATTACCGCTGTCAGCAGAATGCCCATTTTATTAGATTTTTAACTGGCCATGAAAAGACAAATCTAAAGGACGAGGCATGGAGGAAGGTGTCTGAAAATGTTGATGTCCCTGGTGGGTTGATACATGTTATCTGTGTGAACTGTACACAACTGTACAAAACTACATGAACACCATGGCTAGTTATCTATGCTAATGTATATTTCTAGTTAAATAGGTCGTTTACCAATTTGCCTTCATGACTGAGAACTGGATATATTATGTTATGTATAGGAAAGTAATTAACAACACTATTCAGGTTTTTTTTTTCTTTTTTTGTCGTGGTTCATCTTGGGTTTTAACCATGGGTACCATACACGCGCCCATTTGTAGCAATACTGCGACACAAGGGGGAGCTTTCCGGCGATAGGCCTTGACATGTCGGAACAATGGACGACGCTCATAAGTCCTAAATAAATTCTAGTAGTGGTCGCTAATATGAGGAAACTTAGTTTGACGTGTGTCCAGTGCCCTCGCACATATGAAAAAACAGAAAGTCCAGTAAATTATAATATCACGGGTTTATTTTCTTTAACAGATAATAAACAACCCAGATTTACCGCCCCTAGTGGCATGGAGTAAAATTGCAAACAGTAACACAAACTGAATATGGTTCATTAACAGGGTGCGATTTATCAAAAACTATTCTAGTTTTTACTCTATTCAAACATCCCTGCATGGCTGCCATCTTACCACAGGCACCTCACTCACCTATAACATTGTGTTGGTATTGGTAAATGTACTTTTCACATGTTCATAGTTTTTGTATATTACTGTTTATATTACTTGTTTATATTGTTTAGTGATATTTAATGTATATTGTTTCTTTTTACTGATGCCCTCTTCTGCTGCTGTAACATGTGAATTTCCCCACTGCGGGACGAATAAAGGAAATCTTATCTTATCTTATCTTATAACCATAACTTGCTCAAATTTCAACCGATTTGGTTTGTTGTAAACATCAAATATGGAATTATGATACTGCATGTTTATGAATAATTATGTCGCCATGAAAAAATAATGTTCTGAAACAGGTGGTCTACAATATTTCCAATTACAAATATGCAACATGAAAACCACATGAAAGGGTATGTTTAAATCCCCTCCCTGTACAGAAATGTGTAATATACTGCATACTGATGAATATTCGAGGCCTTGAGACAAAGAACCATAAATGCAGGGGCTAAAGTTAAGTAAACAGTTTACCCACTTCTGAAACTTCAGAAATACTTTATTCGTCTATAAATGTAATATATGTAATGTACCTCATAATATAGCATGATCACAGCATGAACTATATGAATCATTGGTAGCACTAGTATTGGTATAAACACTAAGTTGTTTTTTTTTTAAAGAGAAAATCTGCAATTTCAACATGTCCAAGCACCCATTAATGTTTCTAAAAAATCAAACAATTTGTAAATCTGCCAAAATTTCAGCTAGAGTATTAATGTTAGTGGATATCACTGACCTTACCTTAGTTTACCTCAGATTCTGCCAGAAAACTCGCCTACTGTATGTAAAGATGGCCCACCTGTGATGACGTTCTAGACTCCACCATAAGGCATCTAGCATTTTATATAAATTTATGGTTATGTCTAGTGGAATACCAGTAGTTGACAGTCTTCCTGATTTTTTTGCACAGAAATTAAGCATCTGAAAAAAATTGCACTGAAATTAAATATCTGAATTTTTTTCTATCTGAATTCAACTATGTTTGTAAATTCAGAATTTAAAAAATGTGATGTAAAAAAAAATAGAAATGCACAAATTCAGCTGCAAAAAATTCAGGTGGAAAAAATTCTGATCACTCATCCGGGACACCAAGGATAAACACTCAATTCTATCCTAAGTCGAATCGACAGTCAGCCAATCATGGTGCTTTCGGTCGGTAACGTAACACCTGAATTTGTGTATTTGAATTTTTTTATAGTTGATTTTTTTTTTATTCCAAATTTATAAACATAGTTGAATTCAGAGACAAAAAATTCAGATATTTAATTTTAGTGCAAACCTATTTTTTCAGACGCTTCATTTTGGTGCAAAAAAACAAACAAAATGAGTATTAGAAATTCAATGGTTTTTAAAATTCAAAATCTGATGAAACAGATTTGCTTCCATAATGTTGCTCCAACAAAAAAATATGGCACATCATTATAAACTACATTCCTAATGAATACATTACATATATGATAAAACAGGTGCCTTTTATTGGGTGTGAAGTGTTTCTTTGCAGCATATCAGGCCAACGCTGTCGTTCTCTTTGCTTTGTGGGCTTCTTCGTTCAGCAGAGCCTGTCTTCATCACTTTGTTCTAACAAGCACCTTCTGGCCTTGTTATATTTGTCTGCTCTGTATTGATTATCATCTGGATACTGCCATGTGTTGCTGCAGGGGATTGATAGGGAGGGGGCTGGTTGGAAAATGTGCCAACTGTCATTTATTTTTATTTCCAAAATATTTTTTTATTTACCTACATTCTGCTTTTTTTCTCTTTTCCCTCCTGTTTTCTGAGCAGTTCTGTGTATTTTGTGTTTTGGAAAAAATGCAATAAAACATTTTTATCAATAAATAAATTAATAAAAATCAGACTACAGAATTGTGATCCCAATTCTAACCCCCCAAAAAAACATGATTAACATTTTTTTCCATAATGGTGGTTTCCATAATGGTGGTGATGGAACTAGAGTTAAACATTTCAAACAGTGGTTTTCAAATAGTGAGGTTGGTCACCCCTGGGGAGTGTGGCATGAGGAAAAAAAAAAAAATGTGTAAACGTGGTTAGCATATACATGATAGTACAGTTCACATGAAGGGCAAAATCACACCTGAAGTGAAAATGAGAGAAAATGTTAAGTTAAAAGAAACGTTAACAATCAATTAGCTTTTTTTTTTTTTTTTTAAAGTAAGAAAAAAAAAATTAAGATGTATTAAACTAGATGATAACAAAATATACAGAGATGTTAAAATATGGGGGGGGGGGGGTGTCAAAACATACACAGAGGTAAAAAAAAATTATTTTAAAAGATGCTGAAAACACATAAAAATGTTGATAGATTGTTAAAAAAAATGCACACAGATGTTAACATTTGTTTAAAAAGATGATAAAACACAGAAAGATGTTAAAATGTTACAAAAAAACTAAAATTTTAAGATATCTGAAAATATGCATTAGCATACATAAATGTTAAAATTAGTTTAAAAAAAAGGGTAAACAACGATATTAAAATATGGTGGAAAAATGTTAAACATAAGCAGCTGTTAAGATGTGTTAAAGATATTTAAGCACATATACAGATGAAGATAAATATGTGTAAAATGTTTAAAACAATATGTTTATTAAGAAATTATAAATCTTAAAAAAAAAAGATAGAGATGGAGTTGGGGGACACAGCTGCTTTTTGGTTTTTTTAGGAGAAACTCATTATTCCACAATTTCAAAACCACTGATTTAGATCATTTTCCCCTTGAATCTGTTGATGTATACAACTGATACCTCAGTCAGTTTAAGTATTGATTAAAACATGACAGATTGTCACCATCTTGGACTGTATCCTCAGGTTTCTCTGGTGGTGAACGTGGCCAGTGAATGTGGTTTTACTGAGGAACACTACAAGGACCTGCAGAAGCTGCAGAAGGACTTTGGCTCGTCCCATTTCAATGTCCTGGCTTTTCCCTGTAATCAGTTTGGACAACAGGAACCAGGCAGCGATAAAGAAATCGACAGCTTGGTCCGCAGAGTCTATGGAGTCTCCTTCCCTCTGTTCAGTAAAATAGCTGTGGTCGGAACAGGAGCCAATAATGTCTACAAATACCTGGCTGGTAAGAAAACACCACGTTGGTCATGTTGAAGACATTTTGATGGAGGAGTCACAGATGCTAATGCTAACAGAGCTAAAACAGTGACATAGTCTACATCAGTTTAAAACAAAATGTAAACCATATATGTGTGAAGGTTTTCTTTTTTCTTTGATTAATAATTCTGTATTTATTTTGTTCGCAGAGGGTCATTTTGGGCCCATATTACATTATTATGGGTATATATATTAGGAGTGTGATGAGATCTCACGAGATGTAATTTGGCGAGATTGCTCGTCACGTTAAAATTCTGTCTTGCGAGATTTGCTATCCAGCAAGCAGCCAAAATGACATCATAAAATACAGTTATTGCTGTTGAAGA
Organism: Siphamia tubifer; assembly: GCA_020466265.1. Classification (NCBI taxonomy): domain Eukaryota; kingdom Metazoa; phylum Chordata; class Actinopteri; order Kurtiformes; family Apogonidae; genus Siphamia; species Siphamia tubifer. The sequence continues at coordinate 11,655,826 of CM035786.1, forward strand.
TGCCCCACCACTTTTGTTTGGCAGCATTTTGGGTCCCCAGCAGAAATGATAAATGGCAAGAGAGCGATTGATAACACACAGACAATATACAGACACTGTGTAAACAATGCCATACAGTGCAGCTAATACAAGCACAATGCAGACATTTCCAGCAGCACCACAGCTCAGTACTCAAATCAAAAACTGCACATGCAAAGAAAACACCAACAAACCAGACAACACTGACAAACACATCCACACCTCAACTTCCACACTCAAGTGCCAGATTTGATTTTGAAAAAAGGAGAAATATATCATTTTATTTTTATATCTTTTATAATATTTGTTTTAGTTTCAATTTGTAGAGGAAGAGCTTCAGTAAGAAGTTCATTAAAAGGAAGAATTTCATCAAAAGTTAACACAGTTATAAAACCCATGTACAACTCTGTTAAATAAAAGTCTGTTGTCTATTCATATAATTTTTTATTTTTCTTGAAATCTCGTGTCTTGTGAGCTGAGTATCTCGTCACACCCCTTCTATCTATATTACATTACATGTTACTTTATTTTTGAGGGTGAGGTTGACATTTGCATGGAGTTGTTCAATAGTAACCCTAGGTTACCCCAGGTCAGGGGTTGAGGTGCACAATATATTGTGCAGGGTTAGTCTTAGGATTAACCCTAGGGTTGGGGTTAGTGTTAGCTTTAGGAACAGGGTTAACCTATACCTTGTAGGTTATGTTGTTCCAGAAATCATACCCTGTCAGTTCTATGCAATGAGTTTACCTCTTGTCCATGTTCTTTGCAGAGTCCTCTGGAAAAGAACCTGACTGGAATTTCTGGAAATATCTCATTGACGTAAATGGAAAAGTGGTTGATGCATGGGGTCCCAAAGTTTCTGTCAAAGAACTTCGACCCAAAATTGCAGAGATGGTTCGACAGATCATCTTAAAAAAGAAGGATGAGCTGTAACACCATGTTTTCAGATTCACTGTGACTAAATGTTTCTGATGAAGAACTGAGGAAATGCCACAAATGTCATGTAAAATCAAGGACTAAGGGCTCCTGTTGTTTTTTTATTCATTTTCTGGTGGAATAAACTTTTGTAATGGAATGTTTTAATAAATCTTGTGTGATTGTTTTCTTTTTAGGACTAAGGTGCACCTTCGAGGTTATTTTTTCCATATGAATATGTGTGAATATGAGTCAGTGATGCCATGAACACATTTATCTACATAAAGACAGATTTAATCAAGAGGTCAAAGGTCACAGCTGTGGATGAGCACCAAACCGAAAAGAAGTAATTCAGGAAGAGCGTTAGGGTTAACCTGAACCCTAAGTGATAGGAACGGTTAGATCAATAGGTATAGAATTAAGAAGTTGGGAAACTGAATGAATATGTAAAATCTCCTGGTACAAATGAGAAAACTGGTTTATATTTTATTCTATTTAATACTGAGTTTAACCAGATACATATTTAATAAAGGAAACGCCTTTAAACATTTCTTAGTCATGAAATCTGGAATGACATGAGGCTTTTGGCTATGTTCAGACTACATGTAAATGTGGCCCAAATCAAATCTTTGCTTCTATCTGACCTGTTAAAGACTGTCTGAATGGCTCAAATGGGATTTAAACAAAAATCTGACCCTGGTATCTGATATTTTGCGACGTGACTTCAGTCTGAGCGGTTATGTCGCATTTCCATCCTTTCCACTTTACTCCCATGATTGATTAAACAAACGTATAGGCCCACAGGTACGATATGTTGAGTTTACCACTAGTTTAATGTATTTACATTTCCTAAACACACGTAAACATATTACTATCTACAGGTTGACCTTTGATGTTTATCACCCGTGTTTTCAGTCTTCAGGCTGTAGATGCTAAACGTTGAACGAGTCACCGTAAAACTGTTCATGGCTGTGAAAGGAGCTTCTTTCACTGCGCAGTAACTTATGCCCAAAACAAGATACTGTATGTAGGTTCAGGGGAGTGGGGCCAGTGGGTACAGGTCCAGGGGGCGGAGCTAGTCAGTACCCCGGTAGTTCGTAGCATAGACGTATCCTTCATATCCCTGTTCTTTTCCAATACCTTCACAGTCAGCCATGTTGAGCTCCTCCTGATGGGGACATCTTGCTTTTGCTTTATCCATTTTTAAAAAGTTTTATATCATGATTTTTTTCAGCTTGTTCCTACACTTCAATACTACGATGTTGCCCATAGCAACCGATAGCTTCTTACCCTTCCAGATATGTCATGTAATATAAGACATTTCCTCATTTGTCATTGCATTAGCGTCTCTTTTGTGCATGCAGGTCACTTCAGGGTTGCATTGTGTTCACATTCAAGACTGATAAAAGTTGCATTTAATGTGCAACTTGAATGAGCACACAAAAATTTGGATTACACTAAAAAAATCCAAATAGTGCATTAAGACCTGCAGGCTGAACGTAGACTTAGTCCCTGTGAACCCACAGACCCTATGAAAGACCCGGACCCACTGACCATTTGAAAGACCTGGACCTACTGACTATATGAAAGACCTGAACCCACCGACCCTATGAAAGACCTGGACCCACAGACCCTATGAAAGACCTGGACCCACAGACCCTATGAAAGACCTGGACCCACTGACCACATTTCATACTAGATGCCGTTCTGGGCCACGGGTGTCCAGCTGGGTTTCCATTCTGGTTTCTTTGGACTACAGGTTCGGGGTCTATATCCAGGTGTTGGTTTATGAAGCGAGTCCTCTGGATCAGAATGGGTGTGGGTTTGGTGGGCTGAGGTCCAGTCTCAGAGGACATATGGTGGATCATGTGGCCGTGGTTTCAGCTTGGAGGCTGGACATGCGGATCTGTGAGCTGCTCTTGCTGAGGATGGACAGTTGAGTTCCTCCGTTTACGCCGCTGCTCGCCAGCGATGGATGGCGGTGTTTCAGATCCATGGCAAAGTACCGGTTCACCATCCAGCTGCGCCATTTCCTCTTGATCTCCGACTGCACCTTGAGGAACATACTTCATAAGGTCATTATTTAACCTCTTCCCAGCCTAACATCCTGGTCCAGACACATAGATGACATTATTTTAGTAACATCTATATATACAGTTCCCACATTAATCAATTGTTGTACATCAAATGAAAGTGACCAACTCATCTTTATGAATATACAAACCAGAGATCCAGTCCTGGTCCTCGAGGGCTGGTATCCTGCATGATTTAGATATTTCCCTCTTCCATCACACCTAACAGCCATTACATCATTATAAGGCTTCTGCCGAACTGGATAATCAGCTGATTATTAATTTAATCAGGTGTGACGGAAGAGGTAAATATCTAAAACTTGCAGGATCCCAGCCCCCGTGGAGCAGGGCTGTCCCCCTCTGCTTTTCACTAACAGTACAATGGATATTAATAATCATGTTATGTTAATTCTAACTCTAACTCTAACTCTAACTCTAACTGTTTTCTGTCTCATTCTTGGTCACGACAAGGTTTAGTCTTCGTCTTGCTCTTAGTGTGTCATGGTCTTGGACTTGGTCTTACCTTAGTGTGTCATGGTCTTGGTCTTGCCTTAGTGTGTCATGGTCTTGGTCTTGCCTTAGTGTGTCATGGTCTTGGTCTTGCCTTAGTGTGTCATGGTCTTGGTCTTGCCTTAGTGTGTCATGGTCTTACTCTTGCCTTAGTGTGTCATGATCTTACTCTTGCCTTAGTGTGTCATGGCCTTGGTCTTGCCTTAGTGTGTCATGGTCTTGGCTTAGTGTGTCATGGTCTTGCCTTAGTGTGTCATGGTCTTGCCTTAGTGTGTCATGGTCTTGGTCTTGCCTTAGTGTGTCATGGTCTTGCCTTAGTGTGTCATGGTCTTGGTCTTGCCTTAGTGTGTCATGGTCTTACTCTTGCCTTAGTTTGTCATGATCTTACTCTTGCCTTAGTGTGTCATGGTCTTGGCTTAGTGTGTCATGGTCTTGCCTTAGTGTGTCATGGTCTTGGTCTTGCCTTAGTGTGTCATGGCCTTGGTCTCAACACTGTCCAGTCTCAGCAGTGTCTTAGTCTTGCTGGTCTGAACTGCAGCACTACTAAAAGGTTCAAAGCAGCACCAGCATGTTTACCTCTCCATTCAGGAAGCAGTAAAGGACGGCGACAACAAAGCCCTGAGGAAACACCATAACAACAGTCAATCATTTTGGTTGTATTTGTTTTTAACACCAGTCCAGAGTTTACAGGGAAACACTACAGCAGTAGGTGTAAATGTGTCAACAGCTAACCATGGCTTAAAACAGCTGCATGTCTGATAATAGCAAACTTTTCTAAATAGTCTGGTTCAGTCACCTGGAAGGATCCAAGGCCCAGCTCAAACACCAGACGCTCCTTCTTACTGACGTTTTCAGGAGAAAAGGCAAACACAGAGTAATGGATCCCAAACAGAGGAATGAGGAGCAGAGTGGATCGAGCCAACCTCCTGAAAAACAACCCATTGGTTTCATCAGTAGCAGATCAACACACGACTATTGCCGTATTTCCACCAGTATCGTTTGGACCCAATTCTACTCACTTTGGTGCGTTTCCACTATGAAAAAGGATGTGGTCCCATGGTATCCAGTACTAGATTTTTACTTTATCCGGACGAAGTCGCGATGAGCTATTGCAATCCCGCTTCGTCCGTCCGTCATCAGCGTCCGTTGTCCACAATTCACTAAATCGTTTCTCCTCCCTCAATTTTCAAGGGATTTCAATTCTGATTCATTTGATAGATCTAAGCATTAGGCACAAAACGTATCACTTTGTTTGTTGAAATTTGCCTTTGTAAACAATTTGTTTACAACTTTGTATATTTTTCCAGTCTGTCACTAAAATCACTTCTCCTCCCTCAATTCTCAACGGATTTCACTTCTGATTTTATGATCTATTGAATGCTTCCCTTTTGTTGATAGCAAGACATCACAGCTGTGAGGACCAGATGAGCACAGAGCCATTGACACTATCTTTGGCATCTACTCTGCTGAGGTTCCACAATGATATTATAAAGTGAGCGTAAATAGCGTGGACACTGATTGGTGGAGTTGTCTCTGTGTCAATGCATTATCAACGCGTGACCCATCATTTAAAAAAAACAACAAAAAACTAGATTCAATCACGTATCAGATGTTACGACTATTTTCACAGAGATCTCTCCGCCTTACTTGTTCTGCATATAACTACATCATATGTGAAATCATTTTATGTGATATATTACCGCACAACCGTGGACTTATATTACTGTGTTGTTTCGGGGGTTTTTTGTATGGTAAAAATCAATAAAAATATTTGAATATATAAAAAAACTGGACTCGGAGCTACAGTAAACACAGCGCATAAGTTAAACTGTCATTCTGCAAAACTACACTGTGGTCACTTGTGGAGGTTGAGACATTTCTGTCTTTGGTGGCTGACGAAATAAATTGGCACAAGTTTGATGGCGCCCCGTGATGACATCCATGTATGATAGTTATGGAAAAACTCTCAAGGAATCATACATGGTCCTCGAGCCGACTGGAGTAGGACCGAGTAAAGCCAATAGCATGTACTGGAAACACGGCATGTGTCCAATCTCAGGCTGAAATGTTCCTGTATTTTTTTGGACTTTTTTTCTTTTTGTTAGATTTTTTATTATTATTATTATTTGTTGTTGTACATGTACCTATAAATGTTTGTGGATTCATTTATGGAATGTGGACACTCAAAAATTGTGGGGACTGCACAAAAATTGGATGGTGCGATAATTTTTTTGTACAAAAAAATGAAAAATTATAAAATATTCATTCATTCATTCATTCAAATCATTCATGCAGTGGCCATAGATCTGATGTAGGATGTTCCCAAAGCAACATTACGAACACTGTGACAACTGTACGGTCTTTGTATGACACAAGGTCACATTATTTTCTCACACAGGCCTCACGTTCCTCTTGCATTTTGAACTTTATAAGATGGCCCTAAGAAATTACTGGCCATCCACAAATGTCTACGAACTCCAGATCTTGTGTGAACCAGGAGATGTGTACGAAGCCATTGTTCCTAAGAAGCTTTGTGACTGAGACTTAAAGTTCAAACTCCTCCAAAAGACACAAAAAAAATCACAACAAAAAGCATATGAAGCACAATCACCAGTACACACTTGAAGATACATTTAAAAAACACAGAACCACCATCCACTGTTACTCACAGGTACATACTGGACTCGTTCCCTCCAATGTCAGGAGACTGTAACTTCTGGACAAGGATGCAGATGATGCCGATGAAGAGTACAAAGTTGACCTGGAAAATATCAAAGACTAATGTTGGTTCAGATGTTAAAGCCTGTTAGTAAAAAAAAAAAAACAGAAGAAAAAATATTGAAGGTCCAGCATTAAGTGACTGACCAAGATGGAGCCTAGAACTGGTCCCTTTATCACCCACCAGATGGCAGTCTTATAATTCATGTCCCAGCACCTGGACCAGGACAGAACCATCGCCCACAAACAGAACCATCAGTAACATACAGAACCATCATAAACATACAGACCCAGGAGGACAGATTCTACACAGTCCA
>CM035786.1:11664875-11839875 GCA_020466265.1 Siphamia tubifer
CCGGGTGCAGTGCAGCTTCCTGTTGAAAAACACATGAACACAATGAGTGTAAGGTTACAGTGTTAGTGTCAATGGCAAGAGCACTAGGTTAGCATTAATATATGTGTGTGTGTGTATGTATATACAGTGGTCCCTGATTTATTGCGGGAGTTATGTTCTAATGATACATTTTATTTTGTTATTGATTATTTAAAAACTTTTTTTTTACTTAATTAGTTTTTTAAATAAATGTTTTAATATTATACAGAAGTGCAAACTTTAAATGAGATGTGTCCTCTCAATTGTTTACTTATGTACTCACATTTGTATTTTTACATTATTACTTATTAATTAATTTATTTTTTATTAAATAAATCAAATAAAACAAATTTTACTTTAAATACATTAAATTAAAGTAAATATTCTACACTACAGTGTTTTATCTAGTAATGAATGTATGATGACTTCTATTGTATGGTTGTTGCCTTGCCAGCAGAGGGCGCCCTGACCTGAACCTGCAGAGGATGACCATGGCTGTGCTGAGAGACACCAGACTTGTACTGTATCCAACAGTGTAGAGAGCTTTAACCGACTCCAAGAACTGATCCTGAAATATTTTCACAGGGATTTAATTCAACAAAAAATAAAACCAGCAGTGATTTTTTTTTCATCCACTGAAAAAAAATGAGAAAACCTAAAATAATATGAAATGAGGTAGAAGTCGTCAGGTGTTGATATTCACCAGAGGTAAAGTATTCACATTCTCTACTTAATTGGAAGTACAGCTACTTGTGAGAAAAAACATTATGGTAAAAGTAGAAATATTAAATCAACACCTTAACTTTAGTAAAAAATAAATAAATAAAAAAGTACAACTTCTCAATTTTAATAAAGTTTTAAAAAGTAAAATTGCATTTTTTTTGCCATGAATGTAATAATACTTATTTAACCAGGAAAAAAAGCTTCAAAAATATCCAAAAATAAAGCCTTTAAAAGTGTGTTAGTGGAGATAATGTGTTTGATCAGGTCACAGTTCTCAGTGTTGTGGGTATGGGCAGGAAATTTAGGAAAAACTGAAAAAGTCACAATTGAGATAAAAAGTCATCATTATGAGATAAAAAAAAAGATTAATTATGATATAAACAGTCAGAATTGTGTCATAACAGTCAGAAATATGAGATAAAAAAATGCAGAATTATGAGATAGAGTTAAAATTCTGAGATTAAAAAAAAATCACAATTATGATAATTAATTGTAATCTATAAAGTCATAGTTTCTCTCCTTCACTAATTTTCCCTCTGAAGTGACTTATTTTTTGTGCTGTCATATCTGTTTAGTTTGAAAAAGTAACAAATCTATTTAGAGAACGTAAGGAATATAAAGTACAGTCATTTATAAAATATAAGGAATATATCATACAGATTAGAGCCTGACCAATACTGAATTTTTGGGGATGATGCTGCTCCCGATATTTGAGGGTAAAAAGATATATATCAGCCGATATCCGGTATTGGCCAATAACCGATATTATTAACCAATATATGAAATAAGAATATTTATCTACACAGAATATAATAATGGAATCTTGGGTAATTATGGACATGTGGATTATATTATGTATAAATCTTTGTTTATTTCACAAAGATAACTGACAACTTTCAAATCCTGTATAATATTCTGATATCAAACTAATATTTGATCCATGCCACAGGTTATAGATGTGGTAATTTTCATTGTTGGCAGAGCAGAGTAATTTAAAAGATATGTCTGTATTTTACACATAGTGAAATAAAAATTGTTTGGTAAATAATTATTTAAAATGTCTAGCGTTGAAAGAGAATCCCATTACTGAGTGAGTTATGTTGGACTCCTGGACAATAGGTGGTGCTAAACATTCTTCCAGTTGGCATCATGGATAAGAACAATTAGTCAACAAAGGCGTCAGATTTAAAGCAGACACAGTGGGTCTGTTTACGTGAGGATTTAGTTTTGTTTAATCCAGAATAAAGGTTAATTCCTCTTTCAGATGAACCATGTAAACATCTAATTCCAGTTGAAAATGATCATTCTCAGTTAAAATGAATTCTGAATAAAGTCACTGGTTTACTCCACTGGTTTATTCCATTCTTAATTCAATAATTACGGAAACAGTTAATTCCTCTTTTACATTATTCCTGTCATTCTGCACATGCTCTTGGTCCTGTCACCATGACGCACATGTTTCACATTGATGACACACATATGCTATGCCGTTGGCATTAGTATGTTGATTCAGTTGAGCTGCTGCTTCATAATTATCACAAAAATAAATGCAAAAATCACATGTATTATCTGGTCTAACACAATGAAAGTTGAAATGAAAGAAAAACAGGAAGTGGATGCCCTTTTTTTCTTCCAGACGTTAAGCAGCTGTTCTGTCCAATCAGAACCCACTGTACCTCCAGCTCTGACAGTGTTACTGAACTAAGGTAGTAAGTAAAATTTCTCTTAGTGCTTGTTAATGTACTGAAAAAAAAAAAAAAAAGTTAACGTACAGACTGTCCAAGAACCTCTGACTCCAGTTCTTAGTATAGGTGTTAATGCTGAATTGAGACATAAAGTCAACTTGTATAGATCTGAGGTGGTTTCATTCTTTCATCTGACCTTTTTTTAGTTTCTATGAATCACAGCTAAAAGTACAACTATAGAAAAATGGCTGAAGTCCCCAATATAATCTAATATCAAAGCCAAACGTGAGCTACTCAGATGAGGTGTTTTCTCACCGGGTGGCTGCTGTTTCCATCCTCGATAAGGCAGACATCCACGTAATGAGGAAAAGGCTCAGACCAACCAAACTCTGTGCAATTTCGACTGACTTTCCCCAGTTCTGAACAAAACAATACAAAACAACAATATTAAAGGTTAGAGTTACACAACAATGGAAATATGGAACACCATCAACCACTGACCGTTGTCTCCTTCAGTCACGGACTGAGAAAAAAGCTCAGGACAGCTGACCTCTACCACCTGACCCACCCTCGCAGCCTGCCAGCACGTCAGGTTATCCCACATCCACGGGCACTCTGAATACACCACGCACAGAGAGCAAAACAAGAACACATGTTATCCCACTGTCATGGGGGACTTAAAGTTCCACAATTAAATAGATAAATAATTAATTAATGAAATATGTAATTTATTAATCAATTAAAATTGGAATTAAATAGAAATGTGTTATTAAATGTGTCATTAATTCATTAACATACCAATTCATTTTATGTAAAAACATATATTATTATTTCACTAATTAATTTATTATTTCATGGTCCTTGTGTTGTGGTAAACGGACTGCACTCATATGGCGCTTTTCCACCTTCATGGTGGAAGGACACTTTGACATGTGGACAGCCAGAGATGGGACGTGCTCTGACACAGTCATTATGCTATCACTCGACTCCTTTCTACTCTTGCCCATTTTATTTACTCTTAACTCAGGGATCCCCAAAACCTGGTCCTGTTGCAGTGGATCATGAATTGATTTTATCTGCCAACCTCCCCCAGAGTCGGTGGGCGGACTTTAACAGCTGATTGGTTCCCCTGCACATCAATTCAAGTCAAATGGATTCTAGATAAAGGATTGATGCAGAGCTTGTGAACACATTCCCGTACACTGGGTGGTGCTATTAACTTCTACATTTGTTTGGATACTTTAGGAAACTAAACTTTATTGGGAACTGCTAAAAATTGAGACTCTTGGTCCTACACTCCCAATGGAGTGGATTTGACTGGCCCACAGATGCCCATTGGTTCACTCAGATTACTTCTATTATTGTAAGAGGCTCCACAGTCTGTCCTTTATGTTCTCCCACTTTTCCTTCATTCTACATCCTTTTCTAGACAATCTGTGCTACTCGATCATTGCCTCTTGAATTACTAACTTTAAAAGTCAATTACATGGTCCATCTATCGATTTTGTGGATTGACCAAGGTTGAAGAACTGGACTATTGGGTTTAGTTTTGTAGCAGAATGGAATTTGTCAAAATTAACTTTCGGAATTATCACTGAATTTGAATTGTGCACAATGATTTATTTGGTACTAGTTTTGTAAATATTTGGATTTTTGTTTTATTTATTTTTTGTACACTTTAAATGTGGGGTCAAGGTGAAGGTTTCTGTTTGAGGTTAGGATCAGTGGTTAGGGTTGATCAGGCTCATAGGTACCAAATTGTGGATCGTCTCCTGGCTCATATGAGGAGATCATCTCCATACATTTCTCCTGCTCCCTCTTAATGACACAGTTGATCAGGCTTGACTGACTGGAAACCTGATAAGAAGAAATGGGTTGCATTATATAATAAATAGTACATCCGCAACTTCAAAAATATCTCAAAATCAAAAGGAAAAAAAAAAAGTAGTTAACTGTCACATTACTCATGATAAATCTTGCCCATCCATACAACCATATTTGATGCAGAAACGGGTTTAAAAGACAGAAAATACAACTATTATTAGTCGCCTACTATTCAGACAGGATTAATTTCATGGGGTGACATGGGGTAAAGTAATAATAACACTGGTCTACAAGTAAAAAGCTTCTGGAATAAAACTAATGAAATGTTCCCACATGTGTGTTAGTGATAAAATAAACTCAAGTCTTAAATGCTTGTTGGCTCAAATTTCCAAGATAAGTCTGGGGTCAAAATGTGAAATTCTTAGAATGAAAGTAGGTTTTAGTCCAAAGGAACATTGGTCTCAGATCTACTATAAAAACACTGTCTGCACATTATGATCCATTCACTTTACAGGTCCTTTCTAGTGGAATATTTACTAATCCATTGTATACATGTACATAAACCACCATATATGTGGAATAACACACCATCATATATATTAATAACATTAGTTAAGCAGCACTAAACTAATTTGTTTACTGATTTATCTTATTAAAGTATGTAAGATTTAGCACATTTAATGTCTGAAACAGATACTTTCTGAAACATTGTAGAGCAGTTTAACCAGGGGATTTAGTCCCATCCAAATGCACCGTATAAATAAATATATTGGAATCTGGATCTGTGAAATTTACAACAAATTTTACTTTCTGTAGAACGGTCCAGAGAAATGATTCTATAATATTAATCTTGTCTAAAAGCAAGATTAATATCCAAAATGTGCTATGTCAGTAATCATTACTGCATGTTTACTGACATGGTGCATTTGGACAGAAATAAATTCCCTGGTAGTTATTATTTTACCCCTTGTCATTCCATAAAACTATTCCCATCTGAATAGCAGTTATTATGTTAATATTGTCATGTTTTCCATATCCCACAGAGACTTGTTTTATATTTTCCAGTTCAAATTTCACCAAAATGAGGCAAATTTTCAAGGCTTAAAATTGAACGTACTGTTTGAATTTGGACCAAGAGGAGAAAAGTGTAGAAGAAAACTTTAAATGACATGAATAATTCCATTTATTCCTAACAGTAATTTTAGTGTTGTAGCATCAGGGTTTATGTTGTCTTACCAACGGCAGGAGAAAGAGGAGACGTGTGATGAAGGCAGCAGACATTGTGTGTGATATTCTTTAAAGTCCTCACATTTGGATTCTGACTCCCCTGAGAATCTAGAGAGAGAGAAAGATTTTTTGATTTGATTTGATTTATTTCAGTGTAAAAACAAGACAACAAAGATACTATGGTACAAACAGTAAACAGAAGGAAAAAAAAAACAAAAAAACAAAAACAAACAAATACATTAGACACACAAGATATTTACACTGAGGATAACACTCAAAGCATTGCTGCTTATTTCCATAGTGGTCCAAAAATAAATTACATTAAGACAAGATAACAAAACAACAATTGTAAAATAAGGAGAAATACATACAAATAATAAATACAAGTAAAAATAAATAAATAAATAAATAAATAAATAAAATAAAATGTGGACAATTCTGAAGTAGGCTTTGGTGAACTTAAAAAATAACAAGAACAAGACCTGGGCCTGAACGGTGAAGAATGAGGTGATAACTGATGAAGAAGAAGAAACAAAATTGGAAATTTGAGGGGGGGAAATTATAATAAGTGAAACAATGACATTTAAATAGCGGTAGGCCATTTACAGGCTCTGCAGTATCCCCAAATTTAAGTGCGATTAGCTCTAAAAAAATATTTATCAGGTGGTGGCCATCTTGAAACAAAAACTGTTCCAATTAATTGTACTAAAAATTTTAATCAGATTAATCATGATGGATTAATAATTAATCATTAATGCATTAACTTTTACAGCCCTACATTTTATTTTACAGCGCTTTGACTTAATTACATAAAATCTGTAAGGTGTTTGATTTCTCAATTGCACAAAAAAGAACGACAACAGCACAATAATTATGTAGCAGTTGATACTGTCTGTATATAGTTTATGTATACAGACTTTCTATTTTATTATTGTACTTTTCTAACAATTTTTATTTTTTATTATTATTATATCTTGTATTTCTAATTTACAAGAGAGACAATATCTAGTAGCAAAGAATCGCTTGTATATGTTAACGTAAGCCTATTTGTCAAAGATGATTCAGATTTATTTTATGTCAAAATCTGTAAAAACACAACAATAATAAACCATTGGTGAAAACAAACATATGAGTCTGTTTTTGGCTCCGAGTGAAACCGAGGATCAGAATCTGGAATGGGCTCTTGGCAATTTCTTCCCTGAACCCTGCCAATAATAAGCCCCTCCTACTGTGTCGTCATGGCAACAACTGAGAGCACTACTGAGCCTGGATGTGAACTGGACCACATGGACCTGAACGTCCTGCTGGTCATCTTCTGTTCTGCACTGTCAACAGACTCTACAGCAGGAACAGTTTTAGGAACAGGGTTAGGAACCGTTTTAGGAACAGGGTTAGGGTTATGACAGTGGTCTTGGTCTCACATGTTTCCAGTTTGTGAAAACATAGCATAGACGTTTGTGTTTGTTCACACTGTGAAACCTCTAGCGAAAAGAGGAATAACTTGTGTCTGGTAACAAAGATTTGTAGCATGTATTGGGTGGAATGTTCTTGTATTGGGTGGAATGTTCTTGTATTGGGTGGAACGTTCTTGTATTGGGTGGAACGCTCCTGTCATCATCTGTCATTTGTTTCTGCTTCATGTCTGTACGTGTTAATCCATTCTGTGCTGTCTAACTGCTGAAAATCCCACAAAGTCATTGAAGTGTCTATATTTAGACTGAGGAATGGAGGCAGAATTAAAATCCACAGACATGACTTAGTCTTCATTATAATGGGGGGTGGGGGGGCGTATTGCACAGAGACTCCAAAACTGTTCTCATTTCCCACTACGTCCGGTTTTTCCCACAATTCACTGGAGAATGGCAGATTGACCAGACTGATAAATGAAAGAAAAGAACCATCATCCTGAGAAATGGAGAACTAAAGGGTCAACAAATGGTTCCAGATACAACAAACCCTAGAAATGTTTCACCTTATTTGCCCTATCCCTTATCATTGCCAAGACACATGTTTGGTGACTATGACCAAAATCTAATAGGATTTCTTCTGAACATCCTCACCTTTCCTGAAGATTTCATGGAACCTGGTCCAGTATTTCTTTGTGCAAATTTGCTGACAAACAAATGTTGTTGTTTTTTTAAAAAGCCAAAAACAAAAACCCTTGGCTTTAGATCTCAGGCAAAACGGTTCTCTATATTAGTCCCTCAGTGGTGGAACACACTCCCAGAATCTACAAGACTAGCATCATCTCTCTCAACCTTCAAGAAGCATGTGAAGACTCTCCTCTTTCATGAATATCTCCTGCACTGATGCCTGTGCTGGTCCAGACCCAGGATACTCTAGGCATGCTGCATGGTGTGTGTCTCTGTTTTGTCTACTCTACTTGACCCTGTATCAAAGCTTTAGAGAAAAGAAAAAAATTACTAATCTCAGAAAGCATTTGTACTTATTGTTCTGTATATTTCCTGTCGATCCTTGTAACTGCTAGTGCTACAGGCTATATATTATGTCCTCTATTGTAAGTCGCTTTGGATAAAGCGTCTGCTAAATATAATGTAATGTAATACTCTGGCTCCCTCCAACCATCTAAACACACACACTGATCGGTTAATGGGTTCATCTAAATCACCCATAGGTGTGAATGTGACAGTGATTGTTAGTACCTGTATGTTCTGCCCTGTGATGAACTGGAGACATGTCCAGGGTAACCCCCCCCCCCTCACACACACACACACACCTCCATGTGTCACATTTGTCTCTGTTAGGCTTCCTTCTGTGTGCTGTCTTTTGTCTTAATTGTGTTAGAATTACTTGGTCTGAATGGTGATGAGATCACTTAGCAAGTGTAATAGAACTACATACATATCCATCTGCTTCCACTCTGGTCTCTCTTGTGCCCCCCGCCCACCCACACACACACACACACACATTATCAGAATAAGTGAACATTTTGTTGTACTGTAGACAAATCCATAAAATATTATTGCAATAAAGTAATACAGACTGTCATAATTAGGACATATCATATCCATTAAATACTGTTTGTAGTTACTTTAAAGTGAATATACATATACTTTATAGTTGATTAAACAAATCTGATTGTGTGAGTTGACTTACAAAACATTTGCATGTAAATAACTTGTATGGATGATTTGTATTAATGGTAAATAGAAAAAAAAAATTTAAGCAAAAGAAGCATTGAATTGATTATTAGTTTGTAAAAAGGGGGTGGCGTTTATAAGGTTTCTTTCTTACCACTCCCTTTTCCACCGCAAAAAATTGTGTTGACCATGTTGGGTGATGTCTTGATGCTTTGATAATTTTGTGTTTAAAATAAAATGGAACTGAACTGAACCACCGGACTTAATTAATGAAAGACAATTGACCTTTACCCTGTTTGTGTTTGAGTTCACACCAGCCCACATGACCCTGTGACCTTAGAAAACAGCTTCAGAAAATAAAGAAATTAATATTTCTATCTCAACCATTTACCCTCAAACACCTACTGTCAGATGATTGGGTTCAATGTCTATTTAATCTACATTATCTTCATATTGTTGCATTAAAATATTTACTTCATTTTTCATTTTAAAGAGGACACACTGAATCCCCCCTTCTCTTTTCCCTCTCATCCTACCATAGTCTCAGTGTCCTCGTCATGGTCAGCAGCAAATCCTCCAGCCTGATGGAGCGAAGAGAAGAGTCTGAAAGCCCCGAGGATCCACACCAACAAAAGGACAATGTCCTGCAGGAGAGGAGCTAAATGAGTCAGGAGAGTCCAGCCCCCTGACCCAGAATGTCAGAGAACTGGGGGATCCTGGTCAGTGTTTTCCTTCCACTGTTCTACTTCAACTGGAGAAGAAAGAATGCACCAGCATGTTAACTACAGTTGACCCCCCCCATTATCTATCTCTCCCTTTCTCTCTCTTCTGTTACCCTCTTTCACTCTCTCCCTTTCTTTCTCTCTGTCTCCCTCTCTCCATTCACTCTCTTTCTCTCCCCTTGTTATCTCTCTCTCTCTCTCTCTCCCCCTCTCTTTTTTCTTCCCTTGCTCTCCCTTTCTCTGTCTCTCGCCCTTTTTCTTTTCCCTTGCTCTCTCTCTCTCTCTATTATGATGGAGGGAACATATAAACATGTGAAATTTCACATGGGAACAATTTTAATTTTTTTCTGTTGAGTTACATATCTATGCCGATTCCAAAATTGAAGTCAGTTTTTCTTTTCCGAGCATGTTCAGTTTTTTTTCTCCACAGTTTTACCCTCCAGATGAACACAATTCACTGATCAGCTGTAGTCAGACATTCCAGCTGATTAATGATTGGACTCATCTACAGCTGCATGAAAACGTTTCATTACCAGAATCTCACTGTTGTTTTTTCATGCAATGACAAGATAGAAAGTCTAATTCTATTGTCATTCTACTGTTATTCTATTGTCATTCTACTGTTATTCTATTGTCATTCTACTGTTATTCTGCTGTCTTTCTACTGTTATTCTGCTGTCATTCTACTGTTATTCTATTGTCATTCTACTGTTATTCTGCTGTCTTTCTACTGTTATTCTACTGTCATTCTACTGTTATTCTACTGTCATTCTACTGTTAGTCTGCTGTTATTCTATTGTTATTCTGCTGTCATTCTACTGTTATTCTACTGTTATTCTGCTCTCATTCTACTGTTATTCTGCTGTCATTCTGCTGTCATGCTACTGTTATTCTATTGTCGACTGTTCTGTCTCGGGGTTGTTGTTTTTTTAGTCAAATTTCCCTAAAAATACACTAAGAAACTATATATATATATATATATATATATATATATATATATATATATATAGAATGACAGCAGAATAACAGTAGAATATATATATATATATATATATATATATATATATATATATATATATATATATATATATATATATATATATATGCACACTGATGAAACCTATTGCATTGACAACGAAGCATTTTACGACATTTGTTTCAAAACAGATTCACAAACTCTTCTAAAATACAAAACCCACCGCCCCAAAAAGAAAATTTGTCAAAATATCCAAAACATTCCAAAAATATGCAAATAACATGATCATTCC
Organism: Siphamia tubifer; assembly: GCA_020466265.1. Lineage (NCBI taxonomy): Eukaryota > Metazoa > Chordata > Actinopteri > Kurtiformes > Apogonidae > Siphamia > Siphamia tubifer. The sequence goes on from CM035786.1 coordinate 11,675,444, forward strand.
ACACCTTCAACTGTTTCAACAAAACAACTGTAAACAACTGTTCCATTAAACTGCGTTATAATTTTTAATCAGATTAATATCGGTGATGGATTAATCCACGTTAGTACATTAATTTCGATAGATCTAAATATTTACTTAATCTGACTGTGTCTCCATCCATATTAAAATCCAGTTTCAGTGTTTATTTCTCAAAAACTCTTCTGTATTCGTCTCCGAGTCGTCCTCTTTAGTTTTGTTCAGGTCTCCACATGGGTCCTCTCAGTCGTCCTCATTCTTGGTCCTGGCTTGGCTGTTGCCATGGTGACCACAGACAGCAGCACTTGGTTCCTCATCAGTTTCATAGTGATCACACTCTGACAGCTGCTCAATGAAACACCTCCAGAAAATAGATGTGGTTTGTGTTGAATGTCCGCCTCATTCGCTCCTCTGCTTTCACCCAAGCCCCAAATGCATTGTGGGTAGCAGGTCCCGGGTGGTAAAACTGTGCTGATCTGAGCCTCAGCGTCCCGTTCCAACACAGGAGGCTGAACTCAAATGCAAAACCCGAAGACAAGATTGAAAATAATAACAATATTTATGAACCCTTTACCATTCTCAACTGATTTTAGTGACTTCTTATGATTCAAGTCCATGTTAAAAATCCACCTTTTTAACCAATAGTACTGTTCATAGAGAGTTAGGGTTAAAGTTAAAGTTAGGGTTAGAGTATAGTACAGTACTCCCCCAGCACGGTGTTGTATTCCAAGATGGCTGCGCTTCGTCATGTCACTGTACAGTCAATGAGGTGTCTCCATATATAACATCAATAATAATGACCATAGATGCAGTGGCGCTTTAATGTATGAGCTTAGGTGGGCTGCAGCCACAGCCAATTAGGGGGCCCTCGAAATATTACTAAAATAGTACACTGTCGGAATCGTACATTACTGAAGGTTTACATAAAATGAGTGTACCCATAGAGCGAGCCATAGCCTAAAAATGACATCTGTTGGTTGTGGTAGAACGAAGCGAACACTTACAAATGTAACAAAATTGAACCCCCCCCCCCTCTCTCTCTCCCTCTCTCACACACACACACACACGTTTATATGTCTTATCAGGGACAAGTTTATAATCAAGTAGCCATCGGGTAGTGAGTGTAAACACATCTTTTTTTAATAAAACTAAATTAATTTAAAAATTAAACCCTAACCCTAAAATAAAGAAATAAAACAATTAATTTTGAAAATAAATAAATAGACTAAATAATAATATTATAAAAATAAAATACATGAAAATAAATACTTGTGGGGACCTGAATTAAAGTGTTTATACAGTCACTTCATGGGGACCTCTCACACAATGGAGTTGATCTCCATAGTGTCAGAGGTCCCCAATGAAGTGACTGTATAAATACATTAATGTCCTCATAAAGATAGAAATACAAGGACACACACACACACACACACACACACACACACACACACACACACACAAAGTGCACACATAGTCTAGCCTACACATACAAAGAGAGCACTTTAAAAACAGGCTACATATTTGAATGAGGTGAGGTATTTACATGCAAGCGGTGCACAGAAAAGAAAAAAGTTGCTATGGTATTCAAAGACTTGTCGAAAGACTTTTTAATGTGGATCAATATAGGGGTAATATTTGTTATACACAAAGACAGACTGTGACACAAAGAGAATGACTCTGACTGGCGTGTATGCTGTAGGCAGCAAGGAAAACTCGGAGCGGATCCTCATTTATATGTGTATTATCGATTAAGTGGAATTGATTGCTTTCCACAATTATCAAAAAACCTGGAGCGGATCGTCAGTTGCATGTGTATCTATTATCGAGTAAATGGAATGGATTGTTTCGGGAAACGGGGCTGGATGAACTAGCGATTTATGCTAAATGTGAGTTTCAAACCAGAGGTGGAGCCAGACTTGCACTGTGTTACAAATCACTCCCCGTAGTGCACTTCCTTTCATAAACTATGAACACTACACACTACATGGACAGCGTACGAATTTTTGACGAATGAAACACTCTTCGTCCGCACTTACCGGAAATGACGATCCCGCTGTCAAAATATCTCGATCGCCCGCCAAAATACCGACCAGCTTTGAAAAAAAATGGACACCGGCATTTTGCTTATTTTGTTTTTCATAAGCCCTTTCCTCCAGAAGGCCTGTACCGCCGGTATCACCGTCTCCACCTCTGCCAGTGTTTCAGCCGCCATATGTTCAGATCTTTCAAGAGTGGTGGTGGCCTCTCCTCTTCCGTTACGTATCAAAAATGGCGTCCAGTGAGTGCGAGAAGTGTCCATTGCTCCACACTTCGAATTTTGACAGTTAGAAGTGCACCATCCGGGCACTTACGGCGCACTTCCTTTGCTACTCTTGCGATTGGAACAGCACTATACCCTCAACTGAAGCGTCTGAAGTGCACAAGTGCGTGATTTAGAACACAGTGATTGTCTTCCCCCAGAAAAAACTACTTCTTAGATGCAATTTCCTATATTCTAGTGCATTTTAAGGTGACGTGTTTCACAAATCCTAACCTCATGACATAGATATAGAACATTATACAGTATATCAGCATGTTAGCATATCCAGCCTCAGGTGCCATGGCCGCCATCTTGATACAGGGTCCCTATGTTTGTCACACTATCAGGGAAGATATTGCCAACTGATGTTCATGCAAGCAGCAGTACCGCCATATAAAGATGGCACTGATTAAACTGAGACGTTCATTCCAATGGACAGGGGTAGTCAATGCAATATGTTCTATATCTTCGACCCCATGACATGCAAATAGACATTTTTAAATGAAGAGACTGAGGTATCCTTCCCACAAGGCATCTCTGTTTAATGGGAAGAAAATGTATTGCAAATGAGTACATATTTAAATGTATACATCAGTGTTTCTACTACAGCTATTAATTATATTTGTTGCAAATCCACCAAGTATGTGAAAACTGAAGTAGCCTAAACTACAGATGAGTATCTTGAATCATATACTTTTTGAAAAGCTGTAAACTGGGTACAATCCGCCAAATGGTTTTCTCTTGCTGTAGTTTAGTGGCAATGTCGGCTGACCGTAACGGTAGATGTTAGATTGGAATGGCCGGGTGGACGGGGGGCAGGACGGCGCAGTGCTCAGGATGTTCTCCTCAGGGCGCTTGAGGCGATTTCATCACTCTGAGATTAGTCTAGTTTTGGTGGTGTGCAGGAAAGTGAGTAAAAATACAGTCTTGAATGAGTCAGCACTCTAATCAGGTTCAGATGAATATAATAAATAAAAAAAATATATTCCATCCTCATGGTGCTTAGATTTGCCAAAACACTCCACATGAAAGAAAAAATAAACGCCACGAAGAAATATGTCCAATGAAATGCACCCCGATTCAGCTTCTTGACTGTGCTGCATCTGAGTATGATATTTAAGGCCATAGCAACGCAATCTGCAGCTGTGCAGAACATCTGGACTTTAGTCCTACCCCCTGTCTGTTCCAATCTAGTATCTATCGACTGTAATGTGCACGCAGCCACCACCTTGGAACAGCGCCACTGGCTCGTCAAAGCTGAAGTGGGGAGGCTAAGTCACGCCCTTCTACTTCCGGTCCATGGGTGCTAGCGAGTCAAGCTACATTCTTATTCTGTTTTACAAGTGCTCTGAATTTCACATATGATAGCAGTTAATAAGAAATATTTGATGTGGCATAGGCAGACCACCCGTTTTTGATCAGAAGCAAACGTGACATTGGGTTTTATGTGGGCTTAGTAACACAGTATCACAGTCCGCTCAGCTGTGGTTTGAAGTCTGTGGTGATGTCACATGCGCGCCAGGTGTGTAGTCCAAATTATTAACGGGATTTACTCGCATATGAATCAGCGGTTGGTTAACAGAAGCATTTGAAACACACATCAATAATAATCATTTATTATGAGGTACAACATTTGTGTGATTCAGGGCACATGGCAAATCAGATACAATTTTAGCATTTTATTTCCCATTGAATACCACTCATTTATTTTCATTAATCTTAGGCCCCATGAGCCGCCTGGGAAGGGTGGAGACTTAAACTCCCTGTTAACAGTTTGCTAGCCAACAGTTAGCTAATGTTGTTTGGACCAGTTTCACTTCTGATATTTATGGTCTTTTTACTCGCCAATGTCAACCACTGAGTACTGTAATGATCACAAATTTTAAGATTCATTGTGTTTAAATCACTTTTTATTGGAGTTGTAATATTTAACTTTTACACCACCTACCTTACTGACTTCATGTGTTGACATATACAATCATGGGGTTACTAGTACTCTGCCTAAGTCATCCTGCGGTAATGGGGAATTTTGTGCTTTTCAGAGGCAGAAAATGTCTTACTCTAAAGGTGGATGACATGATTACTGAAAAAAAAATGTCTTAGATCTTCCAAGTACAGTATTATTGTTTTGTCACATATAGTGTGGCCATGTTTGACAATCTAACTAGAAACCGCTTCACATAACTCTTGAAGAAGTAACTTCAGTGTCATACCTAATCGGATATGAAAAAAAATGTTAACATGAAATCTGACATTTGGTTCATTTGCGTATTTGTAACTGTTAATTTTTGCGTACAATCGAAATAATTAAAATCAACTAACTTTTTATTTGTACATAGTGATGTGTTATTAATTAATTTGAGGTGTTTCTGCTCCCACATTTCTTTAAGGTTTAATTAGGCTACAACAAAGTTTAGCAGTGACGTGTATGAACAGATGCATAAACTGATCAGACTGTTGTTGAACCTGAGTTAGAGAATATGATGTGGAATTCAACATGTATGTAAAGGTGTGTTCATGTAGAGACAAACGTGTAAAACCCTGGAAGTATTTCAGACCATGGTCACCACCTTCTTTAAGAATATTTACATTTGACAGCTTTATCAAAGTACAGTCACAATGGTAAATTCCTATTGTAATCTCTGTGTGATTTCAAGTAACATTATTTCCTGCGTCAAAAATGTAGTAGATAAAAGTACAGTGTGTGAAAAAAATTCTGTAATTCAGACCATTTGTATTTCAGGAACATCCGAAGAAACCAAACCCTCCAGTAGTTAAAAGAGGAGTTTCCTAGATGAATCCTATAAAGTACCTACTTTATCCAGCCAAGGTCAGTTTCAGTCAAACTATTTCTCTTCTTACATCATACCTGTACACATTTTAATTCATGAAAAGCATCTTGGTCAATGACTTTTATTACTTAACTCCTTCAGGTAAGTGAACACATGAATGGATGTTCAGGTTGTTTACCCACTTGTTTATTTGTGTAAATGTTAGCTTGCTTTCTGTCTCACCTGTTTTAAACTTTAAACATGCATTAGACAGTTTCTTAATAATAATTCAACTTGATCTATAATAAGGCAACAGACAACTGAAAAGAACACACGACAATCACAGATACAGAAGATCCATTTTTACTTCACCAATCTGTCATATAGTATAGCTAGCACACCATTCAGTTCACTGTGCTCTGATTCTGACATAACATTTTGTAAATACACTGGAGGTCTTGACAAGTTTAAAAAAACTGATAGCATAATGGTTTAAAAAAAGTTCACAAAGGCAGAAATACCATAAACGTATTTAGATCCCTACCCTAAAGTCAGTATGGTATTTGCACACACATACTGCATTTCAGAAACCTCATATAAGTCATAAAACATTTGTTTCTCAGAGAAGTTTACATCTATTTTTCCCATTTCACTGTTTCATAGTCAAGCAAAATATAGTTATTGATGGCTGAGACAGTGGGCTCCTGCAAGAAAATCAGCAGTTGTTTATTTTTCAGGTTATTATTCAATATTTACAGACTGTTTTGTGTATTATATTGTCCCTGACAGAAATGCTGCAGTAAAACATGCTGGAGTAAAAACAAATACATTCTAACGTGATGAAAAAAAAAAAAAATAAATAAAGACAGTATACAGGAATGGCATTATAAAATCAATACATACATAATTTACAGTCTTAGTAACATTCAAAGGTAAAATTATTCTTGACATCATTAAAAGAATCATTAGAAGCAAACAGGACCAGGAAGTTTCAGTACTGTCCAGTACTATTTCAGTATTGGCCCATTATAACTGTCCGATGGAAACTCAATATATGGTGGTTTTCATACATACTGGGACAATCATTGGTTTTCAGTATATATACAGTGGAGGACAGAGGACGTAACCTTGAAGTGCACCAGTAGATCACAGTAGATCATCTTCTGTCAGTTTTGTTCGACATAATATATTTCTGCCTGGAAAACTTTTTGTCAGCATGTCTTCATTGTTTTGTCTGTGAAGTTAACTGCCTTAATTTTCATACTTGATATCATAAGCAAGCGGTCCATTAATGGCAAAACCAAGGTAAAAGGAAACCTTCTCAGTGCTGCAACCACTTCTTATGCCAGCACTAAGAGCTGGATGCACTGGGATTTTCAGTGCACCATAGGTGGCGTAGACTTCTCCTTGCTCAATGGTTCCACTGACTCGATGGAGGCGTTGGGTTATATTCTCGTCTTTAAAAATCTCTCCACTTCGCCAAAATTGTGCCAAGGTGCCACGGTGCATCTGTCCAAAATTCTCATCTAGCTTGGGTTTAGAGACAAGCCTCTCAAATTCCTTTCCTTTCCCTAGGTAGACATGAGCAACTGTGCCTCTCTTTTTGACTAACAAATCCAGGCGCTTGCGAGATGAGTTTCTTATTGCACTAATATATTTCCCAATCTGTGGGTTTTGCTCTGAAGGACTTGGCCAAAACAACAGTAAAGCCAGGTAATAGGGGTCTGGAAAACGGTAATATAGACCTACATCTTGCAGAGTTTTCAGAAGCAAGGTGGAGAGGACGCTGTAACTCTTCACATGTTTAGATTTGGGTTTCAAAAGGTTAAGAACAATGTTTGACAGAATGTAGTTTATTGTTTCTTTCGGATGTTGGATTTTTTTGTCAAACTCCTGCTGTTGCTGCAGAAATGCATAGCATTCTGTGATCTTCTCGATCTGTTGAGGAGGTTTGTCAAGGTGCTGAAGAATCCGTGCAAACGTGTCTGCATTTTTTGACTCCAGAAACAGTCTCCGCTCTTCAGTAATGATTTTCATACTCAGATGTGGATTGTTGGATTGTTCTTTTTTCTTTTCTTCTGGTTCAGGGCAAAAAAGTGCCACATATTTTTTGAAATGACCGTTGGCTGTGGAGCGGTTCTTTGAATCAAATTCTGAGTAGTTGGTTTTCAAATATGTGTAGTAACACTCAAGGTGTCCAAATATGTCTTTTACTTCAGTTTTCAAATTCAGAAGAAAGTGTTCATTGTCATTGATGATCTTTACATATCTGTTGTTCATCTCATTGCCCTCTACATACATGCTGGAGATTGGAATTTCTTTCTCTAGAAAGTGTTTTAAGTACTTTTTCTTCTTTGGATCACTTTCTTCAAAAAGGGGCAATCTGCCCAATATCTCAAATACCAGAAATGCAATATCCAGCACTCCTACATAGCCATAAACATTGTATGAGTTTTTAGGATAGTCCTCTGAGTCATCATCAGCTGTTTCCTCCTCTGGTTCATCCTCTGTTCTCGCCAGCTCTTGAGCTCTTTTAAATGCTGTAATTGCATTTTCTGCCATTTTTATGTTGGTCTTCAGGTCATCTGGATTGTGTGATGTCTCTTGCTTTTCTTTTTCGATATTTGATTTCAGGTTGCTTTTGTAAACCTGCCCAATTGTGTCAAAGTTGTATGGGTTTTCAGTGATGTTCTTTGCATTTTCTGCCCATTTCAGAGCCTCTGGGAAGTCACGTTCATTGATATACAAGTACCTTGCGAGTGCTTGAGGAATGGATGCAAGTCTCTCAAACTTGGACGATGCTTTCTCAAAGATTTCTTGGACGGTTTGTCGTCCTTGCTGGTTGTGTACTTTATCTATGAAAGGGGAAAACAGTTCTCTCTCATCCCCATCTTTTTTGCGTTGTCTCTCTATCAGCATTCGTCTAATGTACACCATGTATCTGCTTTGGACATTTCTGAAGAACAGATCACAATCAAGAATATCCATGGCAATGTCACTTACGTTTATGCTTTTCTCCAGTTCTTCCAGACATGCTGTTGCTATTAAGTGATGAAGAATTCTGACTCCTTTGCCACCTCCCCTTCGTTTGACTACAGTTAGTAAGTTTGAGTAAGGCTTCAATTTGTCCAATACATTGTCTGCATTCCAGCGAACCATTTTTATCTCACAAAAGTCCTTACAGTTGGAGAGAGTGATTTCGGATTTTGCCACGTAAGTGTTCAAGAGGGCAAGAAAAGCAAAGAGTTTAGCCTGTTTTGTGTTGTAATGAAAGTTTTCAAGTGTGTTGCGAGCAAGGTCAGCTGTGTATTTTCTGTCAAAATTACTTTTCATGATCATGAAACTGTAAAAATTTTCAGGCTTTTCATGAGTTTGTTTGAGCTCTTTAAGCTTCTTCTCAAAATCCCTCTGTTCCTCTTGTGTGAGTGAAGCAGTAATGAACTGAGACTGCATTGGATTCTGCTGCTTGTACTGCTCTTTTGGACTATGAGAACGGACACAGTTAAGGATGATGACTTGTCTGTTTTTTGTATCATCTGTATTTCTGTTTGAATAATCCTCTTGAGCTTTACGGATGCAATTCACGAGCTCATAAGCATTCTGCGTATCCTTTGAATCATCAACTAATAGCAGAACTGGAGATGGTTTCCCACTTTCAAGCTTCATGAGTTGTGTAACTTGATCAGCAACTTCTGCTTTTGGCAGTGTGTTGTCCTTCAGTACAGCACACCTGAACTCTTTCCGGAGATCCCACATGACATGCATTGCTAAGGTGGTTCCACCACATCCTGGATGATGGAAGAAATTGAGCAGAACACAAGTGTTGTTTGAATCTTGCTGGTTTCTAACCAGTTTCTTCAGACTTTCATACTTGTGTCTCTTAATAAAGGGCCTGTCTTTATCTTTGTCACAGAAGTAGAAGTTCCACCATTTGACTTTACCTCCTCTGTAGAATTCCTCTTCAACTTTAATTCTGGAGGCCTCAAGTTCTGAATTGTTTTCATCATGTCTGTTCTCACAGTGATTCAGACACAAAATGTCTAGTGCTGTCATCAGATCTTCGTCCTTCTTTTTCAGAACAATGGCACTGGAGTCAGAAGAGGGAAGAAGCTTTTCTGTTTGGTGGAATGGCTCCAGTGCCATTATAGTACCATTGACCTGGCTGAGGGTCAGCTCGTATATGGATTGTGGTTCGATGTCAGAGTCACACTTTTCTTGAATTAGCTCCTTCCATTTCAAATACGTATTCTGAGATTCACATATAGTGATGATGTTTTCCTCATCAGTGCGTTTTAAGAAGCTCTTGTAGATGTCAAAAATGGGGTCTTTCTCACTGTCTACAGGGGAAAGTAGGAGGAATATGATGGCGCCTATGCTATCAAGGACATCAGGTGTGCAAATAAATGAAACCAGTTGTTCTACATCACTACAAGATTTCCTTAACCAGTTCTTATAATCCAGCTCTTTGTTGGACTCATCATCAATATCATTTCTTCCATTACAGAACACCCAGCTGGTCTGTGTGTTTAGGTTCAATTTTTTAATCACAGATTCTGTCTGTCCTTGATATTGTGATGGGGTGTGCAGGTTTGCCACTCTTGGTTCTTTGTAGGAATGGCACAGTCCCCCCGGAGCAATAGAGTTTGGATCCAAGTCTAACACACAGAACAGTTCCAACTTAGTTAGAAACTGAAGGTGCTCTACCTGTCCTGGTTGACTTTTGTTTACAATAACAACAAATCTGTCATAGTTGTCAAGTGAGTTCCCACCACAAGTTAACAGGTTTTTCAGTTTATCACCCTGGTGAGATTCTCTCATCAAAGCATCATCTGAATGGCTCTGCAGCATCTGTGGACCTGAACAAATGATAGTTTATTATTCAGCAAGTACAGAGAATCTTTGTGTAACAGTCCTGAAATTATCTTAAATGGATTTGAGTGACTGTTGAATAGGGGAGTAATGGTACAGAAAAAATTGGGTTTGCTATATTTTTGGTACAGGGGTCTTAAGTTTGATAAAAAAAAAAATAAAAAATTACAGTGAAGAGGGAGGAGTGAATGTTAACACAATTCAAATGTCCAACCTGTGTTGTGTGATGTATAAAATAATGTCCAGATAGTTCACATGAAACATTAAGAAACATAGGTAACTGGTCCAGTTTTAAAAACTGCTCTCCACCAAAACTGGGTTTGAATCATACTTAAATTAATCATCTTACCCATATACGTTTCCACTTTAGAAGCAAGGTCCCGCTGATTGATATTGATAAGAATATCTTGTGTAACCTTTAATGCATCCTTGTTTCCATAGTGACTTCGCAATAACTTTGCGGTGTCCATGGTGTCCTTGTCTTCCAGTTTTCCACAAGGAATAGGTGAATACTTATGTTTGTGGTATTGACTTAAATGGAAATGAAATGCCTTGAAGTCATCTTTTGTAAGGTCATCTAGGATTTCCTGAATCTTCAAACTGCTCTGGAGTGACTGAAGTTGAACAAAACATAAAATAGAGAAGAGAAGTTTTGCAATCCAAAATTAGAGTGAAGTTGGTACAGAATTTAATTTATATTTAAAACTGAAAATTGTAGTTATTAAATTATCCTTGACTTGTTTAACATTAAAAAGGTTAATAGAGTTGATGAAAATGTGATTCATGCAACACATGTAAAAAATATTCAAACAATAAAACATCACCCTCGTAATATTGCCTCCCCATTCCCTTTTTTGTTTTTTTACAGGAGGTAATGCAGTACTTTTTGACATGGTACATAGTATGTGTATAACTTAGAACGTGTAGGAACGTGTAAAGCTGTGTCACAATGAGGGGCTAGATAGTCTCTTTCTCACACACACACTCACTCACACACACACACACACAGCTGAATACTGACCAACCCAACTCAGTGACAGTTCTGTACAGCGTTAACATTACACCTCATTTCAACAATTACAAACAGGCATGTGCCATTAATGGCTGCTCTTTAAATAGTCAATGAAGAGATTGTAATGGAACACACACAACAGTTGTTGTCGACGTTTGCTCCTGTACATAGCACTGCTCCAGAAGAATTTGTTCAAGCAGGAACTACAGTGTCCAGACAATGAACCTGTATCTAACACTGGGTACCATTGGACCGGGTACTTTTTCATAGTGGAAATGAACCAAAGCGAGGAGCTGATACTAGTGGAAATGCAGCTTTAGTCTCATCTGTGAATCCAGTTTGACTGGAAACACTTACACCCAGCAGACAATAGTACTGTCACTGTGAACTGAACATATTCCAACATTTTTTGAACATGTTGCAGACATGTGTGGAACAGATTTCTATAAAATTACAAAATGAAATTAATAAAAAAACAACAACATTAAATATGTTGCGTACATACTTACCATACCATCCCAACAGTTTGTGCTTTGTGGTTTGGGTATATTCTGTTTCACATCTTCATTCATCTTTGAACCCAATGGCTTTGGCTCCTGTTGATTTCCTGCATGTTTAGTTTTGTTCTCTTCTAGAACTGTCTCCACAGTCTTATCAAGTGCATTTCTGTTTATTTCTTCTTTTTTCAAATCTGTATTGTCGAGGGGCTGTGGACGTTGTGAAGGGTTTAGTTCAGTTTGAGTGGGTTTTGGGTCATCCTTCTGTTGTGCAGTGGAAGGAAAGATGGGGGTCAGCGTTGGCTCTGGTTTATCTTTTAGCCTGTGAAGTTCTTTCAAAATTCTGACAGCAGGACCACTTTTCACATCCAGATCCAGAAGGTCCTGCTTCTCAAAGCAGACTAAGCAGTTTCCAGACACATCTTCCTCATGAAGCCGTTCTGCATACTTGGCGTATACCCTTACATGTTGTAGTAACCACTGGTAAACTTGATCTTTTGTCCAGTTTATAACATAAGATGGAAACTGTAGCTCATGTTGTGACCCCTCTCTTATTCTCTTTAAATGATATTTGATCTTGACAGCAGGCCCATGTTTTATTTCCAATTCCTGGATATCTTCCTTCTCAAAGTCAATTAAACATTCACCTGACACTTCTCCCTCAACAAACTTTTCTGCACAAGTGTGGTCAACCTTGACTTCTGCTGTCAACCATTGGTACACATCTTCTGTTGTCCACTGTTCAATTTGCGGCAGTGGTGCCTTTGTTGAGTGGCTCATTGTTGATCAACTAAAACAGAAAATAATAGGATTAACATGAATGCAGTAATGTCGTCAAAATCAATATTAAAAGGTAAAAACCATCATTGGCTTCACGTTGTACTTTTAGAATAACAGGCATACATCAGGTGTGTCTTGTGTGTATATTGTAGCTGGATCCGAGTAGTGTACTGGGGTAGAGTCCTTAAAGACACAGATTGGTACATCTAGGGTGATGGCATAGACGATGTCATTCCTGGGGGTTGATGTCTCAAACCTAATCCAAAACATCGCAGTAAATAACTAGAAAAGCACTCAAAGTGCAGATCTCCGTCAAGGTACACCCCCCCCCCCACCCCGATCACCCCCAAAATGAAATCAATTCTTCCTGTTCACATTTCCAACATATCCTGAAAATTTCATCAAAATCCGTCCATAAGTTTTTGAGTTATCTTGAACACAGACAGACAAAAACATAACCTCCTTGGTGGAGGTAATTATTTCCACTCGCAGCAAAGTTGATAAAGGTTTTACCATTTATCATTACATCTGTTTTGTCCAACTCATGGGCTCCGATTTATGCCAGTGCCCTGCCCTCAGGATGTTATCACTTTGATAGTATATCATGAACACAACATGATAAACTGCACAGTAAAGGTGATAACGTAGTTCATTGGCACGAACAATGACAAAATGACCCTGATGATTTCACTGTCTATATTATACTGTTTGTGTTTCAAGTAGGACTTCACTGACTGCAATTCCTAAACTCATTAACTGAATAATTTTACAAAATCCCTTTATTTAAAGCTGAAAGGGAACACTTTGATCATATTTGGATCGCTTCAATGGCAGAAAATGATAGTACTCGGCCGGGGGCGGCACACATGACCAGGCCTTTTAAACCAAATAATGCTTGTAATTACATTGAATTACATTGTAAGCAGGTCTTACAAGTATTACTACATTTTTGACACTCAGCTCAAAAAAAGTTAAATAGTATGGGTTCAGCACTATAAAAGCAAAAACCTTAGCTGACCTGACCCCTAATTATAATAACACACATTCAAAGCAGTTTAGCACCACTGATGGGGTCAACATTATTCTGACACCCCCTTTGATAAAACATTTCAACCACTGAGAGCACATTAGGGGACTGAATCAATAGAACATTTTTATTTTTTTTTAATGTTCAAACCAGGGGCGATTCTAGCATCTAACCTTTAGGGGGGGCTCAGCCCCCAGTGCTGACAGTGGCACCTGTCTTGAACGAAAGAGTTGAATCGATTTCTAAACTTTTTTTCTTTTAATTGACCAATAAATTATCATCAACCATCCACAAGCACTGAAATAAAGATTTAGCTAACAAACTTACAAGTTCCATGTCAATGTATAGGCTTATTGCATGAGAAAAAAAAAGTCTGGTTCTGGGAGGTTCTGGTGAAGTGTGGTGGTGATAAGGTGGCAAGAAAAAAAAAAGACCCATAGACCACTAGGCTGTTTGTCGTTAGCTGCTACTGTGTTAGCTCACTGCAGGTCAACTCCTGGCCTACTCACACACAGGTACTCAAATGCAATAATTCCTCTAAAGCAGGCAGGGGAAAATTTAACATTTAATTTCCTTACTATTTAATAATAACAGGTGTCTGGATAAAATTCATACAAGAAAAATGTACAGATGCAGGGGCGCAGATAGGTTTGTGAAACTGGGGGGGACGAAGATGCCAGCTAACACCCCCCGGCCCCACCATTCTGTTTGGGGGGGGGCACTCCAGTGACAATACAGATAACAATGTTGAATCTGCACTTATAGTGCATTATAACATTATTAGTTGTGCCTGGGATTCAGGAATACTATTTGTCAGGGTCACACAAAGACAAATTGGAAACAAAAGTTGAGAACCAACCATTTGCTCAAAATAAATATTTGGTTATTACAGTCTGCTCTAAAAGTTGACAGATTTATAACAACAGCTAGTTAACTCAAAATAAAATTTAAAAAACATACTTTGCTAGTCTGCTGGAACAAATCATCAGTAATACAGCTGTAACAGCAGCCAGTTGTTCATGCTTAAATAATAAATACTAATATATATATATATATATATTTGTCAAGGGATCGTTTGACTTCAATGGTTTTTCATTTATTCCAAAACCAGCAGTGAGGAGTGCACAGTTTTTACAGTGTAAAAATACCAACAAACCAGGAAAAAGAAAACATTGTTACAAGAGATCTGAAAACACTATAAAATAAAGTTGGTCTCTTTTGCCATTCGGCACAAAAAAAAAAAAACAGATTTCAGCCACACCCTTACTTTAACTTCAAATCTGTTTAAATCTACAGAATTTATCTCCAACTACACCCCCCACTCTACTGGGAAACACTCCCCTTTATTTACCCCTAAGCTCCACCCATGGACATACCAATTATCCCATTATTTAATTAACACACAATCTACAATAATTACATGGAACAAACATCAAACTCAAATCATATTAACTCTTAAACAATGGCACCAATTATCCTCCATACATAAACACAAACCGAAGAAAAACCCAAAACAATGAATGAATGAATCTGTGTCCTGTTCTATGAATATAGTATATAACAGTGGTCCGGTTCTGCAGCAGGTGTGTGCGTGCGCACATATGTGCGCGCACCTCCAGACGTCCACCACATAGAGAAAAGGCTGAGTAGTGAGGCAAGGTCCAGATGACAATGTCAGGTTTAAACATATGTCGCAGGAGAGCCGCGCTTCACACACTCCAAAAAATACAAGAGAAAGAAAAAAAACACGCGCGGCAGAGATGATGGCGCTAATGTCTCGCCGCCACAATATTTCGAAAAAAGAATCTTTTTCTCACAAGTTGGTGTGGGCCAGTCTGTATCCTCTCTCGGGCCGAAAGTGGCCCGCGGGCCGCCTATTGGGGATCGCTGAGGTAGACTATTTGCATGTACAGGCTACGTGGAGGCCGAAGAAGGTGAAAGTTTGGCTCTGGCCAGCTTTGCTCTCACAGTGACATTGCTTTGAACAGAAATTGCAAGGTAATGTGATAACGTAAAGTAGCAGTTTACTTACAACTGTTGCTCTTTGAAAAAAAACCACATGATCGTTTTCTGCTTTTTAGCTTGCCTCATTATTCCATACGTGTTGGGGTCCTCCTGAACGTGCACCCCGGCTGTCCAAGTGATGCCTGTCAGACTATTTGTTTGTAACCGTGGCAACCAAAGTCAACGACGATGCCGCCGCACAGCGCAATAACCGAGTCACGTTATTATGTATGTTAATTCATATTTTGGTTTCTTCGTGATGCTTGACTCAGTAAGAAGACAAGAAGTAGTAAAAGTAAAAGTAAAAAGAAGAAGTAACATGTTTTTTTCTAAAATAAAAGTGGGTGGGATGGATCTAAGGGCATTCAGAACTGGGTGTGTCATGACACACCTGACACACCCACCATCTGCGCGCCTGTACAGATGAATAGTATATTGTTCAAATATAAATACACATCCATACTAACTCTTGAAGGTCTTTAATTTGGTCTAATTGTGATTCAAACTAGCCAGACATTATGAAGACCAGGTCTTAGCCCAGAGGGGGTTCTGGTGGCCTCCCCCAGAGAAAAACTGATTTCTTAAATGCAATTTTCTGTATTGTAGTGCATGTTAAGGTGACCTGTTTGACAAATCCTAATCTCATGACATAGATACAGAACACTATACAGTATATCAGCATGTCCAGACTTTTGCCAAGATATATATTTAAAAAAAAAAAAAAAAAAAAAAAAAAAGATCCGGCGAATAAATCCCCAAAGCCACGCGCCCTCTCCGCAGATGATTCAAACTCTGTTGTCAGAAATGGACAAGAGGGTTTAACATGTAAAGAAACAGAGTTCTAACCTGATTTGTCATGTGGCTGCGTTACTCTATGCTCACCAACAGTCAGGATAATGGAGTTAAACATCTAGTAAATAATGTGTGTGAACTGTCCCCATGAGCACCTGCACACTACACACTATTATGACAAGGCACTTATGCCGAACAATATATCTATTAACAAATCAACGTTTGCAAACATGCAACTTTCATTTAGGAGTAATAAAGGGGTAGGAAGATATTCATTGCGGACGGGACATGGCAAAGTTAAAATCCTACCAAAAACAACTTTTATAACCCATAACTTCTCACGCAGGTCACATTTCCCACACTGAAAAAGGACGTAAATATACATAACGCAGTTGTTCACTGCAGAAATCAGCACAGATGCATACTGCACATGTAAAATATTAGGGATTTCAACTATAGTAGTACTGTACTCATTCTTACCTGAATGATTATCCAATCAAACAGCTAATTTTAGATCAAAAATGACCAAGCCTACATGGCGGTTGTTCACAATGTCCAGTTGTGACAAAATTAGATCAATGATGGTGAAGGTAGCTTTTATAGTTGTCCACAGACCAGGGAACACTACTATTGTATTTAATTGTAATGGCACAGGCCTACCTTCACATCTTACTCTCACTCATCTGCAGTGGAACCACCATCAAATGTCCATTTGTCAAAACAATCAGAAACCTGTGAAAATACTGACTGACTGCTCTTCATACATGTAGGTGCAATTGCCTCCATGGTAAGGAAATAGGAGTATTTGCTATGCTCTCATGTTACAAAAATGTATTACAGAAATATGCAGCAAATGAAAAAGGAACAACCAGCAATATTTACAGTGGCCAAATGTCACATATCCTCACTACCAACAAGTCCAGAGTAGATTGAGTGATCCAGCAGAATATTGAAATCCACCAAAATTCACCTTCAAACCTGCATGAATTATAAAGCTCCCAACCCCACCCCAGTAACTGTTGTGGAAGCACAATAGTGATTGAACATTAACTTGTGTGGGTGGCAAGGTGCATGAAAAGTATTGCATGCATGAAAAGCATATAACAGGGTTCCTACAGTTAGTTAAATTCAAGACTTGTTATTACCGTTCGAAATTAAATTTAAGACCGAGCCGACAATGAACCAAAATTGAAAAGGAAAAAAAATAAAAATAAAAAGTACATTAATTAACTGGGGGCAGCTTTACCCAACTGTTTATTTCAAATAGAACATGACTTTTTGGTCCAGTTGCTTCTACATTCATGAACCATTTGCATCAAGAAGCATAACTTTGAAGTTTTGAATATATAACATACACACCATATAAACACACATTTCCAAAAAACTAAGTATAGTTAAAGGAATACTACACCCACAGAATGATGTGCCCTCATTTTCTACTCCAAGTTATTTTTGTAATATAGACAGCCTAAATGTTACCAAATACTTTTTTATTTCAAACTAACAAATATTAATTTTGTGTCCAAATTTGTAAGACTTTTGAAAATTTAAGACATTTTAATGCCAATTAAAGCCTTATTTTATTTTAAAATCAAACTTAAAAACTGCGGGTCCATAAGGGGAGTTTTTCTCCTGAGCAGAGCAGACCAAATGGTACACTGGTTTACATTACCATTGCACCAGTAGTCAGGCCTTGTGCTAGGCTTACCCAGGCAGTTCCAGGTGTCCTTTAGTTTATTTCTTATCAAAAATACTCACTGTGAAAGTGCACCTCAGTGCAGCTGCTGCATTTATTCTCTGATTTAAAAAGACTATTTTTGAATCAGAACTTGACTTTTATTTTTTGGGGGGTAGTGATCATTTTAAAAATCAGTAAAAAGTAACGAGTTTATTCTGAGAATGTGAAGAGTATAATCACAGATATTTATATAAATGTAAGCACTATAAAGTAGATATTTATGAACAAATGTAGGGAGGAAAATTCCAAAATTTCCAGAAAAATACTCCAGTAAAGTACAGATACCTAAAAAGTCTTCTTAAGTACAGTAATGAAGTAGTTGTACTTAGGTACTTTCCACCTCTGCTCAACAGTAACTGAATGACTCACCTGCTGAAACCACTGGGCATTTCCTCTTCAATGTTGAAGGGTACGAATCCTCAGGATCAAGATTGAACAGATTTGACTGAACATCACAGCACAATAGTTCAAGTAGATGTATCCATACCTATAGTCGACAAACAAATCATGAGCAAGGCCCAAAACACAAAGAGTCAACGCAGGGAAATGTATAAAAGTGCAATGAACAACTGCAGAAGAGAAAACAACAAAATGGCAGATATCAAGAAAGAAAGGGGGGGGGGTGTATATGTCACAGTATGTGTGACGAGGTTTGGATACCAGCCTAGAGAGCCACCACTGTTGCAAGAAAGGAGCGGAAATTAAGCAGTTTATAAATGCATTTATTATATTTAAAACCGGGTTAAAATACCCAGGCACAGGTTAAAATGATAAAAAGGATCAAATAAGCATAAATTGCGTAGCCCGTAGTAAAAAGTCTAGATTAAAAAAAAACACCTGGGCACAAAAATAAAAAAGGATAAAAATAAGCATATAGTGCTTAGTCATTAGTAAAAGAGTAATTTAAAATAAATTGTCCACTCGATGTTTCCTAGGCCCGGAGTGGCCCTGCCGTCCTTCCGTCACGCCGCACGGATCTCCTCCGCCCGACTCACCGTCTTCCTGGTTCGTCTGGCCGCTGTCACTCCGCTTCCCGCACCTGTCACTGCCCTGCGCTGTCGGCGTCTGTTCTTCGCTCTGCCGTACCTTCGCTCAGGATCCTCTCTCCCGCTCCGTGACACTTCCTCTTCCCGTGCTGCAACCTCTTGCCTTGATCGCGTCCTCCAGCTCCTTTTATACCCCGTCCCTCATCAGAGGAAATCAGAAGGAGGCAGGGCCGGATCTAGCTCTGCCCACTTGGAGGGGCATGTGGTTTGGCAGGAGGGGTATGAACTGGGGGGTGTCAAATCCCACCCAAACCCTTAAAAGCACAGAAAACAATGCTAACTATGCCGTCATCAGTTAATCAATCCATATCTATATCAATTTGATTTGTATTATAGTTTTTATATTGGATTTGGATGCCATGCCTGGCACTACCCTCTGTATTTACCCGGGCTTGGGACTGGCACAAATGCGACACTGGCTTGTGTCCCATTTGTGGCTGCATGACTCTTTTTTTTGTTTTGTTTTGTTTTGTTTATTTTATTTTTGTGTATGTTTTGTAGTTTTTTTTTCTTTTTTCCTATTTTGTGTATTCCTTTGTCATTCATTTATTGACAGAACATATTCTATTTTAACATTTTCTGTATATTTTTTGTCTTTTTTGTTGTTTTCACAGCTTACAGCAACTTTTAGGATGTTTTTAATTTTATTTTATGTATTTTTTCTTTTCGTTTTGTGTTCTTTTTATCCTTTTATGCATTCCTTTATCATTTATTTATTTAGAACAACATATCTTTTAAATGTCTGTGTATTTTTTTGGTCTTTTATGTCATTTTCATATACCTTATACACAGTAAATTTTGCAGTGTTAAATCAACACTTAGAGAGTTTATTTAACTTCTTCTAGAGTGTATTTGGTCCCATTTTCTCCAAATTAACACTGCAAAATTTACTGTGTAGCAACTTTTAGGATTTTTCTTATTATTTTTGTCTAATTGTTTTTACTTTTTATCCTTTCATGTATTTCTTTGTCATTTTCTTTAGTTACAGTCTGTTTGTGTTGTTGTTCATAGCTTATTTCTATCACTTTAGGATCAGCCGTCTGTTTTTCTGTGCAAACACCCTAACAAATGTATCCATGTTTAGGCCTTTTGTTATAGCCTTCTCGTGAGCCAGAATAACTAAATCTCTTTTTCTCTTATGAAGCATAGTGTGGCGAAAGGGGGTAAGGACCAGAGGTGGTCAAAATACTCACATTCTGTACTTAAGTAGAAGTACAGCTACTTGTGTGAAAAAATACTCTGATAAAAGTAGAAGTACTAATTCAACTCCTCTACTTAAGTAAAAGTAAAAAAGTACAACTTTTGAATTGTAATAAAGTAAATTTGAATTGTAAAAAGTAAAATTAATTTTTTTGTCATGAACACAACAATACTTATTTAACCAGTAAAAATACCCCAAAAGTACTTAAAATGAATATTTTAAAAGTGAGTTACTGTGTAGAAAATGTGTTTTGTGGATATGGGCAGAAAATTGAGAGGGGGGGGGGGGGCACAATTGAGATAAAAAGTCATCATGACATTTTTAAAAAGTTATAGAAATATGACATTTAAATAAAAAGTGCATTATTTTAAGAGAAAAAGTCTGAATTTTAGATAAAATGTTAATTGTGAAATTAAAAGTGTTGGCAGATGTACTCTAATGCGTAGCAGAATAACAGTTCAACTTAGAAAAGTAGGAGAAGCGAAAATTATCTTCAGCCCTTCAGGCATATTTATTAAAATGACAAATAAACGCTGCTCTTGATGAGCCACCACGTGGGAGAGGACGAAGAGAGAGAATACCAGGGGGAACAGTCAGTTTTATATGTGGAGTGATGTCGCATAACATTTGACCTTACACAGAAAAATCAGTAACACCCCCTTGTGGTGTGGAATCAGTATGTACAGGATACATCTCAGTCATACACATTAAGTCAACAAAAAGTAAAAAAAATTATGAGATAAAAATTCCAAATTGTGAGATAATAGTCATATAACTATTAACCACAGTTTCCCTCCTCCACTGATTTTCCATCTGAAGCCACTTATTTTTCATACTGTCATGTCTGTTTTGTTTAAAAAAAAGTAACAAGTCTATTCTGAGAATGTAAAGAGTATAAAGTACAGATATTTATGCAAAAATATAGGGAGTAAAAGTAAAAAGTTGCCAGAAAAATAAATACTCAAGTAAAGTAAAGATACCTAAAATATCTACTTAAGTACAGTAATGAAGTTCTTTTACTTAGTTACTTCACACCTCTGGTAAGGACACGAGACAAAGTAGAGAAAGAGGTCTCGCATGAAGCAGAGGATATCCCAATCACAGTGGATGCCACATACATGCGATGGAGCTGAGGAAAGCCTTCATTGTGCCCTTGTTGATGTTGGCAAATGGCGGCGGCTATGGTGCTTGTGTAACTAGACTGGGGCTGTGGGGCACAGGGGTTACAGCCTGTAGTGAGTGGGGAAGCAATGCCAACACCCGAAGGTGACGAGTTGCTGCTGGGTAGTGAGTGAATGTGTCACTACTGCTGCAGGAGGAGCGGGCTGAGCGGCGGGATCGGAAGGGCGGAGCTTCTGTTGCTAATACCGTAACATTGTCACAAGTACTAGTGTTAGCTTTAGCTTTAGCAACCAGAAATCTGCGCATCGTGAGGAGAGGAGAGATAAGTGGAAGAAATAAAGCCAAATCACTGCAGTGAATGAGTACAGTGTGACTGTCTCTATGACGGTCAGGTCAAACTGGTGTGAGAAAGTGACAGAACTGAAACCAAGCGAGTCTGAGAGAGGCCACGCCCTCCCTTTGCATCTACCAATCAGAAGAGATTCAGGAGAGAACAGCGCGAATGTCTTTGGCTGCTGTATGTAAAGCATGTGGGAGTTTTTCCTTGTCATCGCGTTTGGTAGGTTTGATAGGGTCAGGCGCGGCATCGAGTTTGGGGGGGCAGGTGCAAAATTTAGGGGGGCATTGCCCCCCCTTGCCTATGCCTAGATCCGGGCCCGCCGCCATATAAAGATGGCACTGATTAAACTGAGACGTTCATTCCAATGGACAGGGGTAGTCAATGCAATATGTTCTATATATTTGACCCCATGACATGCAAATAGACATTTTTAAATGAAGAGACTGAGAGGTTTCCTTCCCACAAGGCATCTCTGTTTAATGGGAAGAAAATGTATTGCAAATGAGTACATATTTAAATGTAAACATCAGTGTTTCTACTACAGCTATTAATTATATTTGTTGCAAATCCACCAAGTACGTGAAAACTGAAGTAGCCTAAACTACAGATAAGTATCTTGAATCATATACTTTTTGAAAAGCTGTAAACCGGGTACAATCCGCCAAATGGTTTTCTCTTGCTGTAGTTTAGTGGCAATGTCGGCCGACCGTAACGGTAGATGTTAGATTGGAATGGCCGGGTGGACGGGGGGCAGGACGGCGCAGTGCTCAGGATGTTCTCCTCAGGGCGCTTGAGGCGATTTCATCACTCTGAGATTAGTCTAGTTTTGGTGGTGTGCAGGAAAGTGAGTAAAAATACAGTCTTGAATGAGTCAGCACTCTAATCAGATTCAGATGAATATAATAAATAAAAAAAATATATTCCATCCTCATGGTGCTTAGATTTGCCAAAACACTCCACATGAAAGAAAAAATAAACGCCACGAAGAAATATGTCCAATGAAATGCACCCTGATCAGAAGCAAACGTGACATTGGGTTTTATGTGGGCTTAGTAACACAGTATCACAGTCCGCTCAGCTGTGGTTTGAAGTCTGTCGTGATGTCACATGCGCGCCAGGTGTGTAGTCCAAATTATTAACGGGATTTACTCGCATATGAATCAGCGGTTGGTTAACAGAAGCATTTGAAACACACATCAATAATAATCATTTATTATGAGGTACAACATTTGTGTGATTCAGGGCACATGGCAAATCAGATACAATTTTAGCATTTTATTTCTCATTGAATACCACTCATTTATTTTCATTAATGTTAGGCCCCATGAGCCGCCTGGGAAGGGTGGAGAGTTAAACTCCCTGTTAACAGTTTGCTAGCCAACAGTTAGCTAATGTTGTTTTGACCAGTTTCACTTCTGATATTTATGGTCTTTTTACTCGCCAATGTCAACCACTGAGTACTGTAATGATCACAAATTTTAAGATTCATTGTGTTTAAATCACTTTTTATTGGAGTTGTAATATTTAACTTTTACACCACCTACCTTACTGACTTCATGTGTTGACATATACAATCATGGGGTTACGAGTACTCTGCCTAAGTCATCCTGCGGTAATGGGGAATTTTGTGCTTTTCAGAGGCAGAAAATGTCTTACTCTAAAGGTGGATGACATGATAACTGAAAAAAAAATGTCTTAGATCTTCCAAGTACAGTATTATTGTTTTGTCACATATAGTGTGGCCATGTTTGACAATCTAACTAGAAACCGCTTCACATAACTCTTGAAGAAGTAACTTCAGGGTCATACCTAATCAGATATTAAAAAAAAAAATGTTAACATGAAATCTGACATTTGGTTCATTTGCGTATTTGTAACTGTTAATTTTTGCGTACAATCGAAATAATTAAAATCAACTAACTTTTTATTTGTACATAGTGATGTGTTATTAATTAATTTGAGGTGTTTCTGCTCCCCATTTCTTTAAGGTTTAATTCGGCTACAACAAAGTTTAGCAGTGACGTGTATGAACAGATGCATAAACTGATCAGACTGCTGTTGAACCTGAGTTAGAGGATATGATGTAGAATTCAACATGTATGTAAAGGTGTGTTCATGTAAAGACAAACGTGTAAAACCCTGGAAGTATTTCAGACCATGGTCACCACCTTCTTTAAGAATATTTACATTTGACAGCTTTATCAAAGTACAGTCACAATGGTAAATTCCTATTGTAATCTCTGTGTGATTTCAAGTAACATTATTTCCTGCTTCAAAAATGTAGTAGATAAAAGTACAGTGTGTGAAAAAAATTCTGTAATTCAGACCATTTGTATTTCAGGAACATCCGAAGAAACCAAACCCTCCAGTAGTTAAAAGAGGAGTTTCCTAGATGAATCCTATAAAGTACCTACTTTATCCAGCCAAGGTCAGTTTCAGTCAAACTATTTCTCTTCTTACATCATACCTGTACACATTTTAATTCATGAAAAGCATCTTGGTCAATGACTTTTATTACTTAACTTCTTCAGGTAAGTGAACACATGAATGGATGTTCAGGTTGTTTACCCACTTGTTTATTTGTGTAAATGTTAGCTTGCTTTCTGTCTCACCTGTTTTAAACTTTAAACATGCATTAGACAGTTTCTTAATAATAATTCAACTTGATCTATAATAAGGCAACAGACAACTGAAAAGAACACACGACAATCACAGATACAGAAGATCCATTTTTACTTCACCAATCTGTCATATAGTTAGATAGCTAGCACACCATTCAGTTCACTGTGCTCTGATTCTGACATAACATTTTGTAAATACACTGGAGGTCTTGACAAGTTTAAAAAAACTGATAGCATAATGGTTTAAAAAAAGTTCACAAAGGCAGAAATACCATAAACGTATTTAGATCCCTACCCTAAAGTCAGTATGGTATTTGCACACACATACTGCATTTCAGAAACCTCATATAAGTCATAAAACATTTGTTTCTCAGAGAAGTTTACATCTATTTTTCCCATTTCACTGTTTCATAGTCAACCAAAATATAGTTATTGATGGCTGGGACAGTGGGCTCCTGCAAGAAAATCAGCAGTTGTTTATTTTTCAGGTGATTATTCAATATTTACAGACTGTTTTGTGTATTATATTGTCCCTGACAGAAATGCTGCAGGAAAACATGCTGGAGTAAAAACAAATACATTCTAAAGTGATGAAAATAAATAAATAAATAAATAAAGACAGTATACAGGAATGGTATTACAAAATCAATACATACATAATTTACAGTCTTAGTAACATTCAAAGGTAAAATTATTCTTGACATCATTAAAAGAATCATTAGAAGCAAACAGGACCAGGAAGTTTCAGTACTGTCCAGTACTGTTTCAGTATTGGCCCATTATAACTGTCCGATGGAAACTCAATATATGGTGGTTTTCATACATACTGGGGCAATCATTGGTTTTCAGTATATATACAGTGGAGGACAGAGGACGTAACCTTGAGGTGCACCAGTAGATCACAGTAGATCATCTTCGGTCAGTTTTGTTCAACATAATATATTTCTGCCTGGAAAACTTTTGTCAGCATGTCTTCATTGTTTTGTCTGTGAAGTTAACTGCCTTAATTTTCATACTTGATATCATAAGCAAGCGGTCCATTAATGGCAAAACCAAGGTAAAAGGAAACCTTCTCAGTGCTGCAACCACTTCTTATGCCAGCACTAAGAGCTGGATGCACTGGGATTTTCAGTGCACCATAGGTGGCGTAGACTTCTCCTTGCTCAATGGTTCCACTGACTCGATGGAGGCGTTGGGTTATATTCTCGTCTTTAAAAATCTCTCCACTTCGCCAAAATTGTGCCAAGGTGCCACGGTGCATCTGTCCAAAATTCTCATCTAGCTTGGGTTTAGAGACAAGCCTCTCGAATTCCTTTCCTTTCCCTAGGTAGACATGAGCAACTGTGCCTCTCTTTTTGACTAACAAATCCAGGCGCTTGCGAGATGAGTTTCTTATTGCACTAATATATTTCCCAATCTGTGGGTTTTGCTCTGAAGGACTTGGCCAAAACAACAGTAAAGCCAGGTAATAGGGGTCTGGAAAACGGTAATATAGACCTACATCTTGCAGAGTTTTCAGAAGCAAGGTGGAGAGGACGCTGTAACTCTTCACATGTTTAGATTTGGGTTTCAAAAGGTTAAGAACAATGTTTGACAGAATGTAGTTTATCGTTTCTTTCGGATGTTGGATTTTTCTGTCAAACTCCTGCTGTTGCTGCAGAAATGCATAGCATTCTGTGATCTTCTCGATCTGTTGAGGAGGTTTGTCAAGGTGCTGAAGAATCCGTGCAAACGTGTCTGCATTTTTTGACTCCAGAAACAGTCTCCGCTCTTCAGTAATGATTTTCATACTCAGATGTGGATTGTTGGATTGTTCTTTTTTCTTTTCTTCTGGTTCAGGGCAAAAAAGTGCCACATATTTTTTGAAATGACCGTTGGCTGTGGAGCGGTTCTTTGAATCAAATTCTGAATAGTTGGTTTTGAAATATGTGTAGTAACACTCAAGGTGTTCAAATATGTCTTTTACTTGAGTTTTCAAATTCAGAAGAAAGTGTTCATTGTCATTGATGATCTTTACATATCTGTTGTTCATCTCATTGCCCTCTACATACATGCTGAAGATTGGAATTTCTTTCTCTAGAAAATGTTTTAAGTACTTTTTCTTCTTTGGATCACTTTCTTCAAAAAGGGGCAATCTGCCCAATATCTCAAATACCAGAAATGCAATATCCAGCACTCCTAGATAGCCATAAACATTGTATGACTTTTTAGGATAGTCCTCTGAGTCATCATCAGCTGTTTCCTCCTCTGGTTCATCCTCTGTTCTCGCCAGCTCTTGAGCTCTTTTAAATGCTATAATTGCATTTTCTGCCATTTTTATGTTGGTCTTCAGGTCATCTGGATTGTGTGATGTCTCTTGCTTTTCTTTTTCGATATTTGATTTCAGGTTGCTTTTGTGAACCTGCCCAATTGTGTCAAAGGTGTATGGGTTTTCTGTGATGTTCTTTGCATTTTCTGCCCATTTCAGAGCCTCTGGGAAGTCACGTTCATTGATATACAAGTACCTTGCGAGTGCTTGAGGAATGGATGCAAGTCTCTCAAACTTGGACGATGCTTTCTCAAAAATTTCTTGGACGGTTTGTCGTCCTTGCTGGTTGTGTACTTTATCTATGAAAGGGGAAAATAGTTCTCTCTCATCCCCATCTTTTTTGCGTTGTCTCTCTATCAGCATTCGTCTAATGTACACCATGTATCTGCTTTGGACATTTCTGAAGAACAGATCACAATCAAGAATATCC
The DNA here is from genome assembly GCA_020466265.1 of Siphamia tubifer. Classification (NCBI taxonomy): domain Eukaryota; kingdom Metazoa; phylum Chordata; class Actinopteri; order Kurtiformes; family Apogonidae; genus Siphamia; species Siphamia tubifer. The sequence goes on from CM035786.1 coordinate 11,702,316, forward strand.
ATGGCAATGTCACTTACGTTTATGCTTTTCTCCAGTTCTTCCAGACATGCTGTTGCTATTAAGTGATGAAGAATTCTGACTCCTTTGCCACCTCCCCTTCGTTTGACTAAAGTTAGTAAGTTTGAGTAAGGCTTCAATTTGTCCAATACATTGTCTGCATTCCAGCGAACCATTTTTATCTCACAAAAGTCCTTACAGTTGGAGAGAGTGATTTCGGATTTTGCCACATAAGTGTTCAAGAGGGCAAGAAAAGCAAAGAGTTTAGCCTGTTTTGTGTTGTAATGAAAGTTTTCAAGTGTGTTGCGAGCAAGGTCAGCTGTGTATTTTCTGTCAAAATTACTTTTCATGATCATGAAACTGTAGAAATTTTCAGGCTTTTCATGAGTTTGTTTGAGCTCTTTAAGCTTCTTCTCAAAATCCCTCTGTTCCTCTTGTGTGAGTGAAGCAGTAATAAACTGAGACTGCATTGGATTCTGCTGCTTGTACTGCTCTTTCGGACTATGAGAACGGACACAGTTAAGGATGATGACTTGTCTGTTTTTTGTATCATCTGTATTTCTGTTTGAATAATCCTCTTGAGCTTTACGGATGCAATTCACGAGCTCATAAGCATTCTGCGTATCCTTTGAATCATCAACTAATAGCAGAACTGGAGATGGTTTCCCACTTTCAAGCTTCATGAGTTGTGTAACTTGATCAGCAACTTCTGCTTTTGGCAGTGTGTTGTCCTTCAGTACAGCACACCTGAACTCTTTCCGGAGATCCCACATGACATGCATCGCTAAGGTGGTTCCACCACATCCTGGATGATGGAAGAAATTGAGCAGAACACAAGTGTTGTTTGAATCTTGCTGGTTTCTAACTAGTTTCTTCAGACTTTCATACTTGTCTCTCTTAATAAAGGGCCTGTCTTTATCTTTGTCACAGAAGTAGAAGTTCCACCATTTGACTTTACCTCCTCTGTAGAATTCCTCTTCAACTTTAATTCTGGAGGCCTCAAGTTCTGAATTATTTTCATCATGTCTGTTCTCACAATGATTCAGACACAAAATGTCTAGTGCTGTCATCAGATCTTCGTCCTTCTTTTTCAGAACAATGGCACTGGAGTCAGAAGAGGGAAGAAGCTTTTCTGTTTGGTGGAATGGCTCCAGTGCCATTATAGTACCATTGACCTGGCTGAGGGTCAGCTCATATATGGATAGTGGGTCGATGTCAGAGTCACACTTTTCTTGAATTAGCTCCTTCCATTTCAAATACGTATTCTGAGATTCACATATAGTGATGATGTTTTCCTCATCAGTGCGTTTTAAGAAGCTCTTGTAGATGTCAAAAATGGGGTCTTTCTCACTGTCTACAGGGGAAAGTAGGAGGAATATGATGGCGCCTATGCTATCAAGGACATCAGGTGTGCAAATAAATGAAACCAGTTGTTCTACATCACTACAAGATTTCCTTAACCAGTTCTTATAATCCAACTCTTTGTTGGACTCATCATCAATATCATTTCTTCCATTACAGAACACCCAGCTGGTCTGTGTGTTTAGGTTCAATTTTTTAATCACAGATTCTGTCTGTCCTTGATATTGTGATGGGGTGTGCAGGTTCGCCACTCTTGGTTCTTTGTAGGAATGGCACAGTCCACCTGGAGCAATAGAGTTTGGATCCAAGTCTAACACACAGAACAGTTCCAACTTAGTTAGAAACTGAAGGTGCTCTACCTGTCCTGGTTGACTTTTGTTTACAATAACAACAAATCTGTCATAGTTGTCAAGTGAGTTCCCACCACAAGTTAAAAGGTTTTTCAGTTTATCACCCTGGTGAGATTCTCTCATCAAAGCATCATCTGAATGGCTCTGCAGCATCTGTGGACCTGAACAAATGATAGTTTATTATTCAGCAAGTACAGAGAATCTTTGTGTAACAGTCCTGAAATTATCTTAAATGGATTTGAGTGACTGTTGAATAGGAGTAATGGTACAGAAAAAATTGGGTTTGCTATATTTTTGGTACAGGGGTCTTAAGTTTGATAAAAAAAAAAAAATTACAGTGAAGAGGGAGGAGTGAATGTTAACACAATTCAAAAGTCCAACCTGTGTTGTGTGATGTATAAAATAATGTCCAGATAGTTCACATTAAACATTAAGAAACATAGGTAACTGGTCCAGTTTTAACAACTGCCCTCCACCAAAACTGGGTTTGAATCATACTTAAATTAATCATCTTACCCATATACGTTTCCACTTTAGAAGCAAGGTCCCGCTGATTGATGTTGATAAGAATATCTTGTGTAACCTTTAATGCATCCTCGTTTCCATAGTGACTTCGCAATAACTTTGCGGTGTCTATGGTGTCCTTGTCTTCCAGTTTTCCACAAGGAATAGGTGAATACTTATGTTTGTGGTATTGTCTTAAATGGAAATGAAATGCCTTGAGGTCATCTTTTGGAAGGTCATCTAGGATTTCCTGAATCTTCAAACTGCTCTGGAGTGACTGAAGTTGAACAAAACATAAAATAGAGAAGAGAAGTTTTGCAATCCAAAATTAGAGTGAAGTTGGTACAGAATTACATTTATATTCAAAACTGAAAATTGTAGTTATTAAATTATCCTTGACTTGTTTGGCATTAAAAAGGTTAATAGAGTTGATGAAAATGTGATTCATGCAACACATGTCAAAAATATTCAAACAATAAAACATCACCCTCGTTATATTGCCTCCCCATTCCCTTTTTTGTTTTTTTACAGGAGGTAATGTAGTACTTTTTGACATGGTACATAGTATGTGTATAACTTAGAACGTGTAGGAACGTGTAAAGCTGTGTCACAATGAGGGGCTAGATAGTCTCTTTCTCACACACACACACACTCACTCACACACACACACTCTCTCTCTCTCTCTCTCTCACACACACACACACACACACACACACACAGCTGAATACTGACCAACCCAAATCAGTGACAGTTCTGTACAGCGTTAACATTACACCTCATTTCAACAATTACAAACAGGCATGTGCCATTAATGGCTGCTCTTTAAATAGTCAATGAAGAGATTGTAATGGAACACACACAACAGTTGTTGTCGATGTTTGCTCCTGTACATAGCACTGCTCCAGAAGAATTTGTTCAAGCTGGAACTACAGTGTCCAGACAATGAACCTGGATCTTTGAGGCATCTTAAGCTGCGTTTCCACTACATGGTATCAGCTGTACTCGATTCTACTCGGGGACCACGTACTATTCTTTATAGTAGGGCTTTGAACCTCAGCAGAGTAGATGCCAAAAATCTAACACTGGGTACCATTGGACCGGGTCCTTTTTCATAGTGGAAATGAACCAAAGCGAGGAGCTGATACTAGTGGAAATGCAGCTTTAGTCTCATCTGTGAATCCAGTTTGACTGGAAACACTTACACCAAGCAGACAATAGTACTGTCACTGTGAACTGAACATATTCCAACATTTTTTTAACATGTTGCAGACATGTGTGGAACAGATTTCTATAAAATTACAAAATGAAATTAATTAAAAAAAAAAAACAACATTAAATATGTTGCGTACATACTTACCATACCATCCCAACAGTTTGTGCTTTGTGGTTTGGGTATATTCTGTTTCACATCTTCATTCATCTTTGAACCCAATGGCTTTGGCTCCTGTTGATTCCCTGCATGTTTAGTTTTGTTCTCTTCTAGAACTGTCTCCACAGTCTTATCAAGTGCATTTCTGTTTATTTCTTCTTTTTTCAAATCTGTATTGTCGAGGGGCTGTGGACGTTGTGAAGGGTTTAGTTCAGTTTGAGTGGGTTGTGGGTCATCCTTCTGTTGTGCAGTGGAAGGAAAGATGGGGGTCAGCGTTGGCTCTGGTTTATCTTTTAGCCTGTGAAGTTCTTTCAAAATTCTGACAGCAGGACCACTTTTCACATCCAGATCCAGAAGGTCCTGCTTCTCAAAGCAGACTATGCAGTTTCCAGACACATCTTCTTCATGAAGCCGTTCTGCATACTTGGCGTATACCCTTACATGTTGTAGTAACCACTGGTAAACTTGATCTTTTGTCCAGTTTATAACATAAGATGGAAACTGTAGCTCATTTTGTGACCCCTCTCTTATTCTCTTTAAATGATATTTGATCTTGACAGCAGGCCCATGTTTTATTTCCAATTCCTGGATATCTTCCTTCTCAAAGTCAATTAAACATTCACCTGACACTTCTCCCTCAACAAACTTTTCTGCACAAGTGTGGTCAACCTTGACTTCTGCTGTCAACCATTGGTACACATCTTCTGTTGTCCACTGTTCAATTTGCGGCAGTGGTGCCTTTGTTGAGTGGCTCATTGTTGATCAACTAAAACAGAAAATAATAGGATTAACATGAATGCAGTAATGTCGTCAAAATCAATATTAAAAGGTAAAAACCATCATTGGCTTCATGTTGTACTTTTAGAATAACAGGCATACATCAGGTGTGTCTTGTGTGTATATTGTAGCTGGATCTGAGTAGTGTACTGGGGTAGAGTCCTTAAAGACATCGATTGGTACATCTAGGGTGATGGCATAGACAACATCATTCCTGGGGGTTGATGTCTCAAACCTAATCCAAATCATCGCAGTAAATAATTAGAAAAGCACTCTGAGAGCACAGATCTCCGCCAAGGAAGACCCCCCACCCCCACCCCGGTCACCCCCAAAATGAAATCACTTCTTCCTGTTCACATTTCCAACATATCCTGAAAATTTCATCAAAATCCGTCCATATGTTTTTGAGTTATCTTGAACACAGACAGACAGAAGCATAACCTCCTTGGTGGAGGTAATTATTTCCACTCACAGCAAAGTTGATAAAGGTTTTACCATTTATCATTACGTCTGTTTTGTCCAACTCATGGGCTCCGATTTATGCCAGTGCCCTGCCCTCAGGATGTTATCACTTTGATAGTATATCATGAACACAAACATGATAAACTGCACAGTAAAGATGTTAACGTAGTTCATTGGCACAAACAATGACAAAATGACCCTGATGATTTCACTGTCTATATTATACTGTTTGTGTTTCAAATAGGACTTCACTGACTGCAATTCCTAAACTCATTAACTGAATAATTTTACAAAATCCCTTTATTTAAAGCTGAAAGGGAACACTTTGATCATATTTGGATCGCTTCAATGGCAGAAAATGATAGTAATGGGCCGGGGCGGCACACATGACCAGGCCTTTTAAACCCAATAATGCCTGTAATTACATTGAATTACATTGTAAGCAGGTCTTACAAGTATTACTACATTTTTGACACTCAGCTCAAAAAAGGTTAAATAGTATGGGTTCAGCACTAGAGGTTCAGCACCAAGATAAAAACCATAAACCTTAGCTTACCTGACCCCTAATTATAACAACACACATTCAAAGCAGTTTAGCACCACTGATGGGGTCAACATTATTCTGACACCCCCTTTGATAAAACATTTCAACTGCTGAGAGCACATTAGGGGACTGAATCAATAGAACATTTTTATTCTTTTTATGTTCAAAGACTCATTTAAAAATTAAACCTTAGCACCAATTTTAGGACTTGCTACAATAATCCTTAATTTAAAACCTGTGAAAATACTGACTGACTGCTCTTCATACATGTTGGAGCAATTGCCTCCATGGTAAGGAAATGAGAGCATAGCAAATACTCTTATGTTACAAAAATGTATTACAGAAATATGCAGCAAATTAAAATGAACAACCAGCAATATTTACAGTGGCCAAATGTCACATATCCTCACTACCAACAAGTCCAGAGTAGATTGAGTGATCCAGCAGAATATTGAAATCCACCAAAATTCACCTTCAAACCTGCATGAATTATAAAGCTCCCAACCCCACTCCAGTAACTGTTGTGGAAGCACAATAGTGATTGAACATTAACTTGTGTGGGTGACAAGGCAAATACACTCAGTGCATGAAAAGCATATAACAGGGTTCCTACAGTTAAAGTTAAATTCAAGACTTTTTATTACCGTTCGAAATTAAATTTAAGACCGAGCCGACAATGAACCAAAATTGAAAAAGAAAAAAAAAAAAAAATGGTACATGAATTAAGTGGGGGCAGTTTTACCCAACTGTTTATTTCAAATAGAACATGACTTTTTGGTCCAGTTGCTTCTACATTCATGAACCATTTGCATCAAGAAGCGTAACTTTGAAGTTTTGAATATATAGCATACACACACCATATAAACACACATTTCCAAAAAACTCAGTAAAGTTAAAGGAATACTACACCCACAGAATGATGTGCCCTCATTTTCTACTCCAAGTTATTTTTGTAATATAGACAGCCTAAATGTTACCAAATACTTTTTTATTTCAAACTAACAAATATTAATTTTGTGTCCAAATTTGTAAGACTTTTGAAAATTTAAGACATTTTAATGCCAATTAAAGCCTTATTTTATTTTAAAATCAAACTTAAAAACTGCGGGTCCATAAGGGGAGTTTTTCTCCTGAGCAGAGCAGACCAAATGGTACACTGGTTTACATTACCATTGCACCAGTAGTCAGGCCTTGTGCTAGGCTTACCCAGGCAGTTCCAGGTGTCCTTTAGTTTATTTCTTATCAAAAATACTCACTGTGAAAGTGCACCTCAGTGCAGCTGCTGCATTTATTCTCTGATTTAAAAAGACTATTTTTGAATCAGAACTTGACTTTTATTTTTTGGGGGGTAGTGATCATTTTAAAAATCAGTAAAAAGTAACGAGTTTATTCTGAGAATGTGAAGAGTATAATCACAGATATTTATATAAATGTAAGCACTATAAAGTAGATATTTATGAACAAATGTAGGGAGGAAAATTCCAAAATTTCCAGAAAAATACTCCAGTAAAGTACAGATACCTAAAAAGTCTTAAGTACAGTAATGAAGTAGTTGTACTTAGGTACTTTCCACCTCTGCTCAACAGTAACTGAATATCTCACCTGCTGAAACCACTGGGCATTTCCTCTTCAATGTTGAAGGGTACGAATCCTCAGGATCAAGATTGAACAGATTTGACTGAACATCACAGCACAATAGTTCAAGTAGATATATCCATACCTATAGTCGACAAACAAATCATGAGCAAGGCCCAAAACACAAAGAGTCAACGCAGGGAAATGTATAAAAGTGGAATGAACAACTGCAGAAGAGAAAACAACAAAATGGCAGATATCAAGAGAGAAAGGAGGGGGTGTATACAAAAGTGGAATGAGTCATAGGGAGGGTTAGGAAGGACGGACAACGGAGCAGGAAAAACATCTGGTTGGAGAACATTAACCCTCTGGTACCTCACCCAGAGATCACTTTCCTGATCAAAGATGGCATGCAATCTGGACAGTCATGTCAGAATTGTTTTCCCCCTACTCTTTGTTTTAAGCTGTTTTTTTTTCCAAAAAATGTTTATCAACTTAACTTTAACAGTGGATGGAGGGCTTAATTAAACAAAAGCTGTATATATATATATATATATATATATATATATATATATATATGCATAGTACTGAAATGAGGTACCGAAATACACATTCATTTTTGGTCTGGTTACTACCGTTATTGATTGCCCTGGTTCCATACCAATACTGACTTTCGGTACCCAATGACCAACACCAACCTGTACCATGTCAAAACAGTTCTGCTAGAAATAAGAAAACACTCAACAGAGTTAAAACGTTCAGATTTATTGTCATTAAAAGTCACTGGTCACAGCACTGGCCAACGGACGCCGTTAGTCTATACATTCATATTTAACAAAATATTACAGTATGAACATGGATGTGTGAAAGAATGAACTGAAATGAAGGAACAAGTTGATTTTTCTGCAGGTTTTCTTGAACACACTGGAGCCCTGAGTCAGCATGCTGCATTCACTGCCCCTGGGGAAAAAATGACTGTTACCAGAGAAACCATCTATATGTGGTAAAACTGTGGGTTTATACTTTTTATACAGAAAAATGAGACTCAACAGATGCAGAACATATGGTTTTATGTATTAAAGTCAGGGTGGTGGTTTTCAGGAGGATTTTATTTATCATGATGCAGTTGTAATCTATATCTTCACCATCAGTTTCTGTATAAAAATAGGAATTTAAAAGCTTTTTTTTTTTAATTTGGCATCAACCTGCACCTTCAGGACTCAGATGTGGAAGCTTCTCATACACTGCAAAAATCTAAAGCTGTTCACTTGTTACACAAGCAATTTTTTTTGTTTAGTTTTTATTTAATTTTTTTTAATTCAAGAAAAAAAAATCTGTCAATGGAATAAGTGAAAATGATCTCGGCGATGACATTTTTCCAGATTATCTATAAATCCGTTCTTCTATCCGACTGAAAACTTCCTCTGTAGGTGATTCCGTCTGATTTTAAATGCAAGTAAATATTTAGACTAGAAATGAGACAAATACACTTGGTCAGATTTACAGTTTTTTTCCAGTGTGTTCCAGGTGTTTTTTTCTTTGATCAACTGTCACTTTAGCTGCGTTTCCATTAGTATCGCTTCTACCTGATTCTATTCCCTTTGGTGCATTTCCATTATGAAACAGGGCCCGTTACCATGGTATCTGGTCCTAGATTTTTGGCACCTACTCCACCGAGTTTCCAAGTGAAACTATAATGTGATGTGTCATCAGCGTAGACAATGATTGGTGGAGTTGTCTCTGCATCATTGCATTATCAATGTGCAACTGTCATTAAAAAACCCCCCAAAAAAACAAACAAAAAAAACAATCCTACATTTGTAGTTAAAGTAAACAGTAATAAATTCGGTCTGAAAAGCAATTATGTTGTTCCAGAAAACTACACCAGGGTCGGTCAGGGAGGTGGATGATGAAAAAATTCAGCGCCAGCTTAACAGCACCTTGCGACGACATCCAGGTATGACAGTACCTGTATGGAAACTCTCTCAAGAAATAGTTCCTGTTATCAGAGTAGAGATTAGTAGAGTTAAGTAGAATTGAGTAGAGTCGAGTAGAGCCGATACCATGTAGTGGAAACACAGCTTTTGTTTCAGATCAGTGTTTTAATCCCATCTATTTTCATGCTTTGCATGTTTTTCTTCTTTAAGCGCTAGGCTGTTAGCTTAAGGTTAAAGACAATGACAAATTTGAGAGGGCTATATTATCTTTTTCACATTCGCATGAAAACTGAATCTTGAGCCTTGTCTTCATGTAGCATTTAATGTATTTTCCAAGTTTTTTTCCCCCTGCAGGTTGTAAACACAGCATTATGAAGAAACAAAACGTTGCCTCTTCTCTGATCACACAGTGTGGAGAATGTTGTCACCAGTGGTTGCCACGGATACAGCATCACCCCCCCACCCACCCACCCTTCCCAGATGGAGGCGGAGCTCCACTTATGCCGACCTAGTGCAGGATTTTGTGGTAGGGGTGGAGCGGTAGCGACGCCGTGAATGCTCTGATGTCACTGATTAGTGCAGCGTCCTGCAGCTGCGGCGTGGAGGCTGGCAGGAAGCTCAGCTCGCTGACCTCGCCATACGCAGAGGGCGGGGGGTTATCAGTGCCATCGGAGGGGCCGGGCACGCTCTGGTCCGACGGGTCATTCTCCTCCACGCCGAAACCCACCACCTGACCAAGGAAAGAAAAGCATCAATAAGTCAGCTGGTCCAGAACTGTGCAGTGGTGTATACAGTGTAATAGTGAACAGTGGTGTATACAGTGTAATAGTGAACAGTGGTGTATACAGTGTAATAGTGAACAGTGGTGTATACAGTGTAATAGTGAACAGTGGTGTATACAGTGTAAAAGTGAACAGTGGTGTATACAGTGTAATAGTGAACAGTGGTGTATACAGTGTAAAAGTGAACAGTGGTGTATACAGTGTAATAGTGAACAGTGGTGTATTCAGTGTAATAGTGAACAGTGGTGTATTCAGTGTAAAAGTGAACAGTGGTGTATTCAGTGTAAAAGTGAACAGTGGTATATACAGTGTAATAGTGAACAGTGGTGTATACAGTGTAATAGTGAACAGTGGTGTATTCAGTGTAAAAGTGAACAGTGGTATATACAGTGTAATAGTGAACAGTGGTGTATACAGTGTAATAGTGAACAGTGGTGTATACAGTGTAATAGTGAACAGTGGTGTATACAGTGTAATAGTGAACAGTGGTGTATACAGTGTAATAGTGAACAGTGGTGTATACAGTGTAATAGTGAACAGTGGTGTATACAGTGTAATAGTGAACAGTGGTGTATACAGTGTAATAGTGAACAGTGGTGTATACAGTGTAATAGTGAACTATCCTGTCAGTAGGTTCTATGTGAAACTTTTTTTGGTAGATTATCCTCAGTATTTTAATCTGTCAAAATACCATAAATTCAATAATAAAACAACATAATGAACTATACGTATTATCAATAAAGCTGATTATTATGCTCACACAGAGCCACGTTTCCTAAATTCTTATGTGATGAAATTTTATAACCTTTTTGTCATAAAATAATGCAAATTATGTTCAAAGCAAAGTCAAAATTGCTGCTTGACCCGGTACAGACGTTCTTTTCAATTCAGGACATTTTGTATATATGTGTATTTCTTTATGTACTTTTGGTGTTTATTAGTGTATTTTGTGGGAGATTTGAGTACAACCCTCCCAAGACAAAACAGTCAAATGAAATACAGTGTTTTAATAATGATTAATCACAATGAATCCAAGCAAACATATGATTAATCTGACTAAAAGTTTTTCATCATTTGACAAACCTGCGTCATGTGTCACCTCAGTGTGTTACTTACGTGGACGCTGAGTTTTCTGCTGCCGTTTCTGTGTTGGAGGAACCAGGAAACCAGCTCAGCCTGAGAGAAGAGTTTCAGAGCCTGGATCTGGAGGAGAAACCACAGAAGATCAGGACCAGGACCACAGAGTGGAACCCCAAACCAGTACTGCAGACCACAGCCATCTACTGGAACCAGGACCCATAGAGAATATTTATTTTTTCAGCCTTAAATGTAAAAGGAATGCAAAGAAAGCAATTCTGTCCTCAATTTCATCTGCATGTTATTATGGAGGACTAAAAGTGACGAAACTAAATACATACATTATTTAATAATTTATTAAATATATCATTAATTTAAATTTAAATTGAATACATAAATGTGTTAGTAAATGTGTCATTAATTCATTAAAATACCAATTAATTAGAAGGAAAACATATTTCACAAATTAATTATTTCATGGTCCTTGTGCTTCAGTGGATCATACATTTATTTTATCTGTCAACCTCCTCCATCAAAGTCATTGGATGGATCTTAATACCTGACTGGTTTCGCCTGCACAGCAAGTCAAGGCGAACAAACAAACAAACCGACTCAAAAACAACACCCCTCTCTCCTTCGGGGAGAGAACATCATGTTATAATGAAGAGATACTAAATGTAAAGAGCAACTAAACTATATTAAATAATTAGAGATGAAAAGGAAAAGGGGAAGAAGGGAGAAAGATAAGAGGGAGAAAATGATAATTATAGCCATAATGATAACAACAACAGCGCAGAAATATACAATAATAATAATAATATCAATAGTTTATTTACCCCACTCCCTGAAAGGAAAGCGGGGTAATATTTTTTTAGTCTGTTGCTTGTTGGTCTGTTTGTTTTTTTGTTTAGAACAATTTCTATGAAATTTTCAGTAACAGTGTGAGGTGGTCCAGAATAGATCCCATTAAATTTTGGTGAATGTAGGTCAAAGGTCAAGGTCACAGTCACCAAAAATGTGTTTTCACAATGATAAGAGATCAGGTAAAACATATGCGAGGTGGGTGGAGTTTGTTGTGAAAGGCACCACTTGTTTGCTAGTATTGTTGTTGTTGTGAGTAAAATGCTTAACGCTGCTGGTTCTTTCCCAGGACGCTGGTTTCTCTCACCTCCTTGTTGAGGCGGTCGAACACGTACTGCTGCGTTACCACCTCGAACCAGTTGCGGTCGACTTCCTCCCCCAGGTGGGCGTCTTCGCACTCCTTCAGTTTGATGAGCGCCGTCACCTGAGTCCTGAAGGCGTCCTCGCTCAGGCCCGACAGACGCTCGCCAAAGCTGGCCAGGAACTCCTCGATCTTGGCCTCCACGAACTCAGAGCTGTGGAAAAAAATTTAACAAGAACCTGCTGAGTCTGGACCGAAGCGCCAACACAAACCAAACACAAAATGAAAATTAGCATCGACGCTAACTCCGGCATATTTACATGTTTATACTGAAATGTAAAAATGTGTTCATTTATGTGCATTGTCCCACCTAAATAAAGATATAAATGAAGAATGGATAAGATATTCCATTATTAGTCCAACAGGGGGAAATTCCAGGTTTACAAGCAGCAAGATTAAAGCACAATACACAAGAATTATCACTTCTATAACTAAGTAAATAATTCTATATACAATATACAGGTCTTTCTTATTATTTAAAAAAAATACAAATACATACACAATATAGACATTAATATAGATTCAATACTCATTTAAACTGTCATAAATATACATGCCAGTTTTAATTGGCATATTATCTGTACATATTGTAATTGACATGTATATTACAACAGTTCTTACACCACTTGGAGTGTTTTATGTTCGCTGCAAAAATCTAAATCTTATCAAGTGTATTTCTCTCATTTCTAGTCAAAATATTTAATCACACTTAAAATCGGACAGAATCACCAACAGAGGAACTTTTCAGTCAGATAGAAGAACTGATTTATAGACAATAGATCTAGAAAATCTGATTGAAGAAATCTGACCAAGATCATTTTCACTGGTTACATTGGTAGATTATTATTTTTTGGCTTAAATTGATCGAAAAACTAAAAAATACATTTAAAAAATCTTGAATTAACAACAACCCATGACCACGTCCCTTTGTTAATGGCCAACACCTCACCTGAACTTTGTGGCCTGCGTTTCCACGGTGACGGAGAATCCCAGCACCCCTGAGGTGTTCCTGCAGGTCGGGTACACCTGGTACCTGGAGGTCAGAGGTCAAAGAGTTTTCTATTTCTTTCCTTTTGAATTTTTCTCTACTTTTCCCATTCTCAAATCAATAAAACTGTCAATAACAAAAAAAAAAAAACAAAACAAAACCAAACAAAGCACAACAAAACAATAATGAAAGTGACCGACCCGAGCGTCTCTTTAGTCCTGAGGAAGTCGAAGCAGGGCTCCTCCATGTGCATCTGTGAAACAGACACTTTTATGGACATTTGGACATCATGCAACCCTGCATTTGTTTTTTATGTAATATTTCCAGACAAAACAAACCAAACATACGACTACAGAGTAAAGTGTAGTTCTGTATTTTCCACAGGATTCTAGTCTGTGTGTGTGCGTGTGTGTGTGTGTGTGTGTGTGTGTGTGTATTACTAGATCTGACCACAAGTACAGCATCTTTTAATAATCAAACACCTGTTGTTGAATGTGTCATTCTCTGTGTGTCATTGTGTCATACTCATTCAAACTTAATGTCTATAAATGTAGACCTTAAGTTCGACTGAGTATGACACCAACAAAAATAAAAGTTAAAATAGAAGTTTGAATTTCAGAGCTGATATCTATACGTTTAATATGTTTTCTGGATAAAAACCAAAAATCACATCAGTTCTTCCATCAATATCTACGCCATTGTACTGATAGAAACAATACTTTTATTTATTCCATGTTTAACTTTGTCTGTTTTAATCACAGTTAGGACTGGATTCAAGAACCAGTGTTTTTCACAGACAAATAATGTTTTTCCACGACTGTATTTGCACTTAAATATCATTTTGCAGATTCTTACAACAGTTCCCTTTGCACCTCATTGTTTTATTTTGGCACAGTACAGTTAAATATCCAGCTTTTTTTTTTTAACTAGATCTTTTATTTTTAATCATTTGTATTTGTTGTTGTTCTCTATTGTTATAGTGTCCTGTCACTGCTGTCATTTCCTAGTTTGGAATAAATAAAGCACATCCATTTTGCCTATCTCTGACTTTTTCCATTATTCTTGTTTTTCTTTATTGTGCTACTTATTTGTTTTTGTTGATTTTCTTGCCTATTTTTCTCATGCTTTTTTGTTATTAATTATGCACCTTTGTTGTCTTTACTTGTTTAGATGCTTACGTTTCTCCATTTTTGTTCTTGTTTTTAAAAAAATACATTCTTAATTACCCTTCTATCATCATCTTTCTGATAATTCTTTCCATCATTTTGTCCATTTCTATTAATTTTGTTTATTTTAGTTCTTTTTCTTTATTGTGCAGATTATTTATGTCATTTTTTAAAATTGATTTTGTTGCTTATATTTGTCATTATTATTCATCCACATCTATGTGTCTTGTTCTCATTGGTTCAAGTCATCGTTCGTTCCGAGCAGCTGAAGTTCCACTCGACACAGAGACACAGGAAGTGACATCACGTCTTAACGAGGTGAAGGTGCAGATACTTACCACCATCAGCTCCATCAGTGCATGTTCTCTGAGGTTCTTCAACCCCGACTGAAACACACAAGTTTGGAAAAAAAAAAGAAGGTCTTAGTGGATGTTTTTATGATTCTTCCATTTTATTTGTTGGTCTTAAATGGTGTGTGTTGTCTTATATTATTCATTCTTAAAAAATGCACTTTAAGGGCTGAACTTTCAATTCCGTTGTTCTGCACTAAACAATGACAAAGACATTAAAAAAAGAAATTGCTGTTTCCTAAAGGTCTAAGTGAAAAACCTATGAACAGACGTTGCAGCTGGAAGGTAAAGGTCAGAGGTCATTGTGTACCTGGTAGTAGACTGTGACCTCAGAGTTGGCGTCCCCTTTGTTCAGAGACTTGACTTTACACAGATGATGTTTCTGAGGCAGCTCCACCACCCGGAACAAAACAGGGACCTCTGCTGTTAGTGGCTGGAACTGCAGCTTCCTGGAATAAACAATGAGGACAGACATAAACAAACACAAACATAAAAATATATCCATCAATTCATAAAGTTAATGATGTGAGCGATAACAACACCAGTTCATTTGTGTTATTTAGTCATCAGGTAAATGTTTCTATTGTAAAAATGCATTATTTAATCAATTATAAAGTGCATCTTCTAAAAAGAAAAACAACTTGTATTTGAATAAATAAAGCAGCAGGTACTCACTGTGTGAAGTCCTGCAAAAACTCTTTGGATTCCTGTTGGAGACAACATACATTTAATTAGCTCGTCCACTTTTATAATCTTGTCTCATTGCCTGAACCTGCTTTATCCTCACTAGGGTCATGGGGGTCACTGGGGGCCTAATCCAGCTACAATGGGCAAAGGCGGGGTACATTTATTTATTTTTTCATTTTAATTAAAAAATTTTATTGGTGAAATTTTTTTTTTTTTTTTTAAACAAACTGCATGAAAAACATTTGACATTACTTCGGTGTCACTGTGCTTTTGGTGATTAGAAATATGTCTGTGGGCGGGAAACTGGAGATTTCAAAAAACTGTGGAATGCTTTTTTTTCCCCCCTCTGATAAAAAAAATAGAAGCTGAATCTTGACAGAAAAATGTCTGTGTCTGACTGATTTAAAGGTGAAGTTGAGTGCATCTCACCGTGCTGGTGAAGTTCCCCTGCACCAGACCTTCCACATAAAGCTGTGCCTTCAGCTGGGTGGCGAAGCTCATGAGGTGGTCGACGGTCAGACCCTTCATCAGAGCCTGATACTTCTGGATGACGGACCAGCGGCAGTGTTCCAGGATCAGCAGGCGCACGTCTCTGCACACAAACAGCACAGGTTTTTATTTTTATTCATAGACTTCCTGGTTTGGTCACTAGATAATGAACTACACAGAATGTCTCTTAAGTAAATAAATAAATCTTTTTTCACTGTTAATAAATATTAACAGTGGAAGGTGTTCAGGGGCCACATACAAGTATAATAATATCACAACCTCTTCAATATTTTTCTTGGTTTAATGTGGAAAATGTAAAAATTACAATATGAAAATATTTACATTCATAAACTATTCTGTCGAAATCACCTGAACAAAATGAAGTTAACTGTTGAAATAACACTTGATTGTTCCAACAGATATTTCAGATTGCACAATGTTGTTGAAATTATTCCCAGTTTTATAAAGTAATTTAAGTACAAAGAAACTAAATCTGACCCACTGTATTTTTCTCATTTTTAGTCCAAATATCTCATCAAATCACATGAAGAGAAATTTTTTAGTCAGATATAAAGAACTGATTTATAGACAATAGATCTGTAAAATCTGAGTTAAGAAATTGACCAAGATCATTTTCACTTGTTCCATTGGCAGGTTGTTTTCATTGAATTAAGCCAAAAAATAAAAAATAAGTTAAAAAAATCAATTAAGCAAAAAACACACATATACATTTATTGTCTATAAATCAGTCCTCTTTAAGTGATTATGTCTGACTTTAAATGTGATAATTGGACTAGAAATGAGAAAAATACACATGGTCAGATTTAGATTTTTTCTAGTGTTAGTGTGAAAATTAAATTACTTTATAAAATTGGGAACATTATCAACAACTTTGTGCATCCTGAATTATCAGTTGAAAAAAATGCTAGAAAATGACTTGGAAAAAAGTGAAATTAGGAAAATACACTTGGTCAGATTTAGATTTTTGCAGTGTGTGTTTTCCTTTGTCGATCAGTACTTTACTGGTGTGAACGAGGTCAGATCATTCTAGTCTATCTGTGGAAACTAAACCAGACAGGTTCCACACTTTCACCGTGAATCTAAACGCTGCACAGGTCACGTACTTGCCAAGTCTCTCTGGTTTGATGAGGATGTTGAAGTAGGTTTTCTTCAGCTGCTCAGAGAACATGGCGAAGACGGCCGGCTCGGCGCTGAACTCCGCCAGGTGGTCCACGATCAGCTTCAACAGCAGCTGCAGCCACACACCCAAGAAACGATATTTTTAGGAATTTATTTAAATGGTTAATTATTTATTTACACCTTATTTCTTATTATTTAGCACTGTTTTACTAAATAACAGGCAGATGTTAGTTCCTATGTTGGAATTGTACAAAAATAATGTTATGATGTTAATTATGTACCAAGAGAATATGGACATTTGAGGAGGATCTTCAACTGCAACGTCAAACAATTATGGCAAACATAAGTTAAGTTTCATTAAAATGACTGTGACAGTGCGCATCCTCACAGGCAGTTTGTGGTTGAAGCCTTTGAGCCGGATCACCAGTCCGTGCTCTCCGGCCACCAGTTTGTACTCCAGCTGAGCCACGTCGGCCTCATACGCCGGCTCCGCCAGATTGTGAGCCAGGATGTTCACAAAGAGGTCGAACAACACTAAACTGAAATATAAAAGACAAAAATAAGGACTTCAAGCTGCAGACAGTGTGAAGGACAGGTCAGGGTGTAAAGGGGATGGCGACGCCTCTTACTTCTCTGGACTTTTCTGGATCATCGGGGAGATGAGGTTGAAACGAATGTAGGCTGAAAGACAGAAAAACAAATGATCCTCCTGAATTCACTTTCATTTAATTTCAAACTTATTTCAGTCTCAGGTTGATTTAATCTGGGGGTCTCAAACATACGGTCCATGGGCCAAAACCAGCCGGTCAAAGGGTCAAATGGGATGAATTTATGAAATGTAAAATTACACTGAGAATATTAACCCTTAAAGACCCAGGGCTACTTTTGTGTCAGTTCCCAAACTAATTTTTCTCTATATTTAACATTTCTTAAGTAATTTATCATCACTGCTTGTACTATTATCTTCTCTATTTTTTTTTCAGTGTAAATTCATTTTCCTATATTTAATTTACCCATGGTGTAGCTGTTCATAAAAGCTCAGAATAAAGTTAAGGTTTATTATATCAGAAACAGAAAATGGAAGAAAAAATAAGTTGTTCAGCAAATATATCATTAACTGAACATAAACCCAGTGTCTCCATCCACGGTCATTGATCCAGCTCCATGGGTTTTACTGGTAAATCAATGTTATAGATGATGACAATGTTTCCATGGTAACTACAGAGCCTCTGAACATACATATGGCTCACATCTGATGACCATGAAAAAATGAACGATTGTATTTTACACCATTTTTTACATGTATTGATAGGATTATTACACCACTTATTACAAGTAATGGATCGCTAATAAGGTGGTAATTCTTTAGTGAAGCACCGAAAAGGTAAGGAGGGAAGGTTTTTCCAAAGTATGGATGCGATGAAGCCACATTTCTAATTGGGCTCAATAATTGTGTTTGTATTCTGCCTTTGAACACTGGAGCATCTGAAACCCATGGAAACGTATTTGTAAAATATACAGTTTGTGCTTAAACACCAGAAAAGCAGACAGTAACCATGGTAACCAATAATAGTTAGCCAGCCTGTTCAAGTTAGCTATTATATATCAACTTAGTGGACTTAGTAACAGCTTAGTAACAGCTATGTTAGCATACAGTAAGCCAGTGTGTTAAAGACAGGTGGAACAACAGACACAGTTCATACCATTCCACTATCTTCTCACAAATTAGATCAATTTGACCATAGAATTACCAACTTATTAGTGATCCGTTACTCGTAATAAGCTGTTACAAAGGAATTATTACCATGAAATTACATCAAAATTACCATAAAATTACCACCTCATTTTCAGAACCTAATCGTACTAAAACAGGGCTGTCAACCTCATCTTCAGGGGCCACGTAATAATAGATAAATAATGTTCTATCAGTTTTATCTGAACCGACCTTTGGGGATTTTAAACTTGTTGTCCTTCTTGTACCACAGAGCACCGCGGTCACTGGTTACGATCCGGACGGGGAACTCTGTGTCCGGGCAGTCAGACGTTTTCAGGGTGAAATCAGTCGCTACGACACAAGAAAAAAAACAACAGAGTGTGAGGAGGAGCAGTGAGGAGGAAGGATGCAAAAGAAGGAAGAGAAATGAGGATGAGGAGGAACAAGAAGGAAGAGGAAGAGAATGGAGGAGGATGGAGGAGGAAAAATGAGGAAGAGAAAGGCAGATAAAGAGAGAAGAGGAGAAAGAAGAAAGACAGGATTGTGTGTCTGTGTGCCTTTTCCAGTTCAAGTCTCTGTCTCTCACCGATGAATTTGTTCTCAGCTGGAAGGTGGAGGTCAGGGTTCATCTGGAAGTCTGTGGCCCACAGCTGGACCCACTCGTCTGAGATGTCTGAGGACACACAACAAACGCACACACAACCCATTAGAGCTGCAACGTTAAACATCTAACATCAACCTCTGACCTTAACTGTACTATAGTTTAAATATATGATCAGATTAAAATCAGACAGAATCACCTACAGAGGAATTTTTCAGTCAGATAGAAGAACTGATCTATAGGCAATAGGTCTGAAAAATTCAATTCAATTCAATTTGATTTATAGAGCCCCAAATCACAACAAGGTTGTCTCATAAAACTTTACAAGATTGAACAAATCTGACCAAGATCATTTTCACTGGTTCCATTGGCAGAACTTTTTGCTTGAATTAAGAAAAAAATCTTGAATAAGCATGATATTATAATATATCCAGTATCGATTAAGTTATAGCGTGATATGTCTACGCTTGACACACACAAATAGTGTTACACAAGTTCATTTGCGACATGTTACCTTTGATCTCCAGAGATCTCAAAAACTATTGGTCGTAGGTGATAACACCAAGTATGCGCATTTCATTTCGCATCATTTGCTACCAATTTTAAAGTTCTGTGACCCTCCGTTCTTAAGTTCTAACTGATAATGTGATTTTGACCTTTTAGTTAATTGTGACCTTGACCTTTGACCTTTACTCAAATGGATCATTGCATCTGACATCATTTCACAGTGATATCTCAAGTAAAAAAAAGAAAAAGTGAACATGATCTTGTCAGATGTAGAATTTTGCAGTGTACTGAAAGTGTTGCCACAGAAACCCGATCCACAGGGTCCAGCCGAGGCACCGTACCCTCCATGTTGTAGCTGGTGCCGAACCACTTCTCTCTGAGTGGACAGTGACCTTCGTTCTCAGGAGACAGAAGCAGCAGGTTGGCTTTGTCAGGAGTCAGCAGAGACAGAGCCGCACTGATCACCTGCATACACACAAATGAATAAAAATACAACTTTTTTCTCTTTTTTCCACATTTTCCATGACAGGAAAACTGGTCAATCATTTCCCGGGTTTTCCAGGACACGTGGGAGCCCTGTTCAATCCGAACATACACAACCATTCAACGTGATTTTTAGTATTCGTCACCTGTGGGTCGAACTCAAACATCAGCTGGTCTCCGGTCAGAAAGTCCTCCTTGGGAAACAGCTGCATGTTCTCGCAGATGTTCTCCGCAAACTCGATGGGATCGGTCTGCAGTTAAAGGTCAAAGGTCAGACTTTAAATGGAATCTGTTGTATTATCACTCTATTGTCCCAGCCATGAAAGTTCTTTAACCACCTTCATCTGCACGGCACTGTAGTAATAATATCACAATCTACTCCATATAATTTTTTTTTTCCACTTTTTTGTGTATTTCATCAACTTTAGACACAAACATAAATGCTTGTACTCAAAATCCACATTGACCCTGACACTCTATATATTCTCCTTGACTTAAAAAATAAGCCAATTAGTAATAAACATCATATTTTAACCTTTTGAGCCCAAAACAACATATTACAATAATAATTTTATATAAAGTTATATATTATAATATATATAAAATATAATACATATTTAAATAAACTCTATTTAATATGGACATATTAGGAGGATCTGAGGTCCGCAGTGAGTGTTCATATTTTTAAGGGTAAACTGAATCTCTACCTTTTTAAACTTAGCTTTTAGTTAAATTTTAATCTTAACATTATTTCAATCTGCTATTTTGTGTATTTACTTTTATTTTATTACTATTATTTATTCTATTCTTTTTAACTCTGTAAATCTTCTAAAATTGCGAGATAACGGGCGGTCTGATGTAAAACACTTTGTGCTACATGCACCATGTATGAAAAATGCTATATAAATACATTTTGATTGATTGATAACAAATTACATTAGTACAATCATGTTGGCAGAGAGTTCCATAATGTTTGGTCCTTTTATGGAGAAAGCAGACAGACTAAATGAGGCTCTAGACATGTTACCATTGCAGCCACAGTTGATGGAAGCTGGTGTGCTCTCTCTACTAGAGCTGGACCATCTATTATGTTACTACATCAAACTCCCAGACGATTTCAGGATGGAGGCGCTTATACACATTCTACTTGATCGACATATTCAACTGCATTTGGAAACCTTCCTTGGCCTATACTGAAGGAAATACAGTATGTCCTCAATTCTGTCATGGCCTTTCATTTGCTGTGAAATTGATTCTTTTTATATTATACACCGCAAAAATCTAAACATTACCAGGTGTATTTTTCTCACTTCTAGTCAAAATATCTCATCACACTTAAAATCAGACAGAACCTAAAGAGGAACTTTTCAGTCAGATATAAGAACTGATTTATAGACAATAGATCTGATAAAACTGATTAAAGAAATCTTACCTAGATCATTCTCACTTGTTCCATTGACAGATTTTTTTTGTCTGTGCATAAGGGTTTTTTCCCACTTGATTTAAACAAAAATATTTATTATTTTTTAAGTCAAAGGTGGTTGTGATTTTAGAACCCAGTTCATTCAGTTACGTCTGTTCATTCTAATAGAGGTTATTATTTAGCTTAGAGTTGAAGTGGAGCAGTGTCGTACATTTGCCATAAACGCAGCAGACATTCACTGTGGGGAAAAATGTCATTACCTGTTCCTGATAGTGAAACTCGTTGGCTTCTATTTTCTGAATTTCTTCATAGATCCTGAGAAACACAGAGCAGTTAATGCTATTCAACATCAAATACTGTGTTTACAAAGTGTTAACACTCCGTGTTATTTTAACTTGTTCATTTGACAGGAACAGCAGTGGTATTCCTGGGTCAATTTGACCCAGTGGGCATTTAATTATCCAAAATATGTCAGAAACCAAAAAAATCCTAACAAGCACTGTTAATATTTCATTACTAACTATTCCATCAATATTTAGTGGAATACTGTTCCTTACCTCTAAGAGGTCATGGTTCATTTAGGATAATTCACTCATTTTTCATGAAAAACAAATACATGGTCAAACTGTTTTTTAAGGTTTCACCACTTTATTACTTTTGAAAGATCAACATATAAAACCTAACATATAAAACTTAACAGAAAATAATATCCTCCTGAGACCCAGCAGTGCATTTTTGTCATCGGTAAGGGACAACTTTCACTCTTGTACCATAAAAATGCTGCCCGTTGCAAAAGGAAATTACATTAAAAAATAAGAAAATCAAAAGTAACTTAAAAGTGTATTTGAAAAACAGCTGCATTACTCAATTTTCAATTGATGTAAAAATAAATAAAACTGGGTCTCAGGAGGATTATTTTTTAATAATGTTTTAACCTTTACTTAACCAGGCAAGTCATTAAGAACAGATTCTTACTTACAATGATGGCCTGACAATAATAGGAGAACGAATATGACATTTCTGATCCCCTTTTACCTCCAGTTTGACTGCTGGGTCAAACTGACCCAAAAAGGCTGAGAGGTTTTAAAGTGAGTTTGTGGAGTTTTACCTCTGCTGTGGACCGAGGTTCTGCAGCATCTTCAGGTACTGGAACACCAAGTGGACCACCTGAAGACATGAAGAGGCAGAAAAGGAGGAAGAGGAGGAGGAAGAAACAAAAGGAGGAAGAGAAAAAAGGAGGAGGAGGAACAGGAAGAAGAGAAACAGGAAGAGGAAAAGGAAGAAGCGGAGGAAGAAGAAAAGGAGGAAGAGGAGGAGAATGGAAAAAGGGGAGGAGGAGGAGAAACAGAAAGAGAAAAAGGAAAATGAACAAGAGCAACAGGAGAAAGTAGAAAAAAGACAAAAGGGAAGGAGGAAGAAGAGCAAAAGGATGAGGAAGAGAGAGTCAGTTTCTGAACAAAATGAGCTGTTAATGTGCAGACACTGGGACACATTCAGTCACTGTGCTCAGGTTGTATCTGGTTCTAAAGCGGTTCTTCCAGTGCAGGTGTTCTGACCTGATAGAAGTTCTGGTAGCCCTGGTCGGTCAGGGTGATGGAGATGGAGAAGATGGAGTAGGTGGTGTTCTGGTCGAAGCCTGTCTCACTGTTTCCTCCGAACAGAGCCAGAGCCCAGCACCTGAAGGAAAATACTGTTAAAACCTGATCCTTTGCTTCAGTTCAGCTTCAGTTGAGTTGATTTAAGTGCTCACTTCTTGCGCAGCAGAGACAGGATGCTGCCGGTTCCCTCATGTCCGATGAGCCAGGAAATGTAGTGAAGAGGCTTCACTCTGAAGATGAAAAATAAATACACAAATTCAGATGGAAAAAATAACACTGCCGCAAAAAGACGTTTACCCGATACTGAAACAACAGCGCATGTGGAGCTTTGAAGACACCACACTTACGACATTCTGAGACATTTTTCAAAGTGGCTTTGCTCAAATTCCAGACTTTGTCCTCACATAAACTAAAAAAAAATTACACTACAACAGGCCTCATATTTGTAATATACCTACATTCACAAAAAATACAAATACACAAAAATACACAAAAATGCACTAAAATACACAAAATATCCTCCTGAGTCCCAGCAATGCGTGTTTGTCCTTTAGTGCACAAGAATTTCACTGAACAGGACATATATATATATATATATATATATATATATATATATATATATATATATATATATATATATATATATATGTTCCAAATAAAATAAAGATTTTGAACCAAAACAATTATTCCTGCAATTACATATGTAATCTGACCAAGTGTATTTTTCTCATTTCTAGTCCAAATATCTCATCACACATAAAATCAGACAGAATCATCTAAAGAGAAAATTTTCACAGAAATATAAAGAACTGATTTATAGACAATAGATCTGGAAAATCTGATTCAAGAAATCTGATCAAGATCATTTTCACTAGCAGATTTTTTCTTGCTTAATTCAAGATTTCCAAACCGTGTGTGTGTGTGTGTGTGTGAGATGGTTGACCTGTAGTGTTTCCCCTGTGGAGGAACAGCCCAGCTGATGGTCAGAGCGTGAACCTTCCTCACGGGAACGACTGCCACATGAACAACACACACAGATTTAACATCAGACTCATACACAGTCATAGACACATTTTAAAGTGTGAAAACTTTGCCACAAATCATAAAACAAAAAAACAAACGGTGGTGTTCTTATGTGTCCGTTTGTGCTCTTAAATGCTGTGACGTGTGTGAACTCTGACCTCTGTAGAGCTTGTTGAAGGCGGGAGTGTCAAACGGCTGCTGGAGGTGAGAGAAATCAGGCCGAGGTTCACCGCTGAAAACACAAACACATAAAAACATGGAGTCGCTTCAAACTCACAAACAGCCTGATAAACACGATTTACTGTCTGTCCCATGGCTTTTATTCTATTTATTTATTTGAAAAAGTAAAAATAATGCACTAACTGTTAAATAAGCACTTTAATCAGGGAATGTGCAATTAATAGGCAAGGACATTTCTATTTAGATGCATAATAATTATTATCTATGTATCTACCTGATTTTAAAATAGTTTAGGCCACTAGGTGCACTTTCTTTTATATCAGTATTTTAGTATTTATTTAATATATTTTTAATCATGTTGACTGTGCATTGATATTTTGTGCCTGCAGTGCATATGTGATGTTTTGTTTTGATGTTTATCTATCTATCTATAAAACTAAGAAACTCTTTAGTGTCTCATAAGTGTGCCAGCTTCTGGGATGTTCATGTTTTGTGTCTTTATCTTAGTATTTTTTTAACCATTTATTATGTTTTATTGTCTTTATTTTATTGTACAGCACTTTGGAAACCTTTGTGATTGTTTAAATGTGTGCTCTACAAATAAAAATGGATAGAATTGAATGTTTTCACCCTTTTACATAATTATGGAGAGACATTGTTTGAAATAGAATAGATTCACGACAAAAAAAAAAGAGATTTCAAAATCAAAAGACAAGATAATTTTGTTTATAAATCCATTCTCTTTGCTTGTGGAATAAACATTTTGTTAAAAAACATTACTTGGCACTGCCCATTAAGTGTGGTTTAATTTGCAAGCAAAGAGAACTGATTTATATGTAAAATTATATATACATATTTTTTAACTGCCATTTCCTGTCTTTTGCTCTCAAATCTCTTTTTTGTTGGTTTGTTTCCCCTTTGGGGGCAGCGTAATGACCTGAACAAATATGAACAACATGAAATGTCGAAAGAAAATTCAGTGTAAATTCAACATTCTTATGTTTGTTACTAAGTGCTTTGTACCTTTGTAGATGTGATCTGTAATGTACATCTATAAATGATAAGTTGCAAGATAAAATAGTTTTAAAGTGCATTTAATTTTCTAATGAAAATTTTAATTGTTTTCTAGTTAATCACATCTTTTTTATTTCAAATTTTTTATCTAGAACAGACACAAAAAACACACTGATACAAAGGACACTGTTTGGTTTCAATTATGCTCACTCAAAGATAGATAAAATAAATAAATAAGGAAAAATATAAATAAGCACATAAATGGATAATAATAGCGTTATTAACTAGCTTGTACACAAAGTTAACCAGCCTTCTAGAAATAAAAATAATAAATCAATGCATGAGTATATATAAAAATACACACATTATCATTTCTAATCTAAATGTAAATGAAATGAGCCTAACAGTGAACATATGCTTTAAATATTTTTGTATTCTAGTGGTTTTAGAAATAGTGAGAAGGGTGTCCCTGGGGACGTCAGAGGATGACAGGGGAAGTGTGATATAAGAAAAAATAAACCTGAATTTAAAAAAAGAAAAAAATGTGTAAACGTGGTTAGTTAACTACAGAACATGTGAGGGGAAAAAAAGAGATGTTAAAAAAAACATATAAAGATGTGGAAAACCGTAAAAACATAAAACTGTTAAAACACAAAAATTGTAACATGTGTTAAAAAAAAGCACACACAGATGTTAAGATGCATTTTAAAAAGGTGGCAAAAACACACAAAGATGTTAACAGGAAAGGAAAAAAGATGTTAAACATGTACACAAATGTTAAAGTATTTTTTTAAAAAGATGCTAAAAACACAAAAATGTTAAGATGTGTTAAAAGAGATGTCAAAAAAAAAATACACAAACGTTTTTCTAAAAAGAACAAATTTAACACACAAAGATGTTAAAAGGTGTTTAATATATATATATATATATATATATATATATATATATATATATATATATATATATATATATTTAAGCAAATATAGAGATGAGGATAAAGATGTTTAACATGTTTTTAAGAATTAAGAAAAAGATGGGGGGGCACAGCTGCATTTTGATTCTTTAGGAGGAGGCTCACTATCCCACACTTTGAAAACCCCTGATTTATTAAAAAATAAAAGGGCAACTATGAACTCTAAAGTAGCACAGATAAGTAAAAAACTTTAAAAATGAAATAATCACATCTTTTTATGTTTGGATAGTTGGAATTATAAATATTTCCATCATTTCAATTGGGGTTTTTTTGCATTAAAAAAAAGAGAAAGCCTTTGAGTTGTCATTATTTAGAGGTTATTCTGACCCACCTGAGATAAAAACTGTGCTGAATGTGGAACCTGGACTAAAGTGAATTTGACAGCCCTGGTCTAAACTGTGCATTGTTTATAAAACTAAAGAGTAAAACTTACTTGTTGGGAACCTTGATGAAGATTTCCCTCACCCACTGCTCCAGAGTATCCAGGGACTCTGCATAACAAACACAAATAGTGGTGACAAATGTCCCAATACTGTTTTATGTTGAATAAATAGCACTGTGTCAGGTAGTTTGGGTTAAATTGTTATCTTTGTCTCTAAAATGCCTGAGATGGTTTTTACTTACTGGTTTCAGTCTCTGCTGTGGTCAATGTTAATAATGGTATTCTGATCATTTATGAAGAAATCTGTGAGATGCGTGTACTGTACCTTTGGACTGAACAGCGAGCGTCATGTAATGAGCAGAGTAATATCTCTTCCAGAAGTCTCTGAGCCGCTGGTAGGTGTTGATCTGTTTGTCTCTGGGCTCGTGTTTTAATGTCTGGGCATTACCTGAGAGACAAAACACGCCACCATACACAAAACAGCTGTGGTAAAGCAGGAAAAAATACCAACATGTCACATTTTTTTGTAAATAACATCAAATATATGGAGGACAAAATCTGGCAAAATTAAATACATCATTCAATAATTAATTAAATATATAATTTATTAGACGAGTATAAAGTACAGATATTTATATAAATGTAAGGAGTATAAACTATAGATATTTATGAACAAATGTAGGGAGGAAAAGTAAAAAAGGTTACAGAAAAATAAATACCCCAGTAAAGTAGAGATACCTAAAAAAATCTACTTAAGTATAGTAACAAATTACTCGTACTTCGTTACTTCCACCTCTGATGATAGCAGTGATAAATGAGAACTGAATTCACACAGGTGAATGTGATGCTGGTGTGTGTGGTTACCCCAGCAGAATTTGCTCATGGGGTGTCCGGGTTTGGCCAGACTCCCGAACAGCATCTCTTTGCGGTGGGAGTCCGACGGCCTGGCCAGCTGGTACTCTGGACAGGAAATGGTGACAGCACGCATGAAGAAACCAACACACACACAACTGTTAAAACATCTCACTCTGGATGTAAATGTGCTTTGACATCTAGAGCAGTTGGACTTTTCGGGTTGATCCAAACCAAATTTCGGACTCATTTCACTGAATGTGTCTTTTCATCCTGTGTAATAGTCTGTGATTAAACACAATCACAATGGTTTATTAATTACAGGAGACACTGTTGTTTAAGTTTACATACCATTTTATAAATTCAGAATTACTTATTCTGAATAAAATAATTCAGAATTAAAGCTATTTCCTTCATGTTTACATGGAAATGTTAATTCTGAATAAAGGTTTCCATGGAAACGGGTGTATTCTGCTCTAGTTATTTGGTCTTTCAGAGCTGGAGGTACAGAGGGTTCTGATTGGACAGAACGACCGCTTAACGTCTGGATGTCTACTGGAAGAAAATCATGGTGTCCACTTCCTGTTTTGTGTTAGTTTCAACGACCAACATGTCAGACCAGATACTACATGTGATTTATGCATTTATTTTTGTAATAATTATGAAGCAGCAGCTCGACCGAATCAATATACTAATGCTGACAGTGTGGAATATGTGCGTCATCATGATGAAACCAGGAGCATGTGCAGAATGACAGGAATAATGTTAAAGAGGAATTAACCGTTTACATGTCAGAGGAATTATACTATTCAGAATTAAGAGAATTAAGAGTGGAATAAACCAGTGACTTAATTTGGAATTAATTTTAATTCAGAATTATCCTTTTCAACTGGAATTAGGTGTTTACATGATTCATTAAACTTTTTTTAATTAAACAGGAATACAAACGGTCATGTAAACAGGGCAACTGGGCAGATTTTAGTTGGTGTCCAGAATTGTCAAAAAAAAAAAAAAAAAAAATCATGTAAAATTGAACAACTTTTGAATTGTGATCTTATTGAAAATTTGAAAAATAATAATGTTTTTTAACACCAAGTGCAAAGTGTGTGTAAAAAGAGCACCAGGGTTAAAGCACAATTACAGCAGCAATTTGCACGATATGTAGAAGGCAAATATTAGAAATACTAGTCAATGAAACACCCATAAGTGACGATGCGAGTAAAGAGGATCAACTCACCGCTGTCCACAGCCTCCACTTCTCTGTCAATAGCATCTTCAATCATCAAAGGGCAGATGAAAAACTGAGCCCACCTGGGTCATTAAATATGCATTGGGTCAAATTGATCAAAAATAAACATAACAGGAGGGTTAATGTTGTGTTTAGAAACTAAGGTCCCAGTCTCACCTGTCGAGCGCCTCTCTGAAATACTTCCTCTGCACATCGAACTGAAAGATGGTTCGCTCACAGTCGGTCGAGGCATTGTCACTTCCGCCGTGTTTCTTCAGGAAGGCGTCAAAGCCGTTCTCAGCCGGATATTTCTCACTGCCCATAAACACCACTGATGCACAGGGAGCACAGAAGCAAAGGTTTGTCCAGCTTTAGTTTTTATGGCTTTAGTTTGTTTAATTAAAAATATAGAAATAATACACTGGGTTTTGAATTAATATGAACCGTTTTTTGTTTTTTTAACTCTCAGCAGAACCTGAATTCTTTGGTTCATGCTGCCAAATGTATAAAGTTCTTACGAGGCAGTGAAATTATAAGATCATGAGAGAAGGGTGAGAATCACAAGATCGTGTCAGAGGTCAAACTAAACACTTGTCAGTCGATAGTAGGGGTGTAAGTAAATATCAGTTCTGCATAGGCCTGGGCCATATATCGATTTTAACCATTAATCTGAGGTTTTTTTGTTGTGGCCGAAAAAAAACAAAAAACAAAAAAAACAACAAAAACAATCCAGTTTTCTTTTCTCCTCTTACTACGGCGCTCAAATACTTCTAGAGCCCCCCCCCCCCCCCCTTATCATCCCCCTGCTCTCTTCACATTTCCAGTCACACTACACATGCAACGCTTGTTCCTAAGGATTCACGCACACACACACTGTACAACAACAGTTTCAGCATTAGCGTTTTGAGCTCTGGTCCCGTTTGGGCTCTGATACTGATTCGGGCTCGTACCCCAGCTCCAGTAGAACCCCAGCTCCAGGAGAACCCCAGCTCCAGTCCATACTTAGTTCATACCTATTGTATTAACGTTACATTTCCTTGGAATTTGTCAGTGACTAAACAGTTTTCCAATGAACTTTCTTAATACTGCTAATATAACTAGCCTAGCTTTAGCTTCATTTCCTTTACCAGACAAAAAAATGGCAAATCAGGTTTTTTGTGAAAAATACAGAGGCCATATCGCCCAGCCTTAGTTCTGCAATATATCCCAATGATGTTTAGCCGTCCAGTTGTGGTGGCACAAAAGGTGAAATGAAACAGTGGCAGTAACTAGTCTCTCCTTGAATGGTAAATGGAAAGTACTTACATAGCGCATTTTATACACCAGTTGATGCCCAAAGTGGTTTACAATTCCTCACATTCACCCATTCACACACGCACTCATACACCAGTAGACGGCTGCTGCTGATACACTGGCGCTGTCTGACCCTACTGGGAGCAACTTAGGGTTCAGTGTCTTGCCCAAGGACACTTCGACATGTGGACAGTCAGAACCGCCAACCCTTCAGTCATTGGACAAACCATTCTACCAACTGAGCCACAGCCGCCTTGAGGAAAAATCTGATCGCACGACATCCTACAATGCGATGAAAAACCTTGAAAACCACTGAGTACCGGTACACTGAACAAACTGGATGAACAGATGTCATCAAATGCTTTTGTAATGGTGTATTTTCATTATACAGAGACTTTGTAGACTTTTTTTTTTTCTAGACTCACTGTGTTCCAGGAAGTGTGCGAGGCCGGGCAGGTCATCGGGGTCGCTGAAACTCCCAACACTTATGCACAGAGCAGCTGCAGCCTGAAACACACACATATTCAGCCTTCAGTGGGTTTCATTTTAGCTGTTGAGGTAAAAACAGAAAACTTCCCCATCACCCACCTGCTTCTCGGAGCTGCTCTTCTTCTTCTTCCCCACGTTCTCCTCATCCAACTCGTCAAAGTCACTGTCCTGCTCCTCTTCTTCATCCTCCTCCTCATCCTCCTCTGACCCCTCTCCTGAGTCCCCCTCCTCTTCTTCGCTTTCATCCCCACCCTGTGCTTCCTCCGCCTGGTCCTGCTGGTCGTCTCCACCTCCCTTTGCATTCGATCCACTGAAGTCAGAGATGAGGAGCGCTCGGAGGCCGTTGCTCAGCTCAATGTACCTGAAAAAACATTAGAACGACAGAAGATACATCAGCGCTAGAGCGATACAGTAGTGGAGAAAAGTTTTTGGACAACTTTAAAATGTCACACAATCGCAAATATTATCATGGAATATCTGAATAAGAAAATATCTGAATATAGGAAAGTCTTCTTTTCTGTTTCAAAAGGCATAGCTGCATCAGACATACAGCGACAAAAGGGTACCTCTGTTTTGTGCTAGATAAGAACTTTATTTGTCTTATACACATTAAAATGTGCACATAAATCAGTGTAAAGAATGAAAAGAATGAAATTAAAAACCCTGCATGAAAACTTAGTAAAATTACTTTCATCAAATCTAACCATTGCAGATACTACTAAAATGTTTAGTTTTTGCACGTTTTAGAATTACACAGATACTAATAAGAAGAATAATAAGAATTGTAATAATGCTTCAAAATCCATGTTTGTTCTGTTAAGACTTAAAACACATGAGAACGCTTCCCTGTGATATAAAAAGCCTATTACTGAAACATAGAAAGAAATAAGTGTTAATGCCTAGAAACCAATTAAAATGAAGCACCTCATGATGAAGGAGGTGAAGAAATGTTCATACAAATCTTAGTGTCTCTGTTGGATGGGGTCACTGCACAAACATCTGCCTGCCTGAGCTCACATTCTTCTTCAGCTGTGACACATTTACAACACATTCTGTTCTCAATGTCACACCTGTACTTCTTGGGGTCACTGGGTGATTTAATCATCTCTGGGTCTCCCTGGTCTTCTTCAGCTTCTCCTCTGCCATTTCCCGCTGCAGCCTCATCCCTTGCATCCAGAAGTGCTGGCGGAGGTTCACCTTGATCTAGAGCCGATGCTTGGCCCAGGACACCGCCACCGCTCACTGACTTGTTAGTTTGAGGCATTTTGGATAGAATCTTATGGGGTGGCAGAGCTACAGAGATTATAAAGACATTATAAGGTTAATCTGAAATAAACATCATCCGCCAATGAAAAACTGTTTCCTACACATGAGAGATGGATTATTAGGCCTATTGTCAAACTATTAAATTAAATAACTTCTATATCACACACAACAATATTTTTTTCTTCTCTGTATTACAAATTCTCAATTTGGTGTTTTTTCTTGGTTTACATAATTTTTTACACCTGCAACAACTACTACTGCAAATGTTGTAAAACCCAGTTTTTATATTTTGTTTAATAAAGCCATTACTTACTAAAGACCACAAAGTTGTGAAGATATTTTTATTTATTTACAAATACATTTGACTTTACAGTTGGTGTTCCATTAGATTACTATATTTGTCGTGTGGGATAACACTGTCAACGATGCAATAAAAGATTATGAAGAAAAATGAATAAGCTAAAACTGTGCACAATACTAGAAAAACGATAAACATAATAAAACTTTTTTTAATATATGAAAAAATAAAAATATATAAA
Source organism: Siphamia tubifer (assembly GCA_020466265.1). Lineage (NCBI taxonomy): Eukaryota > Metazoa > Chordata > Actinopteri > Kurtiformes > Apogonidae > Siphamia > Siphamia tubifer. Next base: position 11,734,659 of record CM035786.1, read on the forward strand.
ATAAATATAAGTGTGTATCATTTGTAGTTGTAGGGGGTTGTATTTCAGGAACCCTTCTCTGCTAGTTTTACTTCTAAAGTCAGTTTCCTTTTACCACCATGAATGAAGTCGGTGTCAAATGTTAACATAAAACAGATGTAACTGTATCTTTAAAGTGGCAAAAGTAAGAGGGTGGAATTTAATACGTTTTCTTCTTCCCACTCCTTTTGAGCTGCACATATTGAACTTAACCTAAAACGTCTTGATTATCTTTATTTATCAATGTATTTGCTTTGCCATTAATCTCTTGTACACAAAAAGTGCTTAATTTTTCTTCATCTCAAAACAAATAAATTAATGAAATGAATGAAACCTATATTTACTGCATTAAAATTATACCGAATTTAAGATCAAGGATCAAAGCAGTTACTGACCCTGTTTTTTTTGCATATCTAATATTTCTGCAGCGAAAGGTTAATAATAATAATAATACATTTGTTTTTATTAATCTGATATTTCAAATGAGGTTTGATGTCACCTATTGACGCCAGATAAACATGTGGGAACGTCAATACAACGAGGGGACTTGTTAATTTTTCACCAACATGTAAATATCTTCGTGCATTAGCTTGTTAACTCAAATTAACTTGAACATTCTTCAGTAATAGTCTGTCTACATGCGTTTTAAGCTGTTGTAACAAGAGGATGATGCTACATCGGAAGCTCTTCCCGGTTAGCTTCTGTTTTAACTAGCTTCCAGTAATCCGGTTCAGAATAAGACACCGAGTGTTTAACAGCTAGATAGTCTTCGAAACAGACTTAATAACGGGTCTACTGATTATTTTTATGAGCGACACAGCTGTATTTAAAGGATAAAACAGGACAAACAGCCGCTTACCTTTCTTTGTGCTACGTTTATAAATAATGACAGTTGTGTTAGAGCTTAACTGCAGCCGGAGCAGTTTAACGGAAATACGTCACCCAAAACAAAGCGTTTGATTGGCCTCCAGAACATCAATCACATTTCCCTCCATATGATTGGTCAACACAGTGAGAGCTGAAAAGTAGTTTGGATGAGAAGCAGTTAGTATTCTGACCGATCAATTGTTTGCCAATAGTTATTATTACTCATGGACGAATTTAAATAGGTCTACATTTATATTTCATAGAAAAAGAAGGAATAAAAACAATTTCGTACAAGTAAAAAAAAAAATAAATTCTTAAGAGTTTAGAAGAATTAACTTGACTGTATAAAAATGTAAATAAGTACCCAATCATACAAATATTAGAAAGAAATAAAAGAAAAATATATCTGAATAAATGATTAAATAAATAGTTTGGGGAGGTTTCCTAGATAGTGTTTATTTTAAGCCTAAAATGGACCTTAATGCAGAATTCTTGATTATAAAAAATGACTGTAGAGTTCAGAACTAAAGTGAGCAAACTTAATACTTTATATTATATATTGTTAATTAAATACTCAAATCAAATAGTTTAAACACACCCAGTGATGAGAGAAAAATGATAGATAATAATAAATAATAATAAATGCCTTAATATCTGTATGCAATGAAATAATTGAAAATTAATACAGAACTACTAGAAAAAAAATCATCTAAGAATTTTTTCAGTTTCAACTTTTTTATTTTACTATTTTGTGAAATGACTGGGTTAGCATTAGTGTAGTTATTCACACAACTGTTGTAAAAAAAAAACTACATGAAATGCTCCTGAAGCCTGAAGAAAGATGTGGAAAAACATGGAGCATCTGCAAATGTATGCACATACTATTTGGACATGTTACTGATAGGACAGGAACCACCAAAGAAGAAAAAGAAGTAGAAGAAAAGGAAAATAAGTAGAAGAATAAAAATAAGTAGTAGTAGAAAAAGAAGATGTTTATTATTTAAGAGGGGAAATTTAAACAGCATTCTGCTCACACTAAACTTAAAAGCACGTGTATTTCCAACTGTGCAGTAATTCAGTGGAATGGGCTTTTTTAAATTAAAAACAAGTAGAAGTATTTTCCAAGTTAAGAAACTGTATATAAAAAAAATCCTTTTTTATAAATATACTAGGGAAGAAGTGGTTACTTCTTATCCCCCATACCAGACCTTTCTGTGTGGAGTTTGCATGTTCTCCTTGTGTCTGTGTGGGTTTTCTACTGGTACTCCGGTTTCCTCTCACCTTCAAAGATATGCACTGATAAGTTAATTGGATAATCTAAATTGCCCATAGGTGTGAATGTGAGAGTGATTGTTTGTCTATATATGTTCAGCCCTGGATGAACTGGTGACTCATACAGGGTGTACCCCGCCTTCACCCACTGTAGCTGGATTAGGGGCCCACAGACCCCTGTGACCCTAGTGAGGATAAAGTAGGTTCAGATGACGAGATGAGAGTAGGGAAGAACAAAAATGAAACACTGGTTGAAAGTAAAATGTTCATTAGGACACTTATGCATAATGATTTCATCATATAAAGACAAATGGGGATAGGACTTAATAAGCATTGTTTCATCCTATTGCATTTGAAATCAGAAGTTCTTTTGTAAATGAGTTTCTTTATTTATAGACAGTCAAAACACTGACACACACATTTTGTGGAATAGTTCTGTTTAATGTCTATTATATTTTATTTTTCACACAATTGCCAAATTATTTTCTGCTGTATTGTTTATTTTATTTTATTTTAAATGTTCAAAATAAAGTTAAGAGAAAAAAAAGAAGAAGAAAGAAGAAAGAGAAGTAGAACAAAAGAAGCAGTACTAGTAGAGTAGAGTGGTTGTTATGTATTTGTATTTTTTCCAGAGCAAAACCACAAAGTGAATTCAAACGTAAAGAACCAAACAGACGAGGCTTTGGTCAGATTCAGTGTTTTCATCAAACAGGAAATTCAGACGCTTCGATTCCACTGCAGGACGACAGTTTTCCACAGAAACTCCACGGTTGAGCTGAGCGACCACAGGAAAACTGACAGATGGAACAGCAGGAGAACATGTAAAGGTAATAACGATGGCTTTTCTGTCAAACAGCTCATTAACAAGGAATCATAACATGTATACAAAAAAAGAGACTATGGTAAAATATGTGGAGGAGTGGACTACAGCTGAATTTGTCTAGGAAGTAAAAGACAAGAGGGGTTATATACTATATTTATATATATATATATATATATATATATATATATATATATAACATTTTATCATTTGACACCACTAAATATGATACAAATAACAGACAAAAGGCAAAAAAATACATATACCACGTCAAAGGGCATAAGAAATGCTGTGACATGCAAACTGATTTCATGAGATTAATGACTTGTTCATGATCATGAGGTGAAAATTGAACATGGAGTTGAAGTCGCTTTATGAGTAGAACTGCTTAGAACTGTTTAACTGTAGCTTATTGAGGTTTAAGTCACTTATTCAGACTAGAAAGATCCAGGTCATCTTTCAAATGCAATTTCTCAGGTTTTTATGGAAATTCAGTTGACGAGGAAATATTTTTGAATTCCATGTTATCATCAACTGACATCAATTTGAATGAGTCCTGCTGTAAAATCCTGTTGTAAAAAAAACTCTCATGCGTGACTGTTGATATCCAGCTAACCACAGACTGAAATGTGATCCCTGTGGAGCTCTTCGCACAATATGCATTTGTGAGTAGATCACTACCAGTCCAAAGTTTGGCCTCACCTTCTCATTTACTGGGGACATATCATGCAATGTGCACCTTTTTAATGTTTTTTCAACACAAATATATATCTGTGTTTGAGGAAACCCTCAAATTATGAACAGAAACTATCTACTCTTCTTTTCTCCTAATGCATTTCTTGTTGGAGGGGGATGAAAACGTTCCATTTTGGATTTTCTATGCATCGTACATCACATGCATAGATTAATTTGAATACCCTACCCCATCCCACCCCACCAGGTCAGCTAACCGCACCTGTTTGTCACAGACACCTCTGTTCAGATAACGCATGTCTGGTGCATTGGGGTCTGAACTGTGGTCGCTGTGTGTGCGTCTGGGTCTGTTCCAAATCATCTCAAACCACAGATATGTTGAATATCAGGGTTTCTGTGCTCGCAGTGAAATGACAGTTCCAGCCTGTGAGGATGCAGGAGGGCGGGGCCACATGAGGGGGTGGGGTGGGGGTCCATCTAGTCAGATGAGACAGGAGAGGGGGTGGAGGTCATCCAGACAGGTGAGGGAGGGGGAGGAGGTCAGAGTTCACAGGTCAGAGCAGGACACAGATGAGTCACTGCAGATGCTGTTGTCATTGGTTCTCATTCAGGTGGCTACAACTGAAAAAGTAACCCCTACCCCAGAGGAGAGTGGTTAAAGGAACACTGAGTAAATAGAGACTAGAAGAGACTAAGTAAACTAGAGATTATAAATAATCAGTGTTGTACCTGAACGCGTTCATTGAACAATCGTTCATGAACTATATCATATTTTTGACGAACGTGAACGATTCGTTCACTTTTGCCAAATGAACGGGAAGTTGTGAACGCGGTTATTCTGGCATTTATTGAACTGTGCTCTTACGTAGTTCACATTTCGTTCTTATCACGTTGTAATTATTGAGTCCTATAAGGTATAAAAATGGGATCAAAACACAGCATTATCATAGATGAGAGAGAGAGAGAGAGAGAGAGAGAGAGAGAGAGAGAGAGAGAGAGAGAGAGAGAGAGAGAGAGAGAGAGAGAGAGAGAGAGAGGTGCAGAGAGTTTTTGGGAGCGGAGAAAAAGAGTTAAATGTACAGTGTGACTGGCGACCGGAGCAGGTGTTGTCCCGTTCTTGGAAATAAACATTGAAAACGAAGCTCACTGAAACCACTTCTTGTGTTCTAAGAACCTGCAGAGGGAAGTTAACCCCGGGGTAAGGTACTTACTTCCGCCCTGGATTGGACGGCTGTTTCCCCTGATTTTTTGACTACAGGATAACGTCAGAAACGGTTAATAATGCGTTTACAATAATAACACAAAAAATAACGAAAAAAATAACGAAAAGTTCATTTTGGGATCCATGAACTTCTAGTTCATAATTTGGAAGAATGAATGATGAACTGAACTAATTAATATTGAGTAACTTGAACTGAACTTTGAACTAGTTCCTAATCAAGGTGAACTTTCCCAACACTGTAAATAATAAATACAGACAGGAAGTGGTAATGTATCTTATAATACCAGCGGCATAGTGATAGTGTCTAGTGCCTGTACTTCCCTCAGCATTATTGCTCCAAGTGCAGATAACACTGAGTCTGGTTTAATTAAACTGACCATAGGCTTTTTCAAACATCTGAAATATATATAGCCTATTCCTTTCTAATATTAGCTGAAGCTGATTCCATAAGACAGGGGTAACTAAAAGCTCCTACTGTACTTTTACAGACCATGGGAACTACCGGGAGACCTTCATTCAGAGAGCCAAGGGTTCTGCTTGGATGGTACAGTACCAAGGTTCTATTGGGAATGAATAGTACCAGACTGTCCTTAAGGTAAGAAGGCCCCAGACCATTAATGGTCTTAGATGTAAGGAAGAAGATTTTAAATCTAGTTCTAAACTGGACTGGAAGCCAGTGAAGAGTTAGGGTTAGAGGTCCGAGTGCAGAGCTGATGTGTTCTCTTCTATTCCATCCTGTTCATAGTTAGGGTTAACTTAATCTGGTTAAGGATATGGCTCAGACCACAGGGTTGATGTGGTCTCCTCTATTTTATCTTGTTAATAGTCTTGCTGCTGTGTTCTGAAACAGTTACAAACTTTTTAGATATCTTTTAGGACATGCTGTGAGTACAAAGTTACAATAATGTAATCTAGATGTAACAAATCCATGAATTTATTTTCAGCATCAATTATCAACACAATATTTATAATTTTGGCTATGTTGCTCTGATGGAAAAAAAAAAGCTGTTTTACAGGCTTTGGTTAATGTGTGCTTTAAATTATACATCTGGGTCAAATAGAGGTCCTAAGTTTTTAACTGTGGAACTGGAGGCTAAACCCACATTGTCCTGGGTGACTATCTGGTCCGTTCGGAAGTCTCTCATACTTTGAGGGCCTATCATCATGACTTCTTTTTTTTCAGGGTTAAGTAAAGCACTCATCTAAGTGTTTATGTTTCAAACACAAGCTTTCAGTTTTTCCACATGTTAGGTCTAATTAGGTTTAATTGATAAGTACAGTGTATAAATACTTTGTGGGTCATCTGCATAACAGTCAAAGTTAATGCCATATTTTCTAATGATGTTACCTAAAGCCAATATATACACTGTAAACAAAATGGGCCTGAGGACTGAACCTTGTGGCACGCCATAATTAATGAATGAGTCTAAATTACTATTTTCTTTCTGTTTTCTTGCAGCAAAAGGATGAATATTACAAAAGCAAAGGCATTCCTGCTGATGGGGTTTTTTAGTCTTTTAATGCTTCATCTTTGCAAGTACTTGGTTGACCATAAAACCATCAATTTCCAAGAAGATGTAACAACAAAGGGAGACACATTTCCCACAACCTACATGTTCACTTGGTCAACATGTCTACGAAACATGTCTGCTGCTGACGACCCAGTCTTCAGGTCTTTTCCTGAACACATCCAAGACTTCCTCTACTATCGCCACTGTCGTGATTTTCCTTTGCTCCTGGATGTCCCAGCCAAATGTGGAGGAGCTGAGAAATCTGCAGAAGTCTTCCTCCTGCTGGTCATCAAAAGCTCCCCTGAAAACTATGACCGACGAGAGGTGCTGCGCAGAACCTGGGCTAAAGAGAGGCTACACAACGGGTTGTGGATTCGGAGGGTTTTCATCTTGGGCATGACAGAAACTGTTGTTGAGAAAAACTACCTGAACCATCTGCTCATGTTGGAGAACCGTGAGTACAAGGACATCCTCCAGTGGGACTTCAAGGACTCGTTCTTCAACCTCACCCTGAAACAGATACTTTTCTTAGAATGGATGGAAACTAACTGTCCACATCCTCGCTTCCTGTTAAATGGTGATGATGACATCTTTGCCAACACGGACAACATGGTGGAGTATCTCCAGAATCTGACCGACAATGATGGAAGTAAGCACCTGTTGATAGGACATCTGTTTAAATTCAGTCGCCCCATCAGGATCCTACCAAGCAAATACTACATCCCTGTTCAGGTGTATGACTCTGATATGTATCCTCCTTACTGTGGGGGTGGAGGGTTCCTGCTGTCAGGTTATACTGCCATGGTCATACACAACATGTCCAAAACCATCACCATCATTCCCATTGATGACGTCTACATGGGCATGTGTTTGGCCAAAGCAGGACTGGCACCTGCTCATCATATTGGTGTGAAGACACTAGGATTTAACTTTCCTTCAAATGAACCAGACACTGATAACCTATGTTACTATAGAGAGGTTCTGTTGGTCCACAGGTTCAACACCGCTGAGATTTTCGTGATGTGGGACAAAATCCATGACTCTAAACTGGAATGTGTTGCTTTAAAACCAAATTTTCACAAAACCTCTAATGGGGTCCTGTAAAATGGAGATTGTGTGATTCAAAGTGGCACATGACTTAAGTTTTTTGTGTTTTACACTGTCAAAATCTTAATACTACCAATTGTATTTTTCTAATTTCTAGTTCAAATGTCTCATCAAATCAGACATAATCACCTCAAGAGGAACTTTCAGTGAGATATGTTATTATGCTGCTGTGTGGGCAGTACTAGAAAGAGTTAACTGGCTCATAAGGCGGGCGGGTTCAGTGGTTGGTTTGAGCCTGGACCCTGTGGAGAGGTTGGTGACGCAGAAGACGCTATACTAAAATCAAGGCCATCCTGTCCACTATGAACCAGCCCCTGAACCCGTTCTTCTCTGCGCTGCTGCACTGACAAACTCAAGAACTCCTTTGTCCCTTGTGCTACCAGACTATTTAACACAGTCAATTCAAGGACGCCTCTATATCTACATCTACATTTCCCTCAAGATGTGAAGAACATAAACAACTTGACATGTCTTAAAAAAACAAGTGCAATTTGAACCATTTTCTGCCTCAGTCCATCAGTTTGTCATTTGCACATGAACAGAACAACTTACATTTAAATTACAAACACGCTAAACCTTTACTAAGAGGCAGATTATTTGTGAAATTACACTTCTCTTCAGATATTTCAGCCGATTCATATTTGTTCAGGTGTTTATTCATGTTTTTGTGAAAGGATGGTTTGTTAATGTAAAGATTTTCATATAATTAGATTTTTTTTTTTTTTTTTACATTAAAATCTGCAGTTCTCATTATTTATAGGTAATTACTGGTCTGACCTGATTGAGATCTAACTATTCTGTATGTAGAACAATTGTTATTCATCCTACGGGCCAGACTGGACCCTTTGGTGAGCCAGATTTGGCCCCTGGGCCTTATGTTTAACACCTATGTACTGAAGCAGTTTTGAATTGAAAAGCACTTCAAGCCAAAGTGTTTTTTTTTTAGTACAGCAAGCGATCATCACAATTCAGGAGTCCAGAATGAACATCTTCTTTCCCGTTGCTCATTGTGCACAATTCTTCATGGTAATGGTAATGAAACCTATTTTTTGTTTCCACTGGTCTATGGGACTTTAAAGAAACACTTTTGAATAGTTAAAGAACCACATGACAAAAGCTCAGTTTCAGTCGAGTTTTATTTGAGCAAAGCTAAAAGGAATATATCTGTTCTAATACACATGAGATGGAGCAATGCTTAGGGTGTTTGTAAAACAGTCTGAGCAGAAGCAGAACATAGTTTTATGCTCCAGGAACAGACGGATTATTACACTGTAAATTGGAAGATGTCTGACAACACTCAGTACTTTCACATGCACTTAGAAAAATTCAAATTCTAACTAAAATCGAAGTTTAAAGTCATGTAAACACCTTAGAGTATAATCGAATCGAACTGGAGTTTCAGAAATTAAAGTAACCAAGTCAAATAATATGATTGTAATTGAGATTCTCCATGCATGTATGACTGGTCTGGACACGCCCCCTTCAGGAGGGGGACCAAAATCACCATGACAACATGTATGTAACTGTAATTACCAAATATATTGAGCTGCTGCATGGTTGTGGTCCTCATCTTCTCTGGGTGTTGTCGTTCTTCTAATACAAGGGTGTCAAACATGTGGCCCGGGGGCCAAATCTAGCCCCTGAAAGGGTCCAGTCTGACCCCTGAGATACATTTGTGAAATATAAAAATAATAGTGAATATATTGATAATTTTATTTCAGGTTCCACATACAGATCAAAATGGGTTGGATCAGTAATATACTATCATAATAATCTATAAATACTCGCAACTCTGCATGACATTTTCACGTAATTTTAGTGTATTTACAATAAAACAATTTCACAAAAATGCAAAAAACCTGAAAAAATATGAACATTTTGAAAAGTCTGAATTATAAGTTTAACAATGTGCTGCCTGTTATTAAATGTTTTGTGTATTTGTAGATCCACTAATAAATAATCTGTATGCTGTAATTGATGTGTGTAAATGATAAACAGACATAATCTTGTTAAACTTATATTTAGTTTTCTGAAATGTCAGTTTATCCATTGTTTAAAAGGACAGATGTTAGATGTCAACATTTTCATCACATAATATGACTTTTTTTTGCTCTAAAACAGAGGAAAATTTGGAGTTGACATTGTTTATGTATTATTTACTGATATGGCCCAATTCAGATAAAATTTGGTTCAATGTGTCATCTGAACTAAAATGAGTTTGACACCCCTGGTTTAACACCGCTGTTCTACTGTCACCTTCAAATCTGACGCTCTTGTTTAGTTATTGTTCTTCTTCTATGGCATCAACGGGAAGAATGCTGACACGAAAGTGTGGGTAGCACCACCTTGTGTCTGGGAGTGAAACAATATTTTTCTCGCTGCCATGTAAACTCAGGACTTCTACAAAACTCCAGTTAAGACCTTAATCGTAATGAAACAATAATTTGAATTTGTAAGTGCATGTAAACATATTGAGTGTCAACTAACATCACAGCATTGATGGAGAGAAGGACGGGAAGGACGACAGGCTCTGATGAGGCTCCGTGGGGCAGTGATAAGAACATTTAAAAAAGCTTTATTCAATGTCAAGTGTATGAAACCAATACAAACTGAATCGGAGGAACAAGGCAGGATGGCGTCTGCACGTCACTGTGCATGCTCATTGTGCATTCTATGGCTGAAAATATAATCACCCCCTGACCCCCCCACCATTCACGTACACCAGCTCATTGTGAACAGCCACCGAAGCCGTCACGTTACACAGTCATCATCAGTGCGACTATCCTGGGCCCTGAGCCGGGGGAGCAGAAGGGTCTGAACCATGATGTCAGGTTATAAGGCCTCTAAGTCTAACACCTTCCACAGTCACAACAGAAAAAGCCACCACCCCAGGAACAAAATACCCAGCGGTGAAACATCGACATGCACGGCAAGAGAACATCCACTGGGCACCGGGGCTCTTCTCTTAACTTTGTTCAGAGGGTTACCGTTGTTGTCTACTGTAACCATGGGCTTTATTTTACTTCTTACAAAAAGGCAGACACAAAGCTATTTAATCAGATAAACCAATTCTGTAACTGGCAATTATTTACATATGTTTTTTTTTTTTTCCCTTTTCCAGATATCATATACATATGTTTCTCCAAAACCTGTGTTGTTACTAAGTTGTGTGACTTAAAATCCAAGGTCACAATTCACACAAATTTATGCTCGTTTCAACCTTTGACTTTTATACTTGGCGCCATTGAAAATGCAGAGATCGGAATATGTACATTTGGCGATATATTAAATTAATTTGTTTGGGGTTGCCTTTATATTATACACTGGAAAAAATTCAATCATACCAAATGTATTTTTCTCATTTCTAGTCCGAATATCTCATGACACTTAAATTAATTCCCTTAAGGATGATCATGTAGGCAAACAAGGTGACTGACAGAGATGAGGTGCTTAGACTCAATAACTGGTGTGCCTTTAACAACCTGGCGCTCAACATCTCCAAGATTAAGGAACTCATTCTGGACTTCAGATGGAACAATGTCATCCCTGCCCCCCTGTACATCAACAGTGAATGCGTCAAGAAAATGGAGACCTTCAAATTACTGGTGGTTCACATCTCTGCTGACCTCTCCTGGACAGCCAACAACACAGCACTGGTCAAAAAGGTGCAGCAGCAACTCCACTTCTTGAGAGTGCTCAGGAAAGAGTAATTCAACACAAACCTGCTGGTGACCTTCTATCGAACAGCCATTGACAGCCTGCTGACCTACATTTAGGGTGGGTACTGAACATCAGTATAAGTATGGAACCAGGGCAAGCATTAATGGTAGTAACCAGACTGAAATCTAATGTGAATTCTGTTACCATATTTCGGTATCGCACATATATGCAGCTGTTTTTTAATTAAACCCTCTGTTCACCGCTAACAGAAGAATACACATGCAGCAGTGCAGACATCGACATGTCAAAGGCAAATGGGTGTGGTTACCTTTTGTCGTCTTTAAATGCCGTTCGTAGTATAAAAACGTACATTTTACTGTAGTAAATAATGAACTCATTCTGTTTTATGTGCAAACACTATTACCCTGTTAAAGCGACAAAAACATGTGTGGTTACAGTTCACAAGATGATCCAGATTCTTGCATATGCAACAGATATCTAAAGACATTTACAAGGCCAGAAATACATCCAATGTAATTAAGCACTTGGTGATAAATGGCATTTACCTTAAAGCAGAAGCATCCACCTTCTAAAACCTATGTGAAGAGCTAAGTAGCCTAGCATTGTGCTAATACAACAACAGGATTAGAAATAGCCAGTGTGGAAATGACAGACCCAAGTGATAAAGCTTCAGACCAGCTACTGTGGAGATACTGGACCATGACAGTGTTAGCCTGAGTACTTTTAATGACAACTACAAATAACTGGTGTATTTGAATTCCTCAACCGGTGACAAGAGATGTGGTGCTAGCTTAATAAGAATAATAGATGAAGTCGAAGCAGAGATGTGGTCTCACAGTTTGTGTTTGTTAAACTGGTTCAGTAAGTCATTGGTTAAATTTTCATGTTATGATTTGACTCGCGTCTGTCTCTGGTTGCAATTAATTTTTTCTTCTTTTTAAAGTACCGACTTAAATACCGTTGTGGAACCGTTAACATTTTTAAAGTACCGATTTGGTATCAAATGAAACCCTTTCAGTACACAACCCTACCTATGCTGTCAGTGTGGCACGCGAGCTGCACAGAAGAGACTGCAGAGGGTAACCAACACCACACAAAAGATCATTGGCTGTCCTCTACTTCCCTTAGCCACCATCTACAGGTCCAGAAGAGACTGCACACATGCCTGCTCCCACCACTTCAACCTGGTGCTGCCTGGCAGATGCTACACAGCCATACCAGCTAGAACAAACAAACTCACACAGTTTCTTCCCAAGAGTTGTCACCATAATTAATTCAAGTTTGCAATTCAAACTTGAATTCAAGTCCATCTATTTATTGCTGCCTCTATCACTTGCTGTTTGTCACTTTTATCACTTTATCATTTTATTCTCAACCTGTGTACCTGTTTTATATTAGTTTTAATGTACGTATTTTTACTATGTTTATTTAATGTGTGCACTTTACGGTGAAGCTGTTTAATCTCGTTGTACTTTGTATAATGACAATATAAGGTATAAAGAGGAATTTCTCAGTGAGATAAAAACTTATTACCCCAACCCCCCAAAGGGGAGAGGGGTATTGTTTTTGAGTTGGTTTGTGTATGTTTGTCTGTCAGCAGTTTCACACAAAAACTACTGGACCAATTTCAATTAAATTGTCAGGATAGGTACAGGTGGTCCAGAATAAATCAGGTTAACTTTTGGTGAATGTAGGTCAAATGTAGGTCTTTTGTACGTTTTTGTTTCCGTGTATTTTTAACCCCCCCCCCCCTATTTTTATATTCAGAACTTTGGCTTCCGTTGTGGATCTTTGAAATGTGCTATACAAATGAAGTTGATTGATTTGTTATTTCTTATAGGAATAAAATATCACTTCAAATATCACTCATCAGTGAAGGGTGATGCTAGAATAATAAATAAAATCTGTATCCCCCCCCCCAAATCAACACCATATTGGCTGACCTTGACTGGAAATGATACCCCATGTTTGGACAGTGCGTTTTTTAATGGTGCCAAGTATACATACTGGAAGCAAAAGCTGAAACTCAGAGCCAGCCTCGGTAATTGGCCAGAAGGTGGTGCTAGATGTAGAAAATACTTGTCAGATTCACTGATACATTGATCCTATAAGCATGAGTCCCAGAATAAAATGGAGATCTGCATATTCACCATATATACACATCTATCTAAGGGGAGTTTTTTTCTGGAAGAGTTGCTTCTACTTTGTGCTGTTCTTCACAGTGCATCCTTGGTTCTGTTGATTCGAACAGTGTGGAGAAATGTCGCAATGCCCCTACGCGGCTGCAGAGTGGGCAGTGAAACAGAGAGGGTGGCACTGTGGCTGGCAGGAAGCTCATTGCCGTACATAAACAAGAATACTTTTATTAATAATAATAAAATTAAAATGGTAACAAAACATTATCAAATGGGGACAGACTCTCCAGGTGACAGAAGGCTACAGGAGTCATGTACAAGTGGAGCGGATAATTACACATATAGCCAGAATCTTTCACTTTGTAATACAAGCATGACATTTGGTGCATATAACCTTCAAAGCCCACTCTTGCTAGCTGCACAAAATTCCAAGATTGCAGCTCCAAAATTCAAGATGTCCACCCAAAAATGCGTTCCTTGGTTCATAGCTCAAAATGCATTGATTTTAAGCCCCTTAATGTATTGAAGTTGAAAATCAAATTGAGGCTTGCAGATATTTTGGTACATAGTACATGTCTGTATCTCTAACGGTTGAGCATATAGATACTTGCACAGACCCAGGGGAGCAAGAAATCTGTAACATTGATTGTTATATGAAAATCCATCTTGGTTTTCGAATTGTATGTCCTAACCCTACTAGAAATAACAGGCTATGAAAATAACATTTTCATAGATCCATATTCACTCAACAACAACCAATCAAATATATATGTGCTCATGTATTTGGTACCAAAATAGTCACAAGTTCCAACTTCATATTTAACTGCAATACATATATGAGGCTTAAAAATCAATGCATTTCAAGTAATTAAGGAAACATTACATTTTGGGCAGATATCTTGGATATTGTGGTCACCAATCTGGAATTTTCCATGACTAGCATTGTGTTTTAAGAGTGGGGTTTTAAGCATACATGTACCAAATGTCCTGCTTGTATCAGAATGTGAATGATGCTTTCATTATCTGCTCCACTATACCAGGATCAGACTCTTTAAGAGTAGGGTCTGACTTCATCCGTTAAGTCCATCGCTGATCTTAAATGTATTCCACCACGTAACTAACTACTCATTCACCCCGCCACACACACAGAACAACACACAATACACACACTCACAGCTCAGCATGTGCACAAACATATACATATATACCAGCCCACATAGGGAACCACCAAGAGAGACACAAGAACCATCAGGATGACATTCCCTCTAGTGACAGACCGATATTGGCCACCTGATATATCAGGCCAATATTGATGTTTCTTTCTTGTATCGGTCGGAGTCTGTTGCAGTAGTCGATATGCTTTTTTTCCCCCTGATTCCACGATTTTACTGACAGGTAAAGTTCACAGCACCTTATTGTTCTTGCAGATACTGCTGTCCACACTGAAAAAATAATGATTTTTGGATGTAGTGTTATTTATTAAGGTAAAATTCAGATTAACTTTGTCATTCTGTCACAATTTGTATCTTCTCATTGTAAGTAAAGAAGATTTTCTGACAATAATCATTTGACAGAAAAAAAAATAAAAAATCTACATCGGCTTAGAAATATCGGTGGCCTGTATCGGTCATTGGCTGATGTAAAAAAATAAAATACAAACAATACCATTCCCATACAATCCATTTCAGTCAATCACTAGTTACCGGCCTGATGAAACGGCTCATATATCATTTATCATCACATTTATCTGAAACATGTTTTAGAGCCAACAGTTTTTGGACAGGTACAGAATGATCAGAGGTTTTGTTCAGGTGGGGGCCATCCTTTCTGTTCTTTGTCTAATGTGGCTATGCCCTATATGTGCAAACACACACACACGCACATGCGCGCACACACACACACACACACACACTTATGAGTCCTCGTTCATCTCTTGACTATCTGTCCTGGCGATTTTCCTCGGCGGTGCCGGACTGTCGCCCTCACCTTGTTCCTGTTCCCTTTTCTTCGCCGCATTCTGTTGAACAGAAAAGATTCATCTGAAGTCAGTAAAATCATGGAGGTCAGTTCGACCGACTGAAGAAGCACAAAGTAAAACATGTTAAAGTAAATTATTAATTAATTATTTATAAAGTGCTTTTCACAGATAAAAGTCACAAAGTGCTGTACATTAAATGGGTTCAATAAAACACGATGAGAATAATTCATAAAATAAATAAAAACCCAAACACTGGGTGGCGCTATTAACCTCTGTTTGTTTGGATACATTAGGAAACTAAACTTTATTGGCAACTGCTAAAAATCTCAACTCTCGGTCTGACACCCCAATGTAGTGGATTTGACTTGATTCACGGTAGCCCCACCCACCAACTTTGATGGGTAAGGTTGACAGATAAAATAAATTCAGGAAATATTTTTTGATGTGATATTTATTTTCATTTATTTATTTCTTCTTGTGTTTCAAAAATCACCCCTGTGTTTTATACTAAGTTTATACATATTACTTCTGCTAAAAAGTGCCATATGTCACTGTATATGTTTCCTAAACACCATCAACATCTTGTAAAAGCTTCTCTTAATAAAAACAATTTTTTAAGAAAAATAAATAAATTAAATTAAAAAGAGGAAGCACTTACACTTACCTTTTTGTCCCACTGCTGGTGAAGGTAACGCAGGAGGATATTCGTTTTCTCTGTCACTATAACTGCAGAGAAAAGAACCACTCATATTAGTAAGTGTTGCACAACCCCAGTGAGGATAAAGCAGGTTCAGAAGATGAATGAATGAAAATGATGATGACTGGGTCTTGTTCAGATTAGTCTGTGGTTTAACCCCTTAATTAAAAAAAAAAAATATATATATATATATTTCTGCATGTTTTGTATATTTTTTTCTCTACATCTCCACAAAAAACCCAAGACAAAACAGTTGACTGACATAAAGGGTTTTAATCATGATTAATCAAAATTAATTCAAAGCAACAGCACAACACTGTGATTAATCTGAAGAAAAATTATAATCCTTTGACAGCACTAAAAAAGTATATGTTAAATTCAGTAAATTCAGTAATTTGACTATAGCAGATAACAATAAATAGATTTTTGGTATGTTGTATATTTATGTCAGGACGTGTTAAGGGGTTAATGTAGGTACCTACTCTGTTCAGAAGGGTATTCACGTGTGGGAAGGTACACAGAAGGCCTCCGATTCTGGAAAACACAACACAGCAAGATTACTAATTATGACATGATAATGTTGAGGAATTTAGTTTAAAGAATGATCTAGATATTCAAGAAATGTCTGTGTAATTTATCTTCACCTATAAAGACCCAGTGCAACTCTATTTAACCGCAATTTATCACCATTTATTGTAACATGCCCCTTTGTATTTTGCACTTTCCAGCATAATCAAAAACAATAGAATAAAATGTCTTCATTGTCATGAAAAGGGGTGTAAGAAAATATTGATTCTGCAATATATCCTGATATTTCATTTCATAATACATTATCGATATTAAAAAGTACTGTGTAGATTTTTTGGGGTGTATTTATTCAAATGCAGACACGGTGATGGTTTCTTTCTGGATTTTTAAAAAACATTTGATACATGTATTATTACTTCCACTGTTTTGTGACAACTGTATTTTAATAGTTTGTGATTGTGCCTGTAAAAAGTGCTCTTACTTCCTGTCTGAAAGGTAGCAGTTAGTTCGTTTGTTGAAATGGCATGAACATTTTTTATGATGATTCAGGGACTTCCCATAGTGCATTATTTTCACAAATAACAGAATATAAATGTTTGAGTAGGATGCTAAAATATAATGTCAGTAAAACATAATTTCAAGGTTTTAACAAAGGACTGTTTTATTATATAGCATTAGATGCTGTTCTGATCAAATAAAATGCATTTAGTAGTTGTGTACCTTTGTGGTGTAATTCAGTTTTTACAGGAAAGAATCGAAAAAAATATATACACACAAAGTATTGCCTTCTTAACAGTGTCACGATATACCGTGATACATGGTTTCATGACTGTAGTACTGCAATTCCTATCATACTGTCAGATTCTTGCCAATACACACCCCTAGTCATTATACACATGTACTACAAAATTTAAAGAGACAACTCTCCTGCGATGCGTAGTGTCAATATATACATATATATATATATATATATATATATATATATATATATATATATATATATATATATGTATATATATATTAAAAAAATATGCATGTCATGAACCAAAAACAAAAATAGAGATAAATACATCTCACTTTGATCCTGGCTGAACACCGAGGCTATATGCTACATCCTTATTCAAGGTACTGTCACTATAATGTATTTTCCAATTTTTAATTCACAGGTAACATAGTTGTTCATCAAAATAGTGTAAATTCAAAGGTTATTCTATCAGAGAATAATGAAGGAAAATGGCTTATTATAGCAGCTATATCAATAACTGAAAATAAAACTAAGTGTCTATTCACTCTCATTCATCACACTACAGGGTTTTACTAGAGAATCAACGTAGGAGAAGATGACTGTGTTTCCATGGTAACTACAGAGCCTCTGAATGTCCAAATGGGTCATGTCTGATGACCATGGACCAATGACAAACTGCATTTCACACCAATTATTTACATATATTGCTATGATTAGGGGCTCAATAATTATGAAACATTTTGGAGCAGTCGATTCCTTTAGTTGGTGGTAGCTGTTTGGGTATTTAAGGGTTAAGAAAGAAGCACATCTTTAGCTTCTCACACATATAATAGAGAACTGATTAATGACAGGGTGTGGAAATAACATCAGAGTACTTACAGATGCTTTACAAACAGAGTCTGCATGAAACCTGCTAAAGTTGCTCTTATTGTAGACAGGAAGTCCTTTCAAGAAATCAGCCTGTGGGAAGAGAGTGAGCAGGTGAGTGTATTTTGCAGCTGACTGTGTTTTCTCTGTAAACATTCACAATATAAACAAGAATGGAGCTGCTTCTCCACAATGTGACAAATACTAAGCAGGGGAAAAAAGAACACTGGTATCCTACGATCAGACTGTTCTGGGATGATATATTTGCTGCTGTGAACTGTTTTCAACCTGACATTTTCTCATTACTTAAAATTCGTTATTTTAGGCGTAATCCCAGAAAGTTTGGAAGGAAATAACTGAAAATACCTCCTTTGAATTTTACTAACAGCAGCAACTAAATGCATCACAATCAAGTGGTTGAAACCTGAACCTCCCACATATAACACTTGGATTGAGAAAGTGAAAGAAATGTATTAGATGGAGCAAATTATGTACCCCGAATTCAGAAAGAGGTATTTATGAAGAGATGGAGTCCCATGATTAATCTAAGGCTGGTGTCTCAAACATGTGGCCTGGGGTCCAAATGTGGCCTGCCAAAGGTACCAATGCGACCCCTGGGATGAACTTGCAAAGGTCAATAATTCCACAGTCCAGTTGTGGAACTTATTTTTATTCAGGTTCCATATACTGTACAGACCAATATTATCTGGAGTCAAATAATATAAAAACCTACAAAAAATAATAAATCCATATTTTCTTCAAGGTTACATTATGCCGATAATGACAACTTAAATTTTTTTCATCTTTGTTTTAAATAACATGAAATATTTTAATTTATAAACTATAATATATCAATAAAATGTGAAAAACCTGAACAAGTATGAACAACATGAAATGTCTAAAGACAATTCAGTACAATTTTAACAATGTTTTGCTTCTTCATGTAAAAAAGTATATGTTGAAGCAAAACATTGTTAAAATTGTAAAATTGCAGCTATACTTCCGAGGAAATTTGAGTTTTTGTCTCATTACCAACTTTTTTGTTTGTACAGTTTGTAAAAGAGTTTGTTTTGCACTAAATCAAAGACAAAAAGTTTGGAGTTGTTATTTACATGCACCACGCTATTCTATTATTTTACTGGTCCAGCCAACTGGAAATCAAATTGGGCTGAATGTGACCCTTGACAGAATATGAGTTTGAGACTCCTGACCTAAGGAAATAAGCATTCTAAATGGACCAAATACTTGTATGGTTACTTATATATATATATATATATATATATATATATATATATATATATATATATATTCTATTTTAGAGATTTTTATTCCTTTTTTGTGTCTGCTTTTTGTCGTTTTTATATATTCATGTGTATAAACTATCTTGTATATTTGTATGAGCAAAACAAAATAAAAATCACATTTTATAAACAACGACACTGATATATGTGAATGACAAAATATATCAAGAGCAGAAAAAAGGCCTGATTCGTTCCAAGGCCCCAAATACTACCCCACCAAATTATAAAAATTCACCAATTTTGTAGGAAATATGTGTTAAAAGTAAAAGAAACCCTCACCCTCCATCATAAGATCATTGAATATAGCAGATACTTTATCTGAAACAATTGCCGCAGTCACTGCAATTTCTTTGTCCTTTAACCAAATGAGTAACAGTCTTACCATCTCATTCAGTGATGACTTATTTTTGGATATCATAGAGATGTCTTTTGAAAGGGTCACTGTGTTTAATGCATCCTTCTGCTTCAATATTGTACCAATGGTAGACGGGTTTCTGTCATATTCATTTGCGATATCACTCAACTACGTGCCACTTTCATGTTTTTTTTAATCATCTCCTGTTTCACTTCCATTGATAACGCAGCCCGCTTCTTCTTTTCATTCACACTGTGAATCACTTTCTTTGGGCTCATAATGAATAACGAATACGTAATGTAAGAAAGTTTGAATGAGCACACTGGGAAAACTCACTAAACAACAGTAACTCTGATGAATGAGGGTCAAAGGGTCACAAAAAACATCATTGGTAGCTCCCTCATAGCCAATGGGATGTTACGTACAGTAGGTACATTACATTTACATACATTACGTAGAGTAGTACAATAATGTGCATATTTATGTCTCAGGGGTTTCTTTCATAAATTAAATTTTCTTTCATATTCAGAGATGAAAAATTGACGTATAGTTTTTGCGCTATTTGGATTATTCGTTAGCTGGGTATTTCGTAAGTTGAGGTACCACTGTACTTGCACTTTACTTGGTATGAGTATTTTTTATTTTAATCCACTTTATACATCTTCTAATATGCTGCACTACATTTGGGAGGAGACCTGGGCATTCTGTGGGCCAAAAGCTGACCCTGACTGGCCCGCATGAGGTCACAGGCAAAGTAAAAGTCAATGCAAATACATATAATTGTAACAGATACGACACTGCTTTTATTTTCATCTCAGAGACAAGTTTCTCCATTACGTTTGTGTGACAGTATGTAACAAAAGTGATGATTTTGACTGTTTGTGATAAACTGGAGGGTGAAGTGTTCTTCTGCAGATTGAGAAATTATCCATCTTAAGCCTATAAATTCCATTAAAACCCTTGTGGAAAACACACAGGCATATAGGCCTGTTTTTCTGTGCACCCAAAGTAGAAGCTGACAGATCCTGCTTACAGCAATGAAACAAACTATAGATGATCTCATAATGAACAGCTACAGGGTTAACAAACACCATACATGTGTGGAAAACACTGATGCATCCGCTTAGTGTTTGTTTACTTTCACTTTTCATATTATTTGCACTGTTTGCTGAGAACAGCTAAAGTATTGACCGTTTAACTGAACTTCAGTCTGATATTAATGATTTTGTTTAAAGATCTGAACGTATCGTCCAATATATTTTTATCACAAACATTTTAATGGTGAAATGTGATGACAGGACATTTAGAGCTCTAGAAAAAAACAAAGACCACTGCAAAATGATCACCTTCCCTAATTTTACCACTTATAGGAATGTGTTGGGGTAAAATGAAAATTTTTCGGTTTATTCTCTAAACTATCAATATTTCTACCAAATTTCAAATAAAAATCGGGGTATTTTGAGCATGTATTTGCAGAGCATGACACATGATCAAAATAAAAGAATGCAGGTGTTTTCAGACTCAAATAAAACCAGTTCATACCGATTCATCAACTAAACTGTATTGATATGTTGTCATTTGGTCAAAGTTGATAAATCAATATTTGGTGTAAACCCCTGATTTTCAGTGACATTTTTCACATGTCTTGTCTCTCCTCCATTTCTGTCAGATGACTTTGTACAGTTCCTGGAAGACGAATTCCAAAAGCTCAGTAATGTTGGATGGTTACTGACCATCCGTGTTCCTGCTAAAGTTTCCAAAGTGAATTCACAACATAACAGGGTCTGCATCTGGTGGTTTATCATCCACACCTTTAATGATCTAACTGAGGCCAGAAGAACTGACCTGATAGAAAGACCAGTCACACTCAGCTTGGGAACATTGTCAGAACACAAGTCCAGCAGTTTTCAATAGATATTTTTGGATTCACATTACTTTTCTGGTACTGACATAACTGTTTTTACCTACTGGAAGAAGATAGTGATGAACACTAGTGTTTTTTCTTATATAAAACACGGATCAGATGATTTACCCAGTAGAATAAGGTGTGTTTGTGTTGGAATTGAACAGATACAGGAATGGAAAGGGTGTCATACATGTTGAATTGAAAGGAAACTGCAGTGGTCTCTTACATTTTTCCAGAGCTGGACATATTGTGTGTCTATGACTGTAGACACATGATAACCGTAGAGTGAGTCAGTATTGGGCGTTCCCTCGTCTGAGCAGCTCTTTCATGCCGGTCGGCCCGCTGGCTATGCACCGTTCCCAGTGACCTCCCAACCGGAAACGACGGCTTTACACCGAATGTATAGCAAGTGGTAAATTAGCTGAGCGGCTCAAGGGACAAAAAAGATGCCGGTTGGCCTTGGTGAATGAATGCCAACAGGAGGAGCAGGTGTGGCTAACGAACAGCTAACTACAGTCCGCTAACGTTAGCCTCCCTGTCCCCTCGATGAAATGCACTGCAGCTTAAGATAATGTTAGTAACTCTATGTCTTTGTGGAATACATACCTTCTCCATGATATTGGTAGAATTATCCAATGTCGAACCGCCGACTTGTGGACTTTCGCTTGTCGTCCGTGGAGCCGCTGGTGTTAGCTAGCAGGCAGTGGGTGACGATTAGCCGCTAGTTTACAAGCTCGTTAGCCGAGACAGCGGTCTTAGTGGGTCCTTTTCCCAACACAACGAAGCCTTTCACGCACAAGCTGGTGTTTCCATTCTAAGCCGCACTTTCTATTACAAATACAGGCTGTACTCATAAAAATAACCCCAAGCTGTCATTGCACGAGTTAGCAGAGCGACTTGTACAGGACTTCTTCAACTAGCATGATGGCTGGATGGTATAGACGCTTCCTTGGCCACGCCCCAACTAATCCTGATTGGCTGTACTCTTCTCACACGTGGTTAGAGCTTTAGCAGGGAGCCAATCAGAAAGCTGAATATACAGTCTTATCTCTTAGCCCTTCCCCGAAGCATTGACATGACACTCTTACATTTCCACATGTCTCTCAGTATAAACACATCACCAGTGACATTCTATTCTATTCTATTCTATTCTATTCTATTCTATTCTATTCTACATTTTTTACAATTAGACATCACAAATAAATAATAATAATAATAATCTGTATTTGTATCTTTATTGTATAAAATTTTAAGACAGGGTGAAATAAAACGAGTACATTTGAAATAAAAAGAATACATTAAAATGGACGTAACTGTGTAAAAAGAAATTCACTATTCTATTATATATATCTGTATAGGCTACATCACAATCACTATCCCCCAAATTGACTTAATTTCATAAAATTGCCTTTGAAGAAGTCAAGAATTAACGTTCTGACTAACTTTCTATTCTATTCTATTCTATTCTATTCTATTCTATTCTATTCTATTCTATTCTATTAACATTGCCCTTTACTTGATCCTCAGATGAACTTTAATCTGTTATAGCTGGGTCAGTTTCTGTCCTCTGTCACCTCACTGACACCTGCCTCATTGGACTTCCTAAAATAGTTACTTAGCAACAAAAGCCATGGAAACTGCAGCAGCCCCATCTCCGAGTGATACTGCAGAATCAGATGCTGATAAGAAAATGAGAGACTTTGCTGTTTTGGTTTTGCCAGGAAAGTATGTGAAATATAAGTTAAAGCAAAGTGTAAAATGAGCGAGGGAGGGGATTGATTTTTTTACTTTGTCAATCTCTGTGCCCGTGGTTAAATGATGAAAATGGTGTGAGAAAACAGACAGTAAGTCAGATCATGACCCTGATAGACAGTTATCTGAAAACTATGGATGGATGGATGGATGGATGGATAGATATCCCAATCAGAAACTATATTATATTCTGTTGCTCACATCCATAAAACACATCAGTATAGTACAGTATCATAACAGTATTTTACTAGGACGTCATTTGACAATAAGCCACTTTTTTGAGAGAGAGATGTGACACCATAATAAATAAATAAATAAATAATAAATAAATAAATACAATAAAATATGTTGGAGAGGTAACATAAAGTGAGTGATTCACTTTATAATTGGCTGTAGACCCATTTGAGTGCACGTGACAAATCAAAGCTGTTTCCTTTATTTTTCTGGTGTTATTTGGGACGTTGTTTGTGTCCTACAGAGCAGCAGGGGGCAGCTCTTCACATCCACTAACTGCATCAGGAGGAGGAGGAGGAGGAGGAGGTGGTCACAGAGTAAAGATGCACCACAGGGTGATGGATTCAAACCGGCCTACTCCCCACTGCACCCCACCACCCATCCACCCTCACAAGGACCATGGACCCTCCGCAGAGCCGGATCCGGACCCGGAGGAGGGCGCGCGTCTGTCGGCCTGTGAGTGGCGCGCAGAGCCGCAGTGAAATGAGCTCCAGCCGCCATGTGGACAAATCCAGCACAACACAAGCCTCATAAATTAGATTATTGGATTGACTGCATCAGATTATAAACCCTGCAACTCCTTCGATGCCTCATGAAGACAAAAACACATCAATCTGATCATATTTACAGCAGAGTTTATGGGATTTGAAGGTGAGTCACTGAATTTTCTGCTTTATTTCAGTAGTTTTTTTCCCCTTAAATTATGGTTTGTTTAATCAGAGATGAGCATTCAGATGAAAACTGGTGTTTGACTGAAGACAGGACATGGGAAGTTACACTTGCACTGCAGGCAACAACAACGGATGGATTTTTAACCAGTAACAATGTAGTTAGACAAAAAAAGACAACATATTCTGACATCTTCTTAATTCCCCTAAATAATTAGTTACTCACCTGTCAACAGATGGATTATTATTATTATTATTATTATTATTATTATTATTATTATTATTATTATTATTATTATTATTATTATTATTATTCCTTCATTAATGCAGCATTTGAGTTCATAGTAACAATATAGTAATTATATATTGTTAACATTTTCATTAGCTTATTATCCATTTCCAGTGTCACATCTCCCTCAAAAAAGTGGTTTCTTCTCAAACGAACTTTTAGTTAAACACAAGTTAAATATATATAATTTAATAAATTCAGATTCATGGTTTATTGTCCCCTATAGGGAAATTAATTTTCACAGTTCTATTACATAACACAAAACACAATGATTCAGATTCATCTCTGATGATGATTGTTATATAGGTTCTACCCTACCTACCTACCTACCTACCTACCTACCTACCTACCTACCTACCTACCTACCTACCTACCTACCTACCTACCTACCTACCTACCTACCTACCTAGCCATCATTTAAGTATGGCACAGAGATTGAAAAACTAAAAAATCAATCCCCCCTTGCTCTGTATCCACTAAGACCTCCTGGTTAAATAGATATAATAATAATATCAATAAATACATTAAAATGCATGCGACAACTTGTTTGATCAGGAATTTCTATGGCTGTAAAAAAAAAAAGGTAATCACTTTATTTAAAAAAATCAGTAAAATCTAAAAATTCATACCTGTAAGTGGTTAATTTATGATTTATTTGTTTCTAAATAAATATAGCATTTTTCAGTTGGATTAGATACTGAAATTGACTTACTTTGTCTGAAGTTGTAATGTTTATATGAACATTTCTAAGTAAAATGTGTTTCTACAGCATTTTTCCACAGATAACATCACAACATGCTTTATAGAAAAAAGGACACAGTGACATAAAATGTAAATAGGGTAATTGAGATAACACAAATTTAAATACATCCTATTAAAATATATATGTTTTCAGCTGTTTGTGTTCCACAACATTATGCACATATGTTTGTAGATACAGATCTCACACGATACATGTTTTTTATAAGACAAACTAACAGATAAGTGTATGAATATCAATAGATAATATTGATTAATTATACAGTTGGAGGAGGTTGACTCAGGTTTGTTCAGTGTAGGGTCTATGTGTATTTGTCTGATACTGTAGTTGTTTTAAATCTGTGGGACAGTAATGTCTGCTCTGTGTGGTTTCATTCCCAGGATGATCATTATAGAAAACACCTCCTGTAGACACTGAACACACACCTTGTAGCAACTCATAATATAATAACATACAGTGGATCAACAAATACACAAAGAATATTGGTAAAACCTATGGAGTTTGATCAACTGCCCAACATATAGATGCCTGATTTTATGTTCAATTAATGATTTAGTTTAACTAACTAATTAATGATTTAGTTTGCTGAAAGTAAGTTTTTCTTACTTTTCTCAGTTTTTATAGTGTTACCTTTTCATGTACTCTGAAATTTTATGAACATCTGAAAGATCATTAAATTAAATATTGAAAATAGCTGGAAAAAATGAGGAAAATACAGAGGATACTATTACGATAAATGATGAAAAATCACTTACAAAAGATTGAATGGAGACACGTCACCACAAAAATAGTTCTAGGTCTTAAAGGTTTAACATTGTTTTATCATTTCATTTTGATCAACTGACTAGTTCTATTTTCCTTTTTTAAAAAGTGTTTTTTCTGTTTTTATGGTAAATTAAGTTATGAAGAAAGTATTAATGTATGGATCCTGTTTATTCAGAGAAAATACTCTCACACCCACAAAGTAAAGTTAAAGGGAAAATTAACATGACCCACGGTTTGTGGTTTTTACCTGATTTATCTGCATTTATATTGTAAAAGGGAAATGGACTGTGTGTGTGTGTGTGCTTGTATTTCTATCTTTATGGGAACATTGGACTGTTTACACAGTCACACACATCATGGTGACCTCTGACATCAAAATTCAGATCCCCAGGAGGGTTAAATATAAATGTTAGTCCCCACTAGTAAAATATACATTTATGTGAAGCATGCAAATTTATGCAAATGATGTGGTCCTATAAAGACATTAACACATTTTTCTGGAAGTCCCCATAAAACATGGGGGAAACAGGTATGAAGTGAAACATGTACTTTTCAAAGGTTTGAAGATGTATTTATTTATTATTATTATTATTATTATTATTATTATTGCTTTTATATATATATATATATATATATATATATATATATATATATATATATATATATATATATATATATATATATATCTGACCCTCCTGCGTTACGTTGCCTTTTGTTGCTGCTTGACATGTGAGAAACATTCCGAGCAGGAATTACCTTCACATGTTTATGTTTAGTCTTTTACATATATATATATATATATATATATATATATATATATATATATATATATATATATATATATATATATATATATATATATTTTTTTTTTTTTTTTTTTTTTAAAAAGAAAGATATATTTTTACTCACTAAATGACTATTCTAAGTGATTAAGTGATGATTACAATCTGTGTGTGTGTGCACAAAATGTATATATGTATATAATCATAATTAATCAACATTAACCTAAAGCCACATTCTAATTAATCTGATTCAAAACTGTAATAATTTCAGACCCCTGATAGAAACTTATGAAAGTATCAGAACTACAATAACTTTTCTGCACAGTCACCAACAGGAGCACATGTAGAATAACTCAGGCCTTAAATAATTGATCACTTAATACAAATAGAGGTGAATTTGTGGTCCAGTCGACTCGTATGTTACACGGCACAACAGGACAGTTTAGGCAGAGGATGTGCAGGTATAAGCAGAAAGGCCATGAGAACAGCCAGCCAAGCAGGAACGCTGGCTTCTATTGTGTCTGTAATCCCCAGATGAAAGCAGCAGCTGATGGGCTGAAAGGAAACAGTAGGAAAAAGACGCAGAAAACAAAACTGTGGCCATTCAGCGACACTGTTTTCACAGAGGAGGTGGAAGGCAGATTGTGTTGCGTGGACTTAGAGAGCATATAATCCTACTAGTAGGAAGGGGAGCAGCAGGAAGGTAGGATAATACCCCCCACCCCACCCTCAACAGAGGCCTGCAGACCCTGCTTGGATACGGCGTCGCTGCCATGGCGAGTAATCACCCAGCAACCTGCGCTGCACTGGAAACAGCATCTGCACCATAACCAAAGCACAGGACGTTTATTCACTTCACTTCAATTTATGTCCAATATACATTAAACAGAAGAATCCCACTCTGTCCCCACTAGGAAAACAAACATGACAAGAAATAACAATCAAAAGTAACATTTTCATATATTTTCCAGACTCTAAGGCACACTAAAAAAGCTTTAATTTTCTATAAAAACCATAGTGCGCCTTATAATCCAGAGCGCTTTACAGCAGGGTGACATCTAAAATATGCAGGACATTGTGGGGACCCACCAGTGTTGCAAAAAAAAATCACATGCTATTGGGTCTAAAAAGTCACCAGAAGTCTCTATCTCCACTGGTTTTTTCTGTTATACTACATTTCAGTTTTTAAGGTGTTGACTGAGTGACCCCTGGCCTCCTGGGTCAACATTAGGTCAACATATATACACACAAGATGCAGAATTGGTGCTCATTGGAAGTCTCTAAGATAAAGAGTTCAAAAGTTACATCCAAAATTCGATTTGGACTTTAATTGTGACTTTGACCTTTGACCTAGAGTCTTCAAAATTTTCTTTTGAGGTTCTGGTGTCAATGTACATCAACAGTGAGAGCAAAAAGAAGTGATATGTAAAGCTGAGCATACAGGAATGAAAAGGAAATTCCTGATTTACCACACAGTATCTCTGATAATTGGGAAAACACATTTTTTGGTCTCTTTGATCTACATTCACCTAAATTTAATGGGATCTATTCTGGGCCACCTCGCACCTTTCCTGAAAATTTCATGGAAATTGGTCCAGTGGTTTTAAAGTTGATGACAAACAGACAGTTGGACAAACAACGATACTCCAAAAATCCACACACACTGTAAAATAAACAAAATAAAACATGCTAGAAAAGGAGTAGGAAGTACAATCTTATATATTCCTACCCTCAATCTTTATGCCCTATGATCTCTGTATAGCAAATATTGTTTTATATGAATAATAATAAGAAGAAGAACAATACCCATTTATAAATAATCATACTAGCATTAGCATTAGCATTAGCATTCCCATAGCAAAAACCAAGAAAAAACCAAAAAAAACAATGAAAGCAAAATATACATGATATAAATACATATTATTCTATATTTCCTTATGGTAATATAGTAATAATATCTATATATATCCATAATTAAAGTATGTATTATCAGCACATACATGTCAAAGCCTCCTTCTGAAAACACACACACAATTACTTCTCTATATTTCATAAAAATCATTTGTATTTGTTATTAAACTTTTTGATGTTTGGACATTGTTTCAGTTGAATGAATGAAGGATTCAGATCCAAGCACAGCTTTTACAGTTTATGGAGAACACAGAGAAATGAGGAATTAAATTTTAAAGAAACTAAAATATCACTCCTCTTAAGAATCTATACTATCCCGTAGGCTCTAATAACAGAACACTATAACATTATTACAGCATCACTCTTTCATTCACACATTCACTGCTTTATTTTCAGTGTCATGTCATAAATGTGCCGCTGATAAGCATGGGGTGGTTTTGTCCTGTAGTCTGGTGTAAACTGATCACATGGCAGCTTTAACACACTGAGCTATAACTGTCCCGGTCTATTAATACCCCAAAGGCCACGCTGAGGGAAGACACTGCTCAGTTACATCTGACAGAAAGTCGCAAGGGTTTAAGTTGTAACTGGAAGCCAAGTAGTAAAGACTAAGGACTTGTTTACGTCTCTAAAGGTACAGATGGAGGCGTCTGATCCAGCTTTAAGTGTCACTGAATGAAGAGTCTGAATCATCTTATAAATTATTATGAAGTATTAAGGTTGTTGAATTTAACAAATCCATTTAGACTAGGGCTGCACGATGTTAGAAAAATGTGACTTTTTGTGATGCAATATTTTTTAACCCTGCAATATATATTGCTTAATGAAAATATACTCAGGAGTGAATAACAGCTGTTATAACAGCTGTTATTCACTCCTGCCAACAGTCAAAAAGATTAGTGGTCGACACAGAACATACATTTCAGTATTATCAATCTTGTAGTCGAAAAAAAGTAGAATAAAAAATAAATAAATGTAATTATTTTTTAAAAATAAAATAAAAATAAATACATACATTTAAAAAATTAAGAAAATACATTTTAAATAATAAATAAATACATACATACAAAATAAAAAATAATAATAATAACAATAATCGCAGGATCTGCAATAGGTGCAATAGTTTCTTTTTCATTGACCCTCAAATTGCACATTTTTGGTAACCTTTGACCTACATTAACCAAAATTTTAAATTATCAGGAAAAGTGCAATGTGGTCCAAAATGGTGCGATGTGGTACATTCACCAAAATTTAATGGTGAATGTACCACATCGCACCTTTCCTGAAAATTTCATGGATATTGGTCCAGTAGTTTTAAAGTTGATGACAAACAAACAGATGGACAGAGAAACAAACAAACAAACAAACAAAAACATGTGTCCCCACATTGGAGGTGTGTGTGTGTGTGTGTGTGTGTGGGGGGGTAATAAACAAATATTTACTTTGTCACTAGTGTATCATTTTTAGTCTTCTGTTCTAACGTCCTGTGCTTGTGTTGTGATCCATCCCCTACAGCCTGGCAGCCATGCTGACCAGCCTCGTGGAAGGCCTTCTCTGCTGCCTGACCTCCAAATCAGTCAACGTCGTGGTCCCCATAGAGACTTCCGAACCTGCCGACGGCTACGAGTTTGTGGAGGTGAAACCAGGGCGAGTTCTGCGAGTTCGTCACATCATCCCTGACCGGCCAGTGGTGGAGGAAACCAACGGGCAGGGAGGCAGCGTCAGCTGCAAAAGAAAGATCACGGTGTATCGTAATGGTCAGCTCTTCATTGAGAACTTGGGCGACCAAGCGAGTGGAGAACTGCGGAGCTGCAACAACGGAGAGACTGAACCCAACAGCACCGTGGAAGTGGAACTCATGGACTGTGGGAAGTCCTCGCCACCCGTCTGCATTCCCGAGGCCAGGTCTGACTCTATTACGGCTGCTAAAGATGTATCAAGTGAAACAAAGCCAGGAGACGCAACAAGTACCGACCAAACCGACCAATCGCAGCTACCGAAGAGGCGAAGGCGAAAACCCAAACGCACTGTTGTGATCGACTGTGAGAGGAGGATCACGGCCTGTAAAGAGACGCACCCAGACGTAGCCTTGTTCTTCATACATGGCGTAGGAGGGTCACTGGACATCTGGGGAAGCCAGTTGGACTTCTTTTCTCGTCTCGGTTATGAGGTGATCGCCCCAGACCTGGCAGGTCATGGAGCCAGTTCAGCCCCAAAGATCGCTGCAGCGTACACCTTCTACGCCCTGGCTGAGGATATAAGAATTATCTTCAAGAGATACGCACGCAAGAGGAATATTCTCATAGGACATTCTTACGGGTACATTTAGGATCAGAACATTCATAGAAAAGAGGGGATGTGGTCCACAAACACAGATGAATGTCAGATATTTTTAGTTACAGACTAAAAAAAACTTTCTGATGGTGTAATTTAGGTAATAATTAAGCAATGAATCAAAACTCAGTATAAATTTGCAAAAATTCCAAACCTTCCTGGTATAATTTAACCCCAAAAAAGACCAGACGTGTCAGTGGTAGAATTTTGAATTTTAAAAGCCGTGGAGTTTTTAACACAGGATTCCAACCACCAACCCTTCAGTTATTGGATGACCCGCTGTACCAACTGAGCCACGCCACCCTGAATAGAAGGAATTCATGCAATATCCTCAACCCTAACTTGTATTTTCGAGTATTAAGTAATAGTTAAAAGAACTTTATGATAAAAGCCTGATTCCTGCAGCGCGTCCTGTAACCAACCTTTTATCCTGGGTTTTCAGAGTTTCCTTTTGTACGTTCCTGGCCCATGAGTACCCAGACCAGATCCATAAGATGGTAATGATCAACGGAGGAGGTCCCACGGCTCTGGAGCCCAGCCTCTGCTCCATCTTCAACCTGCCCACATGTGTACTTCACTGCCTCTCCCCACTGCTGTCCTGGAGCTTTCTAAAGTAAGACTGATGGAAAAACAACAGGACAGACAGAAAACATACAAAGTTGGAATGTTATTTACAGGTGCGAAAGCGTTGAAAGATGAATGGATCATTAAGCTCAATGGTGTTCCTACAATGATTTACTCTCTGGGCGAGCCCCCCCACCCCCCCACCCCTCACGCCACCAAGGCTTGCAAAAAACACTTTCAGAACACTCTCACTCCCACACACAAAAAAAACCATTAAAAAAAAATCACTGTCTTAATTAGCAAGCATCATCGTTGGTTACGATACCACAGATAAGCCCTTGACCCTGTAATAGTCATAGAGAACATCATTAAATTATATAAACAACATTTTTCTTTTGATCATTTCTCCTCCTCTTCTTTTCTTTGGGACCTGATGGCTTTGACCTTTGACTTCTCCATGACCTCCATTCATTTTTCATTCCATCACTCAACACACTAATCCAAACAAATTTTCCCATCCCCCAACACTGTTACTCACTGTGTGGCTGAAGACTTAAGGTCAGGAGGTCAGACTGAACTATTTCACCTTGACCTTTGAATGTCATTATCTTGGGAATTCACAGAATCAAACATAATGGAATGTAGAGAAATTCCCCGTGTATCCCACTCTGCCCTGTCTCCTGGATTTTTCTTTTTTTGTGTGTGTACTGGTCCTGCCCCAGCCACACTGCCACCCTGGGTGACCCCTAGGAACACCCTGCTTAAGCTAACACTTGGGTTTTACAAATTTGAAAAAAAATAGGATGATGTTAATGAAAATATTTTCATCATTAATAAAATATTAATGATGAAAATCAAACGCTAAAAATCAAATGCTAATTGGAACATGTTCTCCTTCCTCCAGGGCTGGTTTTGCTCAACAGGGTGCAAAGGAAAAGCAGCTGCTGAAAGAGAACAACGCCTTCAATGTGTCATCGTTTGTCCTTCGCGCCATGATGAGTGGACAGTACTGGCCCGAGGGCGACGAGGTTTATCACGCCGAACTCACGGTGCCCATCCTGCTGGTCCATGGCATGCATGACAAGTTTGTCCCAGTGGAAGAGGACCAGCGCATGGCAGAGGTACACAGATGCAAACATAATACTTACTCAACATACAGTATCTAGCAACATGTTCAGTTATTTTCAAATCTAAACACTGGAGTTTATTATGACAGATTCTCTTCAATTTGTCTTCAGCAGAGATTGAGTTGATTGTATACAAGACATCGAAATGACTTGGTGTAAGTTACAGATGAATTAGCTTCATTAACTGGACCTGCAGTCGGTGTCCTGGCACATTTTTTATCTCATACAGACTGGACAATAGCAGGACTAATCAGCCTAGTGACAGAATAATTCAGGGAGAATGAGACATCATTTTCCCACATGGATTATGTTCCATTAAGTCCAGACTCTAACTGAGGAGCGGCCAATTCTATATAATCAATAACCAAAAATTAACTATGGATGGAAAATGATGATGAACCCTATTGTGACACTTACATAAGCATGATGTTGCAAAAAAGATGCCACAGTGAATGTCCCCCATAATCAAAGCCAACGGTAGTGCAGTCAAATATTCCATGAGCAATTTTTTTCTTTTGGCTGGAAGTGTATATTATTTAGCTGTAGTTAAATCCAGGTGGGTATTTTTTTTTTTGGCCAGGCTTTTTCTTGCTCCCTCCCTACCATCATCTAGTGCTTATCCAGGGCCAGGTTGTGGGGTCAACAGTCTAAGCAGGGATCCCCAGACTTCCCTCTCCTCACACTACTCCTCCAGCTCTTCTGGGATGACCCTGAGGAGTTCCCAGTCCAGCTCACAGACATAGTCCCCAGCATGTCCTAGGTCTCCCCCGAGGCCTCCTCCTGACAGGACATGCCCGGAACTCCTTGTCCAATAGACATCCGAAATAAATGGCCGAGCCACCTCAGCTGGTCCCTTTGGGTGTGGAGGAGCAGCAGTGGTACTTTGAGCTCCTCACCTAATGACTGCGCTCCTCTCCTTTCCCTAAGGGTGTGCCCAGCCACCCTACACAGGAAACTAATTTTGGCTGTTTGTATTCAGGATCTTTTCTTTCGATTATGACTCAAAGCTCATGAGCAGAGGTGAGCGTAGGAACATAGATTGACTGCTAAATCAAGAGCTTCGCCTTTTGGCTCAGCTCCTTCTTCAGGACGACAGACTGACACATGTGCATCACTGCCAACACTGCATTGATCTGCAGGTCAGTCTCCTACTCTGTCCTTCCTCTACTCGGGAGCAAGACCCTGAGATACTTGAACTCCTCCACTTGGGGCAAGGACCCCTCAATGACCCAGAGAGGGCAGACCACCATTTTACAGTCGAGAACTATGGTCTCAGGTTTGGAGATGCTTATCCTCATTCCACTGGCTTCCCACTCAGCAGCAAACCACCTCAGTGTATGCTGAAGGTTACAGTTCCATGAGGCCAACAGGACAGAGATAAGATAAGACATTCCTTTATTAGTCACACTAGGGGACATTTCAGGTTTACAGCATCACGATTAGAGCACAGCACACAAGAGTAATCATTTTTATAAATAAATAAATAATTCTACATTTAACCGGTGGTGTCCGACTCTGCGTTGTGTGTGTTAATATTAAATGAGACCCGGACGTAACCACTTGGATACAGTCTTTATTTTGGGCTCCAGACAGAAAACACACGAGTCCCTCGCTCAGTGGATCCACAAAACACACGCCCCTAAACAGACCAAATTATACATTAATATGAATTACTAAAGTTTGAAATAGCCAATTAACCCAAAATAATATTTTAGAAGCTGAAACAGGAATTTAGGAAATTACATGGCCGCTTACCTCCTCCACACACATCCAGAACAAAAGAAAGGAGGCAAGGGCTCGAAAATACCTAATATAGTAGGCGGTGTTGCACCATAAAGTGCATGGTGGAAACACACAAAGACCGAGAGGTTCCACATATTAACACTGTTTTTTAGCTCTGTCAGCGTAAACTAAAAACAAACAAAGAATTTTGTGTAATTATAACAACCATGACATACCATGACATACCCCCTTGCTGCAACATAATTGACCCTGTTACATACATACATTTTTAAAAAATATATATATAAATATACAGTATATGTAATATACACATAACTAAAAAAATTACTGCAGTTTCTTGGGAGCAGTTTCTGTTGTGAATTCTGTCAGTAGCAGGAAGGAACGACCTGCGATACCTTTCTTTTACACAATTCAGTGTCATTCATCCTGTCACTGAAGGAACTCGTTAGTGCAGTCAGTGTGTGTTTCAGAGGGTGGGAGTCTCAGGCTATGATGGAGGACATCTCCTCCTCTCCACCTCCTCCACAGGTTCCAGAGATCATCCCAACATTATCTGCAACAAACAGTGCTGAAGTCCTGCAGCCCCCCAAACCCATCAGCCCCTGTTTTTATATCTTTTACCACTTGTTTATGTAATTTTCAAAAGTCAAGCTCCACCTGTAGCTAGTCTACTGCTCTAGTGTTTCGATAACGACTACAAACTCTTTTGCTTTAATTGTGTTTTTAGATCCTCCTCATGGCGTTTCTGAAGGTTCTGGAGGACGGAAGTCACATGATCATGATGGAGTGTCCTGACACCGTCAACACACTCTTGCACGAGTTTCTTCTGTGGGAACCTGTCACCCCATCACCGCCAAAGAAAGAGTCCAAAACCCGTCCAGAAACTGCCAAAGCTTTGTCAGACAACAACAAGGCTTTACAGGAGGGCCGACCCGCCACCGCGAGGCAGAACTCATCCAACGGCAGCAACGAAGTGACATCAGACAGCAAAGCCAAAAAAGTGACAGGAGGTAAAAGCTGAGTGGGACGACAGCAGATGTGTCCAATCATTTTACAGAACTGTGGGTCGTGAATGCTTCAGAATGAGCCTGGATCGCCAGTGTCTCATAACTGGTCCATTAAAAAAACACACAAAATGTGGATTCGTTGAAGTTTGACATGACAAGGACATGACGTTTGTCGGCTGCAGAGATAAATGATGGGAGCTCCAATGATCGGCTTAACCCTTTCATGCATGAATTCTGAAAAAATTATCTATTATTTTTTTTGATTGGTTTTATTTCGCAAAGTTAGACCAAAGATGACGTATTTTTAATTTTTTAATATGGATTTTTTTAAGTACTTATTTAACCTCCTGAGACCCAAGAAAGTACAAGTTTTGGCTTTTTAAAAATTAAATAATTGTCTATATTGGAAACATCGTGATGGAATAGTTTTTTTCTGATGCATTTTTTAATTACTTTGATACAGTGGTGGAAAAAAGTTTAAAATTGTACATAATATGATATATTATTATGAAATATTTGTGCACAAATCTTGTTTGCATTTCAGAAACATGTGGCTGTATCAAACAGACACAAAAAAATTAATTTTTTGTGTTTATTGGTAAAAAGAAAAAATAACTATCTTCATTGCATTGCTTTTGGTCTATACAGACTACCCCCTTGTGGTTTGAAGAATATTGCCTTCAGAAGTGAACATAAACTATGTGGACGGCATGCGTGAAAGGGTTAAAGATGCTGTATCTCTGTGCCTTGGGGTGGTTTGTGATGACAGTGCTTGCATTGAAAGAAATGTACAGCAAGAGGAACCATGAGGAGTAAAAGTGCCAATATTAAATAAATAAATGCATTATTAAATTATGAAATAAATATGACATTATTTAAAGTTGGAATTAAAAAGATAAATGCATTATTAAATGTGTCATTAAGTCATTAAAATACCAATTAATTCATGTTAAAAAATCATGAATTAATTAATTATTTAATTGGTCCTTGTGTTGCAGTGGATCATGAATTTATTTTATCTATCAACCTCACCCATCTAAGTCAGGGGGCGGGTCTTAACAGTTGACATTTATTTACTTAATTCCAATTTTAATTAATTAATGAAATATTTAATTGATTATTTAATCATATATTTATTTATTTAATTTTGGCACTTCCACAAACAGGAAGTCAGTACGACTACGTTCAGTCAGCAGGCATTAATGCACAATTCAAGGTGTTTGGTGAAGATTTTTTTCATTCATATTTGCCTGAACGTGGCAGTTGTTGCTTGATATGAATTGTGTTTTCCTTAAAAGATGGAAAATTAAAGTAGACTCAGTACATTGGAGGAAATGTTGTACATTTGTATTTCTGTGAGCGTATGAATGTAATGATAAAATGAAACGTCGTCTCCAGTTGAAGTGACAGTTTGAAGGTTTTGTACGTGCAGACTGGATATATCTGCAAGTGGGGAAGATGCTGGTTTGATTCCCAGCTCCTGTCCACATGCCAAAGTGTCCTTGGGCAAAACATTTAACAACAAGTGACTGAGAGGCTGTGAAAGTGGAACAGGATTTTTCTACTAATATGATAGAAAAGTGTTTTATATAAATAAATGTTCAGTTTAATTAGTTGTTGAAAGCTGCACAAAATGGCACCAATAACAGAATGAAACTTTGCTTTGATCAACTTTTTCTTGGAAGACACCACTTAGAATGTAGTTTGAATATTTTCAAGAAGTATTAAACCTGTGAAACCTGACCTGTTAAAAACAACCCATAAAATAGAATTTTTTTGGTGAATTTGAATTTTGAAAAGTTTATTACATAATCCAAATATATTATATATATATATATATATATATATATATATATATATATATATATATATATATATATATATATATATATATATATATATATATATATATATATTATTAGCAATCCCTTACTTGTAATAAGTGGTTACAAAGGGATTATTACCATGAAATTACCATAAAATTACCACCGTATTAGCGATCTGTAATGTAAAGTGTTACTAAATTAAGTTTGTTTCCAGTGTAGACTGTGTGTGATAGGTTTGAATGTTTCTGAAATATTCCAACTGTAGCAACAGGTTTGGTTCATAAAACAGAGTGGAAAACATGTAGAGTCTAATTTAACACTGGATGGATTTTATATACAGAGTCAACTTTTTTATTATACCCTCCTCAGACCCTGTGTCCTTGTACTGGGACAAGACTTTCACAGTGAATAATAAATAAATAAATATTGTTCACTGCAAAGTACTTTACATAAACATTTTAAAAATGCACCTGGAAAAATGTGCAGTGTAGTGCTTCCAAAAAGAGCTATTATTTAATGTAAAAAAAAAAAAAAGTCAAACTTGTACTTTACTACGTCTTAAAAGGATACACTGAAATTGAACAGAATTTGAGCGATTTTGAAAGAAATGTAGCAGGAGATTTTTGGGGAATGACCTGAAAATAGAGCTGTGATCAAACAAATGCAACATGTCATTTTCATTACAAGGTTTCATGATTGAACAGCGGTAGTTAAATGTCCAAATGATGTGTTTATCTGTGTCTTAAATTTTCTAATTGTCTGCCTTTGAGTATGGAGGACTAAAAGTGCCAAACTTGAATAGATAAATGGATACATGATTAAATAATCAATTAAATATGTCATGAGTTAAAACTGGAATGAAAAACATAAATGTGTCATTAATTAATTAATTAATTAATTAATTAAAATACACATTCATTTTGGGTAAAAAAAAAAACTACATTATTATTTCACTAATTCATTATTTCATGATCCTTGTGTTGCTTTAGATCATGAATTTATTTTATCTGTCATCCCATCAAAGTCAGTGGGCGGGTCCTAACATCTGATTGGTTCCCCTGCACATCAAGTCCAGTCAAATGGATTCCAGATAAAGGGTTGATGCAGAACTTCTGAACACATTCACAAACACTGGGTGACCTTTAACCTCTACGTTTGTTTGGATACTTTAGGAAACTAAACTTTATTGGCAACTGCAAAAAATCTAAACTCTCGCTCCGACACTCCCAATGGAGTGGATTTGACTAGATTTGCATTAGCCCCGCCCACCAACTTTGATGGATGAGGTTGACAGATAAAATAAATTCATGATCCACTGCGACACAAGGACCATAAAATAATTAATTAGTGAAATTATAATACATGTTTTTACCTCAAAAGAATTGGTATTTAATGAGTTAATGACACATTTAAAAACACATTCATGTATTTAATTCCAATTTTAATTCATGACATATTTAATGATGTATTTATTTATTTAATTTTGGTCATTTTAGTCCACCATACTTGAGAACCATTATACAGAAAAACTGTATTAAAATGTTAATTTTATCCAAGTAAATTATTGTGAATTTTCAAAATGTTTGACTTAAG
Source organism: Siphamia tubifer (assembly GCA_020466265.1). Lineage (NCBI taxonomy): Eukaryota > Metazoa > Chordata > Actinopteri > Kurtiformes > Apogonidae > Siphamia > Siphamia tubifer. Next base: position 11,773,717 of record CM035786.1, read on the forward strand.
TCTTTATTCATACATTTCTGTTTTTTTAAAGCAACAGGTGTTTTTTAATCTATAAAGACCCAGTGCTACTTTTGTGTCCATTCCCAAATTAATTTTTCTCCATATTTGACTTTCCTTCAGTGATTTGTCACCACTGATTATAAAATGCTTCTCCTTGTTTTGTTTTTTCAGTGTAAATACTTTATTTTCCTATATTTAATTCACTGATCATGTAGAAGTTCAGAAACATTCAGATTAAGTTGAGATTTTATTTGATCACAAACACTGTAAAAAAAAAATCTACATCTGACTGAGTGTATTTTCCTCATTTTTAGTCCAAATATCTCATCACGCTTAAAATCAGATAGAATCACCTAAAGAGGAACTTTTCAGTCTGATACAAGGACTGATTTATTATATCGACAATAGATCTGGAAAATCTGACCAAGACCATGTTCACTTCTTCTATTGTTTAATTACCTCCAACAAGGAGGTATTAAATTTGGGTCCGTTTGTCTGTTTGTCTGTCAGCAGGGTTATGCAAAAAGTTCTAAACAGATTTTGATGAAACTTTCAGGAATGATAGATGATGGGTCAAGGAAGAACCCAGTAGATTTTCAGCAATAAAGGTCAAAGGTCAAGGTCACACTAAAGGTCAACATTTAAAACACATCAGTGGTAATATCTCAGGATTCAGACAAAATAGAATCTGCCGGGTTTTTTTTTTCATTCACATCGTCTCACCTTCAGACATCAGAAGGGTCAACACCTATGGCTCGATCACATCATGTTTTGCCGTCATATCAAGCCTTGACGGAGGTCTGCTGTCTATGACTGCCTTGTTCAAGATAGTTTTGCTTAATTAAAAAAATATTTTTCATGAATTCAATTTTTTTTTTTGTTTAATTCAAGACGTATTTTGCTTAATTGAACGGTTTTTTTTGCTTACTTTGAGATTTTTGTGAACAAGTAAGAGAAAAAATTATTTAGTTTTATTTAGTAAATATTAGGACTTAAATCTCCCTGAAATGAATTTCATGAGGATTTGAGATAAAAAAAAAAAAAAAACCCAAAACAAAACATCAACATTTCTTTATAATTTTAAAGCACATATTTTTCCCTCAGTGAGATGAGCAGACAGTAGATGGTCAGATGTGGAACAAAATTATTATTTATACTTAGAGCATGAAAATTCTTTCCTAAATTAGGTAATTAGGTCAAACAATTAAAAATCAGTCATGGGTAAAAAAAAAAATAAACCAAAAAACCAAAATGAATGAAATGAATTAAGTAAAAACCATCACTGAGACATTTTGGAAATTACTCAGTAACTAATTTAACCAATGCAATGATTTTTATTTCAATATTAAATGATATGACAGGGTCCAAAGTGTCCACATACTTTTGTCCATATAGCGGATGACCAATGAGGTGAATGAAATAGAAATGAAACTTAAATACAACAGTAGTTTTTACAGACACGGGGTAAATAAGACTCCATTTAAGAGTTTTTAATTCAAAGGCACAGTGTCATGTAACATTAAAAACTTAAGCTTTAAACCAGGGGTTTTCAAACTGTGGGATAATGAGCCCCCCCCCCCAAACAATAACATTTATAAACATATTTTTAACACATTTTTAACATCTTTATCTTCATTTCTACAAGTGCGTAAATATCTTTTTTAAACATATTGTAACATCTTTGTCTGTTTTAACATCATTTTTAAATCAAATTTTAACATCTGTGTATGTTTTTCAAATTTTGTTTTATACATTTGAACATTTTTGTTTTTATCAGTTTATAAATGCATTTTCACATCTGTGTATATATATATTTTTTTTTTACATATTTCCCCCCGTATTTTAACACCTTTATGCGTTTTAAAACATCCAAAGTCATTCATTTTCCTTTAATAAACCAATACTATTGTTAGTTAACATTGCAGAAAATAACACCTTGTGGGGGCGGAGCATCATCAGGACCAATCTATGAAAAGAAAACTTTAAATAATCAGGCTCAACTTCCTCCATTTCTTGCTCGACCCAGACTATTTCCTCTCTTACTTTCAGTTTAGGTGTAATTTTTCTCCTTGTATGTTCTGTAGTTAGCTAACCACATGTACTGTAGTTAGCTAACCATATATACTGTAGTTAGCTAACCACATGTACTGTAATTAGCTAACCATATGTACTGTAGTTAGCTAACCATATATACTGTAGTTAGCTAACCACATGTACTGTAATTAGCTAACCATATGTACTGTAGTTAGCTAACCACATGTACTGTAATTAGCTAACCATATGTACTGTAATTGGCTAACCACATGTACTGTAATTAGCTAACCATATGTACTGTAGTTAGCTAACCATATGTACTGTAGTTAGCTAACCACATGTACTGTAATTAGCTAACCATATGTACTGTAGTTAGCTAACCACATGTACTGTAATTAGCTAACCACATGTACTGTAATTAGCTACACACATGTATTGTAGTTAGTCAACCACATGTTTACCGTTTGTTTTTTTAAAATTCAGGTTTATTTTTTTCTCATGTTGCTTCTCCTCTGACGTCCTCCAGGGGAGGGGAAAGCCCCACCTCACTCTTTGAAAACCCCTGCTCTAAATTATTCAGTTATGTCAAATATATAAAAGGAGAATCTATAATCCATAAGGCAGAGACATTACAGGAACCCAATACAAAAAAAAATTACATTACCAGCATAAGTGTAGATAAAAACCCAAAACTATTAACGTTTCAGATTTACTTCTGGGATTTTTTTAACAGTAAATCAGACTGATGTACTGTAGTTTGTCAACAGCAACTTTCCATAGAAAACAGAAAAAATATTATTTGCATTTTCAAACAACTGCTACAAATATTTAGCTATTTATAACTTAGGTATTAATATTTTTTTATTTTATTTGCTTGAAATGTATATATCCTTTTTTTATCCTGATTCAAATCAAATTTGTGAATAAACTGTAACCTTGTAGAAGGTGATAATATAATAACAGTCGACAATTAAATATATTTGCATTTTTAAAAAATGTAATAGACCAATAATGTAATAAATTATAAGATAATAAATTATTATATTATTTATAACAATATAATAACGTAATCAATTGTTAAATTATTGGCCAAAAGTGATTATGATCTTGTTTTTCGCACATTTATTATGCCATTAATCTATTACATTAAAAATATACATATCTATATTATTGGTCTATTACATTTAAAAAAAGGGGATGTTTATTATGTTATTGGCTGTTATTTTATCGGCTTCTACAAACCTGTAAAAGCTTCACATCTTCTATACATTCATGTAATCAAAGAAAGCGTTCAAATGAAGCGTTTTTTCCTTAACGTAGAAGCAGCCTCTCGTTTCTTTCTCTCACACCTCCACACTGACAATGGGACCGTTGCTAGTGTCCTCCAGGGCCGTTGTCTCAGAGGGGCCCCCGGTGCACTTCTCGGGTTCCTCTTTTTTCTCTGCGTCCTCCTGCACAATGCTGCTGGCCGCCCCCTCCTGGCCACTGCCGGTCACGCTGGCCTCCTGCTCGGGCTGGTCCTCCGCTGCTTTGGTTTCATTCACTATCTCAACAGACACCTCCGCTGCCTTCAGCTCCCCGTTCTGGACGGGAAAAACTGCCTCTAGAGCGTCGTACAGGAACTGGTACTGGTCCTGATGAAGACATTCAACAGACTTTGAGTGGAATCATTCTCAGATACTGCTGTCCTGTATGTTTTTGGGTTTTTTTTAACTGTTTTTATTCCAACATTTTCAAACTCATAATAGGGTTTCTGCAAGTGTCAGAAAAAATTCAAACCTGACCAAGTGTATTTAGTCCAAATAAGTAAAGGCTCAGACCAAAGGCCAAACAAAAGTGTCAACATTAAACCACACATTTGGTCAATTTGATTATTACTTTTTTGTGTTTATTGTTTACAAAGGCAAATTCTGACAAAGTAATACGTTTTGTGCTCTGTGCTTAGATCTATCGAATGAATCAATCATAATTTAAATTTGTTAAGAAATGTCTATGTATCTATCCATCCATCTGCATTTAAAAGGTGAAAATCCTGAAAACGGTTGTATGTTTGGTAGTTTTTAGTAGGAGGGAAGTTGTTTAAGAGATTTATATATGAAAAAGCTGCTGCTGTAACTGAACTAAAGACCGAATCATATGTCCAGTAATGAGCAAACACACAAGAAGTGGGCGGAGTCAAAGCTGTGAGACAGATCCACTTCCTGTTTCTCACCATGCTGGCGATCATGCCCTGCCTGTCCTTGCGCAGTGTTTTGGAAACCTGGAAAACATCCACCAGCTTCTCTGTGTCGGCGCAGTCCAGAAGGTTCCACAGAGCGCAGACCAAGCCCGAACGGGTGGAACCATCACTGAAGGGGCAAGAGGTTAGATTTAAAACATAAACCACAACTATTACTCTGATCAAACTGTCATTTTTAAATGTATATTTACAGACACACAACAAATATCAGTAAAAAAAACCCCCAACAGATATCAGTAAATAAACTGTACATCAGTAAACAAACAACAAATATCAGTAAAAACAACGCATATCAGTAAAAAGCCCTCCCAACAAACAATAAAAAATAACATATCAGTAAAAAATAAAAGCCCAACCCAAATATAATTAAAAAACAATTAGCAAAAACCCCACTGAATAACAGTAAAAAAATTTTAAAAAATCAATAAAGAACAATAAATATCATTAAAAAGAAAAAAAAAACAAGTATTGTAAACTGAGATATTTGTAAAACAAAATTTAAGTTGTGCAAATAACATGAGAAGTCGAGCAAATGACATTAAAGATAAATATTGTGTGATAAATAAATAATAAATAAATAAATTCTTATATTACAAGTGCATGTGTGGTCACCATAGAAACGGTGGCCAGACCCAGATGGGACCCTTCTCTACAGCTTCACTGTGACCTCTGTGACCCCACGTGGACCTGCTGGGTTTTGGGTCAGCACTGAAGCAGGTCTTACCTGCAGTGGACCACAATGGGAGAAGAACCCTTGTGTGATTTTGCGCTGAAGCTTTTGTTCCTGGCGTCCTTCATCATGTCCGTCAGATCTTGGAGTCTTTCTGGAACATCTCTGTCTCCCCACTTCAAGAACTGCATGTGTTTGACCGACCGTACCTCTTTCCTCTGTGGGAAAAAAAAACAGCAGAGTTCTACTGGAAACACACTTCATCTTTAAATAACAGCGGTAGGAAATGATGTTTACAGATACAGGCCTGTTTTTCATGTATAAAACAACGGAAGATCAAGTGTTACCTTAACGTGACGGATTAACATAGTGCGACTGATGAAGGCTGGTGACGTCTCTGTGTTTGACACTTCAACTTCAATGTCCCCAAAAACTTTCTTCTCTGAATCCCAGTAAATAGAATCCTGTACAAAACATTTAACACAGTGATTATTTATTTATTCATATTACAGGGTTCCCACAACTACTAACAATAGCATTGCATTGTTTATTTTTGATTTTTGAGTTGTTCTTTTTCAGATGCACACATTTATGGGGATTAGCAAAGTATTGCTGATAATAAATAATAATAATAATAATAGTATCAATCATAATGCAATATCAATAATATTATAAAAGTACTAATTATTACAATAATGTAATCATACAACAACAGCATAAAATATTTTTTGTAATTAAAATTAACTCATACAACAACAATGATGACGAAAAGTTAAGTAATGTAAGTATGTAGGTAAAAACGGATTATATTATTATTAGAAATTGTTCATAGCAATAATAGTCGTAATATAAATAGTAACAATGATTACAGTAATAATAATAATAAAATAAAAGTGATAATAGTATTAGTCATAATGCAATCTTAACATCAAAAGTACCAATTATTACAATAATGGTTACCAAAACTTAAGTAATAAGTATGTAGGTGATAAAGTAATTAAGTAATAATAATAATAATTACAATTAAATAGAAATAATCCTAGTAATAACTGTCACAATACAATATAAATAATAAGAATTATTACTATAATAGTTATGATAGTAATGATATAGTTATTATAATGACCAAATGTAAGGAAAGAAGTAATAATAATAATAATAATAATAGTAGTAATAATAATAACAAGAGAGAGACAGAGACAGCCGACCTCTGCCAAGATATGGCATCATATGATGTCAAAACGTGACATGATTGAGCCATGAAATATTACCATTGATGTGTTTTAGCTGTTGACCTTTAGTGTGACCTTGACCTTTGACCTTCATTGCTAAAAATCTAATGGGTTCTTCCTTGACCCATTATCTATCACTCCTGAAAGTTTAATCAAAATATGTTCCGAACTTTTTGTGTAATCCTGCTGACAGACAGACGGTCATTAATGTCCACACTCTACTGTGTGTCAGTCGTTGGTTCAACATTTACCTTGTCGTCCTCGCTACACTCTGACATCATCACCACAGCTGATGCCTTCTTCTGGTGAACCATCAACCAGAAGTCGGCCACAGTGTGGGGCAGCGGAGTTTGTGCTACGATGAAGGCGCGTGGTCCCCAGTAGCCCTGCACACGCAACAAAAACACACAAAAAACACTTAAACTTCATTAGACTTATTATCAAACTTGTCTGATTTTAGAAAAGATCCAAATTAATTTACAGTTAATGAGAAAACACCTCGCACAGTGGAATGACATATTTACTTCGGTGTAGGTGCTTAAAACTGAATGTATGGAAGCAAATCTGTGTCATGAGATGTTGAATTTTACAAGCCATGGATTTTTAACACTGAATTTTTTAATAGTGAAAGTAAGCATCAGATTTTTTTTTAAATTGGATTTAAGCACCTGTTTTTTTAAACTGAATTTAAACATCTGAATTTTATTTTACACTGAAATTAAATATCTGAATTCAACTATGTTCATAAATTTAGCATAAAAAATTTCAGCTGCAAAATTGTAGACGTTTATAACAAAGCAACCCCTTTGAAAATCAGTTGAAAATTAAGCCAGATATGGTAATTTAACTTCTTAAGCCTGATTTTTTTTTAAATTATAAATTTATGAACAAAAAAGAATTCTGTCAAAAATTCAATGGCTTTTAAAATTCAAAGTCAGATGAGACAGATTTGCTTCCATATAAAGGACCATAACATACATCGATGTGGGAAGCGTTTATATATTTAGTAGAGTCTTCATCCTCTTCATCAGATGACTCCTCCTCCTCCTCCTCCTCCTCATCAGGGTCACTGGTATGACTGTATTCTTCCTCCAGCTTCAGGAACACTCGGTTAAAGTCGTCTGAGGAGGAGAACGGACACGTGATGGAACAGTATGTTTATAAACGTCTGTCGTAAACATGGTTGAACCCATGTTGTTGTAGAACATTTAATAATAGGGACCTAACTCTCTGGTGCATGTGTTCTAACATCGATACTCTCCATACTTATCGTACCTAGTTTGGGTATGCGGGGTGTTACGATTTTGGTGACAAAGAAGTGTACAGTACTTAAAGTACCCGGATGTGGACTCATAATGGCTACATTTCTGAGGGTGGAAACATGGACGCTTTTTGCCTCCATCTTAGGTATGTAGTAGAAGAGGTGGAGCTAGGGGGGAATCAACAATCAACACAGAAATGCTAGCAGCCTTTGCATCCAAATCATTAAATCAACAGACCAGAAAAGTTTAAGTGTGGAGCATTTTTTGCATTTTCGAACGTCCTTTGGCGGGTCGTAGTCATGATTGTCATTTCCGGTAAGTGCACCATACAGTATTGGAATTCTAACAGTAGTGTGGATCTTGGAAAGTACTTTATTTGTCATTATATATTGTACAATGAAATGTGTCCTCTGCATTTAACCCATCCTTCATGCTGTTGGGCCTGTAAGGAGCAGTGGGCAGCCATGTGCAGCGCCCGGGGACCCATCTTCAGCTGTAGAACCAGGCTAATGATCAGAACCATCTGGCTGGAGGATTTTACCCTTACAAACATATTTTTGGGTGATGGGGGAAACTGGAACACCCGGAGGAAACCCACATGTACTAACAGAGGCATTACTTAGATGGATATGTTTTTGAGACACTCGTCCGTCATCTCACTACTGTTAATTCCAATCTTTATCCCACTGTTATTAAAACCACCTGCAGAAACACACTACGTACGGTGATAATAATAACAGCCTGACTGGTTATAGCATCTGTCTCTTGGATTTGTGCTCTTGGTATGAGATGGATCTTAGTTTTAAGTTGAGTAACAATGAAAAACATTTGTGCTGTTTTCCAATAACCAATATCATGGTGTTTCATGAAATGATTCTTTTCAATTGCCAACGAGATAACGCTAGCTAACTTAGCGTCATCCATCTAAAACAACCAACAGGTAAATCTTAATGATTGGATCAAATCAATTTTTTAAAAATATAATTAGTTGTCTAGAGCTTCCAGGCCAACTGTCTGTTAAATCTAAAATTAATGAGCACAAACATGATCATCGTCAGCTGTTTTGTGAGTGTATGACTGAAGTCGTGCTAACATTATGACTGTATAAAATTGGTGTGTTTTGTTTTCAGATATACTGCTTGTGCTTTTAATAATTGACACTAACGTTTTGTCGAAACATGTCCCATCGTCTGGCTAAGTTGGATAGTCCTCTTGCTATCTGTTAAACATGAGTGCTCATGAACGTGCCCGGACAAATGACTGACAACAGGGAACAGAGAATCAGTTCGCATTGTTCATTTCAAAGATTTACTCAAAAGAACCGATTCCTTCAGGAACAACACGCCACTATTAACAAGGGTGAAAAAGGCGAGGATACCGAGAAAATGACAGAGCACAAATACGCATACGCTACACGATGGGGCAACTGGAGACAAAATGGAAGACGAAGCTCAGGTGTCGTAAAATCAAAACAGTGGAGGTGGAGTAGTGGGTAACCTGAGGACGCCCTGTACTGTCAAACTGGAGCTCATACTCACATGGGATTACTGACGAACAGCGATTCTTCTTCTTGTTTTCTTCTGTGATCCCTGAGTTGTACGTCCTCCAGTTCCTAAAGGTGGGGAGTCTCTGAATTAAAAAAAAAAGCTTAATTTAGTCATTTATAATTTAAATACAGGATGTTTGCTCTTTTTACGTACAGCTGTGTCACTTTAAAATACAATTTAAAAAAAAGTTGTATTAAAGGTAGTTAATGATTTGTTTTGTTGATATTCCACACTCTGACCAGCAGGGGTCAGTCTGGTACCAAAACCAGAAGAGGGAAGTAACTCAGTAAAAGTTCTTCATTACTGTACTTTAGTAGATTTTTTTAGGCATCTGTACTTCACTAGACTATTTATTTTTCTGGAAATTTGACTTTTCCTCCCTACATTTGTTCATAAATATCTGTATTTTATACTCCTTACATTTATATAAATATCTGTACTTTATACTCCTTACATTTATATAAATATCTGTACTTTATACTCCTTACATTTATATAAATATCTGTACTTTATACTCCTTACATTTATATAAATATCTGTACTTTATACTCCTTACATTTACATAAATATCTCACTTCAGTGGGATTTTTAATTTCCAAATTTTGACTTTTTGTCTCAGAATTATGTATTTTTAATGGCATTTATAGCTCTTTTTTTTCATCTCATAATGATGACTTTTTAAATCTCATTTGCAGCTTTTTTTCCTCAATTATTCCTACATTTTCTGTCCAAATCCACTAAACTGAGTAAAAGCTGAGTAGGGATGTGATGTAATTTTTTACAATAAGGGCGAGATTTTAGAAGAGACCAAAACAAACATGGAGTTGACAAGTACTGGAAGCGCGTCTGCAAACGGTTTCTAAGAAATGGAAGGAATCATTGTAATTCAACAGTCATCTGAATATATTAAAACTTTCAACAAACACCAGATGATGTCATACCCCAAACTCCTCCTCCATTAATGTGGGTTCATCGTTTGCGTTCTTCTGCTTCAGTGTGGTCAAGGTGTTGTGCAGCTCCGCCAGGGTGACCTCGGTTTCTCCAAACTGACTGTGCTCCAGCAGCGCCTGGTGGATCAGGATGTACTGGGCCTGGAGCAGAAACCAAAACATGTGCAGACGTTAATGCACCAAAGTGGAGAAAACTGTCCTTGACTCACATTTCACTACTGTTCATTTTAATACTAACATATACAGTGTCCCCCAAAAATGTTGACCATGTTTTCTGGACTATAAATGGCTCTGGAGCACAGGTGTCAATCTCTACTCCCCAAGGGCTAGTGTTCAGCATGTTTTAGATATTCCCTCTTCCATATGATTCAGTTTAACCCTTCATTTCATTTGATGAAAACTTCAATATTAATCAAACTAAGGCAATAAATTGAACTGTGGTGGTTAATTGAACCATTTCATTGAGTTATCAGCTGCTAAAGTGCATATGTACATTTTTTTTAATATAAAAACAATACAAACTTCTTCTATTCCGTTTCTACACTAAACGTTGTGTAAAAATTGTCCAAAGCTCTTACCTCCACTTGGACCATCAAACACCTGTGCCTGCGCAGTTGGACCACGTATCCGTAGATGTCCACCCGGCCCTCGGCCTCCAGACCCTCCATCATGGCATCAATGCCAATGTATGTGCCAGTCCTGCCCACGCCAGCGCTAAATATGGACGAAGTAGAAAATACCTCTGAATATGCAACATCATAAAGGGACGATAAGTATTAAATAAACCAGGAAGGTACTGTTTACAGTATATAATAATAATAATAATAATAATAATAATAATAATAATAATAATAATTTTTAAAAACTAGGATGAAAATTACAGTAAAAAAAATTAATGTTCCTGTGTTTCAGTCAGTGCTCTTGTGCCTTATATATATAAAATAGAATAAAAAAATAAAGCAATAATTGTTAGAATAGAAAGTTGTGTCCCAACTTAGTAATATATAATAAAAGTAAAATAAAGTAAAATACAGCAATCATCCATGAAATAAAAAAGTTAAGCTGTGTGCTCTTCTGTCAAATATAAATAGAATAAAAATTAAATTAAATAAGGTTAAAATAATAATATTTAAAAAAATTAAGAAGTGCTCTCTCGTTTCCCAAGTAAAATAAAATAAAAATAAAATAAAATAAACCAAAATAAACCAATCATCTTTGGAATAAATAAAATAAAATACAGATATTTCATTTTAATATAAGTAAAAAATGTGAAACATGACTAGACAACAACAGCTGCCAAAGTTCCCTCACACATTCACCACAGAAGTAAAGTATGAGGGGAAAAAAAAAAAATCTGATGAAACAAATTTGCTTCCACAGTAAAAGAGCATAAAACATCTCTATTTTGTATGTAATCTGACTGTGGATCTAGTGGTCTATGATCTGATGGTACCTGCAGTGGACCACGATGGGGCCGCTGAAGAAGTTCTTGAAGGCGTTGACGCGTCGTCTGAGTTTGAGCAGGAGGTGTGGCTCTCCAGGGACACCGTGGTCGGGCCAACTCATGAACTGGATGTGGGTAACCTCCCGCTCTGAGTTCTTCTCCTTCTTCTGCACAGACGTGGAAACAACAAACATGTTATCAGCAGAGGTGGTAAAAGTACTCACGTTCTGTACTTAAGTAGAAGTACAGATACTGGTATGAAAAAATACTACAAGTAGAAGTACTGACTCAATTCCTTTATGGAAGTAAAAGTTAAAAAGTACAACTTCTCAATTGTAATAAAGTACAAAAAGTAAAACTGTATTTTTTTTTTTTACCATGAATGAAATAATACTTATTTAACTAGTAATAATCATAAAAGTTTTAAAACTAGTGCATAGTAAATGTGTTTGATCAGGTCACAGTTACTCACCTTTAGTGGATATGGACAGGAAATGTTGGGGGGGGTCAATACAAATCAAGCAACAAAACACCAATGACTAAAAAAGCATTCTGAGTGCAGACCTCCGCCAAGGCAGACCTCCCCCTCTGAATGAAGAGTGGTCTGCCAAGGTGGTTATGTTTTTGTCTTCACTGTCATAAACCCTATTACAACAATATCTATTTATAAATGATCATATTAGTATTAGCATTAGCACTCCCATACTAGCAAAAACCAAGAAAAAAACCCAACAAAACCAAAATACACATATCATATACATAAATACATAACATTCTATATTGCTTTATGGTAATATAGTAATAAAATATCCATAAATCAATATGTAAAGTAGATATTCTCAGCACATATATGTCAAAGCATCCCTCTGAAAACACACTCACACAATCCCTTCTCTATATTGTTCCAGAGTCTAACACCATTACTTGATAAACAGAATATTTTCTTTGTGGCTTTTATTTTTCTCTTTTTAGTATTTTGAATATTTTATCAATTTTCGTGGATTGTTGCTGAGAACCTGGGAACATGAATAACATATTTTGGAATGATAAATACATTCCTATGGTTTAATACTGAGGTGTGTGTGTGTGTGTGTGTATACATATTAATTTTCTTGTGGACACACTCACATTGGTCAGGCTGAGGTGGCGGATGGTATAATCAGGGCACTGGTCTTCTGCATTCAGCTTTACTACGAACTCCTGGTAGATCTCAGCTTCTCGCTCTGGAGATGGCCAGTACTGCACACATTTGGGCTGGAAGGGTCAGAGAACAGGTTTAGAAGAAGTCAGCCACAGTGGGCGTGTCCACCAGGAACACAGACCCTGGATCAGTCAGGTCCACACACTCCATACTAATATAAAACAGGAAGTGGAGCCCAGTGTGTGCAAGGAGCGGAATTCAACACAGGACTGAAGATGAAGGCGCTTGTTTGCAGAAAAATTTAGACTGCGCCTCCTAGATAGATACTGGATTTAGACTCCGCCTCCTAGATAGATACTTGATTAAGACTCCGCCTCCTAGATAAATACTGGATTTAGACTCCGCCTCCTAGATAGATACTGGATTTAGACTGCGCCTCCTAGATAGATACTGGATTTAGACTCCGCCTCCTAGATAAATACTGGATTTAGACTGCGCCTCCTAGATAGATACTGGATTTAGACTCCGCCTCCTAGATAAATACTGGATTTAGACTCCGCCTCCTAGATAGATACTGGATTTAGACTGCGCCTCCTAGATAAATACTGGATTTAGACTCCGCCTCCTAGATAGATACTTGATTAAGACTCCGCCTCCTAGATAAATACTGGATTTAGACTCCGCCTCCTAGATAGATACTGGATTTAGACTGCGCCTCCTAGATAGATACTGGATTTAGACTCCGCCTCCTAGATAAATACTGGATTTAGACTGCGCCTCCTAGATAGATACTGGATTTAGACTCCGCCTCCTAGATAAATACTGGATTTAGACTCCGCCTCCTAGATAGATACTTGATTAAGACTCCGCCTCCTAGATAAATACTGGATTTAGACTCCGCCTCCTAGATAGATACTTGATTAAGACTCCGCCTCCTAGATAAATACTGTATTTAGACTCCGCCTCCTAGATAGATACTGGATTTAGACTCCGCCTTCTAGATAGATACTGGATTTAGACTCCGCCTTCTAGATAGATACTGGATTTAGACTCCGCCTTCTAGATAGATACTGCATTTATCCTTTTTTATTGAACTTTTATTGAATTACTTGATTTAGACTCCACCTCCTGCATAGATAGTTTCTCTCATTTCAGTGACGTAAAAGTGAGATAAATGTGACCTAACTGTTCAGACAGAAATCACATTGCAAAATATCAGAGAAGTATTGGATATAGGACCCTTTATGAAATTGTCCTGTGTTGAAAAAATTTGCATCAGTCTGTCGTTAACAGATCAGACACAGGTGACATGAGTTAAAAAAATAAATAAAAAACATTGGACTTGGGTCACATGTGCCTGCGTTCTGAACGAGTTTAAAACCATTGAAACGTCAAAGCTTCTGTTCTCACCCGGTTTCCTTCTTCACAACGTGTTACCATGACGATGATGGAGGACTGCTGCTCCCAAACCATCCTCCAGAAGTCACTCACTGTCTCCTCCTTTGGACCTAAACACACACATACATGTACATTACTACATTAACACACACACACACATTAAAGACTCCAAACATAACATGTCTACACTTCACCTTGGGCTGCGATGTATTTCTTAGATTCTTTGTATCCCTGCAGAAAGTAAACAGAGTTAACCATTCAACAGCACTCCAATTAAAATACTTTCCCATGTGTATGTGCAGTAATTTTAACTTTAAATAGTACCATCTTTTTATTTTTACATACATCAATATAGCTGGCGTTAATATAGTCACATCCTGGTTCTCCTGTGGCCAGTGTAACACGGTTGTAGTCATCTGATCCCAAACAGAAAAAGAACAAGTAAATAACATCATTCAAAAGATTTTTTATTGTCACTTCTTCACATTCACATGGACATACAGAAGATTTTAAATGCCATTTCTCTCTCAAACTACAGTCAGTCTTGATGTATGTGTTGTTTGTGGACAAGGTGTTGAAAATATAAACTGACAATTTAGCACAAAATTTGGAACTAATTTTACCTTTTATTTATTGATTTATTTTAAATCAAAAATGCTGAAGTGAGAGTTGGGGGTAGTTGGATAGAAAAGTATATTTGAGGGAGCACTCTACTGTACAAGGTTTGAGACCCACTGGACTAAATGATAAAAGAAAAAAAAGCCTACAGGGCAGGATGTCCACGTAGCGGTTCTTGAGGGCGTTGCTTGTCTTTTTAGCTTCTTTCACCGTGTACCTGGAGAAAATCCTGGGGATGCTCTGAAAATACAAATAACATCAACTTATAACTGATTGCATCATGTGTCTGATCACTGAAGCATCCGGTAAAGCGGGTACAGATCACCACCAAAATCTACTCATTTATTAATTTCCCCATTACCACCATACCCTGCACACCCTGAAAATGTAATCAAAACCCATTCATACGTTTTTTTTAGTTATGTTGTACACAAACAAACAAACAAAACAAGTATTCAGAGAATGCCTAATCTCACCCCTATTTTGTGCCAATCTCAAGTTTCTATGACAACCCGTTCTTGAATTAGATCCAATAATGTGAATTTGCCCGTTCTGCTAAATGCAACTTTGACCTTTGACATTTTGCAATACTGATAATCTCATTACATGTATATTCGTGCTTGTAATATTATAATATATCTAGTATTAAGTTATAGCGTGACATGTCTATGCTTGACACACACAAACAGTGTTACAGAAGTTAATTTTGCGACATGTCACCTTTGACCTCCAGAGATCTCAAAAACTATTAGTCGTGTATGATAATATGATAATTGTACAAATCTTCATTCCGCATGGTTTGGTACCCATCTGAAAGTTCTGTGACCCTCCATTCTTGAGTTATAACTGATAATGTGATTGTGATCTTTTAGGTAATTGTGCCCTTGACCTTTGACCTTTACTCAAATGGATCTTTGCATCTGATGCGCATTAGTTATATGCAGTGTTGTACCTGAACAAGTTCATTGAACGATCGTTCAGGAACTATATCATATTTTTGACGAACCCCCCCCCCCCCCCCCCCCCCCCCCCCCGCGGGTGCTACCAAACAAGACAATATTTCAGTTAATAAATCATGCACTTTTTATTTTTGCAATTTTGAGAGAATTACTTTCATTACTCAAACTATGAACAAAACTGCACAGAAAATGAACATAAATTCATTGATTGTTGTAGGTCTTTTTTCATCCTCAGAAACCCTCACATTGGACCCGTGGTGAACAGCTCTAATTAAATCATGAAAGGTATGTGTCATTTGTTTAAACCGGGCCGTAGGTTTAATGTAGTCCGCCATGTTTTTTGGACCTCGCATCTCCCCCCGTTGCAGCCCGGGCGCACGGCGAAATCCTCCCCGTGTGCCCCGCACCGCCTGTGCATAAATCCGAATGAGGGGTTGGGGGCGACCGGGGGGATAATCCTCCGGGGTGGCACTGGCTCAAGGTTGGGGTTATAGTGGTTGCGGACCCCGGCGTTGTGAAAACCCGGGGTCCGCACTGTCCGTCCCCCGGAGAAAATCATCCCCACCGCGGCGTCCCGCTTCCCACTCCCCGGGCGCGAAGCGACCTGGCCGGCGTCCCCTGCGGACCACCGTCCAGCCCTCTCCGTCCGTAAAATTCTGCATTTTATTTTATATATCTATGTGTCTGTGTGTGTTGTGTAGTGTGTGTGAGCGTGCGTATTTTAATTTTAACAAAGAAAAGAGAGACAAAAAGAAAAGAAAAAGAAGCTAGCTAACACGGAAATCTCCGCCGAAGCCGGGCGGAAAACTCCTGTGAAAGTCAAATAAAAATAAAAAAGTGGACGACGTTTCGACCTAAATAGGTCTTCTTCAGGTCCAAATAAATAAAAACCAGAAAAAGGAAAAGGTTTTGTGGTGGTTTTCGACCAAAATAAAGCTTGAAAAAAAAATTCGGTCAGCGGATAGATTTGACGGAACAGAAATGTCATTTTTGACGGATTAAATAAATAAATAAAAAAATAAAATAAAAAACTTTATGCGTATTTTGCAGTGATTACTCGTAGCAGCGTAGTTTGGTGTCAAAATGCGTAGTTGCTACGCAAAATGCGTAAAGGTCGGCAGATATGCAATCTATCGCACTCAGCTATGACATAAAACCAACAAAAATGTTTCTGGACTTACCTCAGCACACGTTGCAGTCAGCACAGCAAAAAAAAATCTTCACAGCGCAGTTGTTCAGGTACTCCAAATCCGAGGCCGCGACAGTGAACGTGACAGTTTCGTTTGTTTGGAATGTGAACGTTTCATACTCGCGCGTTAACGTTACGAGATCTCGCACGCGACTAGGTTTTAACTTTGTAACTGGCAGTCATGGAATGACCATTGAGAGTGTATGATGTATGTACTGTAGGCTATCTCAGTGGGAACGACAGGCAGAGTGAGACAGACCAACATTATACAATATAGCTCTGGAGTCTGTCTCTGCCTGGCCTGCCTGCCTACCCCCCCCCCCCCCCCCCAAAAAAAAAAAAAAAACTCTTCGGATCTACACAATTCACGTAAGTGACCTATTTCAGGATCAAAACGGCGAATTTCGCCGAAAGGTGACTAGTTTGCAGGTATGTATAAGGCATAAAATGGGATCAAAACACAGCATTATCATAGATGTAATTTTTGTATTATTCTGAACAAATTTTGGAAACATAATGTTGTGGAATAGCCAATGAGAAGTGTTTTGGGCGGGGCAGAGAGAGAGAGAGAGAGAGAGAGAGAGAGAGAGAGAGAGAGAGAGAGAGAGAGGGGTGCAGAGAGTTTTTGGGAGCGGAGAAAGGTGTTGTCCCGTTCTTGAAAATAAACATTGAAAACGAAGCTCACTGAAACCGCTCCTTGTGTTCTAAGAACCTGCAGAGGGAAGTTAACCCTGGGGTAAGGTACTTACTTCTGCTCTGGAGGGGCGGCATTTTCCCCTGATTTCCTGACTACGGT
Organism: Siphamia tubifer; assembly: GCA_020466265.1. Taxonomy (NCBI): domain Eukaryota; kingdom Metazoa; phylum Chordata; class Actinopteri; order Kurtiformes; family Apogonidae; genus Siphamia; species Siphamia tubifer. The sequence goes on from CM035786.1 coordinate 11,791,196, forward strand.
CAGGATAACGTCAGGAACGTTAATAATACGTTTACAATAATAACACAAAAAAGAACAAAAAAGTTAATTTTGGGATCCATGAACTTCTAGTTTATAATTTGGAAGAATGAAGGATGAACTGAACTAATTCATGTTGAGTAACTTGAACTGAACTTTGAACTAGTTCCTAATCAAGGTGAACTTTCCCAACACTGGCTATATGTATAAGCCCATGTAACTTCATGGTGATATCTCAAGTATTCATTGAGTTATAACTTGATGTCACTACGGATACACAGATAAACACACACACCACACACACAGATTAACACAGTGAGATTAACAAACAAACAAACCAATACTGGACAAAACACAACTTCCTTGGCTGAAGTAACAAATGAAAATGGCCTTGGTTTGATTAATATGTTTTCCAGCACTTTAAATCCAAATGGCCTCAAGTCAAAAACAAACTATCTGAGGAAAACATGGAATATAAAATGATAAAAACTTTTCATTACAAAGATATTGAAAAAGAACAAGTGTTGTGATAAATTTTGACCTCACTTGCACATCTAAGGTTTAAGCAAATTCTGTGAATATAAATATTGTCATGCTGTCGTTTGACTGGTTCCGTTTTACTTCTGATCACACTGGGACTAAAATGCTTCCCAGATAAACGCACCTGAAACTCGGCCAGGAAAAGCCTTCCTTCGTCCGCCACTTTCCTCTTGTAGGTGTCCAACAGCATCTCGGCTGCGATCGGCTCCACCGTCATCAGCTTTTCTTCATCGTCTACGACAGAACCGTCACATAGATAAGAAAACACTCACACCACAAATATTATTTCTGCTGACTTATACTAGTTTCTTTTTGTTGTGATTTTCTAAGTAGAAATGAAAATGATTCATCATAAACCATAAAACCACTGATTATGCTGCTCTACATTTTATAAAATAATAATAATAACATGTTAACACTAGCATCATCAGCTGACTCACATGATCAGAATTGAGCTCACATTTGCAGACAGTTTTGTCATGACCTCCGTTCCAGTGACCTTTCCCCCAATTTTCCACACTCACCTGGTCCTGCACTGCGCAGCTGCAAGCCGTTCCTAATCGGTGACTATTTAAGCGGTGAGGCTTGTAGCTGCCAGTGCAGGACCATTCATCTATGTCACCTCCATAACCCGGTCTATGTCTTCCATCTCCCCAACCACCATAACCCGGACACTCATCATCACCACGGACTCTGGCCGTTTACTCCCAGGTTGTGTCTGTCTTGTCTTTATGTTGTACTTTTGTTATTAAATTATTTTGCCCTTCAGTACTGTGCAATGGAGTCCTCCTTCACCTCACCCCGATCCGTGACAGAATGGTCCTGCCACCATCTGGACTCCGCCAGTGCTGAAGGGACCCTTTTTGTTTTAGTTTTCCCCTGTCTGTTCCGTCTAAAGTCTGTCCAGTCTTGCGTTCTGTCCCGTTCAGTGTTTCTGGCTTAAGCGTTCAGTGTTTCTGGCTTAAGCATTCAGTGTTTCTGGCTTAAGCGTTCAGTGTTTCTGGCTTAAGCGTTCAGTGTTTCTGGCTTAAGCGTTCAGTGTTTCTGGCTTAAGCGTTCAGTGTTTCTGGCTTAAGCGTTCAGTGTTTCTGCCTTAAGCGTTCAGTGTTTCTGCCTTAAGCGTTCAGTGTTTCTGCCTTAAGCGTTTCTGAGTTTCTGGCTTAAGCGTCTCTGTGTTTCTGGCTTAAGCGTCTCTGTGTTTCTGGCTTAAGCGTCTCTGTGTTTCTGCCTTAAGCGATCTGTGTTTCTGCCTTAAGCGTTCTGTGTATCTGCCTTAAGCGTTCTGTGTTCCTGGCTTAAGCGTTCTGTGTTCCTGGCTTAAGCGTTCTGTGTCTCTGCGTTCTGTGTCTCTGCGTTCTGTGTCTCTGCGTTCTGTGTCTCTGCGTTCTGTGTCTCTGCGTTCTGTGTCGCTTTCTAGCGTTCTGTGTCGCTTTCTAGCGTTCTGTGTCGCTTTCTAGCGTTCTGTGTCGCTTTCTAGCGTTCTGTGCCGCTTTCTAGCGTTCTGTGTCGCTTTCTAGCGTTCTGTGTCGCTTTCTAGCGTTCTGTGTCGCTTTCTAGCGTTCTGTGTCGCTTTCTAGCGTTCTGTGTCGCTTTCTAGCGTTCTGTGTCGCTTTCTAGCGTTCTGTGTCGCTTTCTAGCGTTGTGTGTCGCTTTCTAGCGTTGTGTGTCGCTTTCTAGCGTTGTGTGTCGCTTTCTAGCGTTGTGTGTCGCTTTCTAGCGTTGTGTGTCGCTTTCTAGCGTTGTGTGTCGCTTTCTAGCGTTGTGTGTCGCTTTCTAGCGTTGTGTGTCGCTTTCTAGCGTTGTGTGTCGCTTTCTAGCGTTCTGTGTCGCTTTCTAGCGTTCTGTGTCGCTTTCTAGCGTTCTGTGTCGCTTTCTAGCGTTCTGTGTCGCTTTCTAGCGTTCTGTGTCGCTTTCTAGCGTTCTGTGTCGCTTTCTAGCGTTCTGTGTTTCTGGCTTAAGCGGTCTGTGTCTCTGTCCCGTTCTGTGTTTTCTTGCCCAGTGTTCTGTGTATCTGGCTTAAGCGTTCTGTGTATCTGGCTTAAGCGTTCTGTGTATCTGGCTTAAGCGTTCTGTGTATCTGGCTTAAGCGTTCTGTGTATCTGGCTTAAGCGTTCTGTGTATCTGGCTTAAGCGTTCTGTGTATCTGGCTTAAGCGTTCTGTGTATCTGGTTTAAGCGTTCTGTGTATCTGGTTTAAGCGTTCTGTGTATCTGGTTTAAGCGTTCTGTGTATCTGGTTTAAGCGTTCTGTGTATCTGGTTTAAGCGTTCTGTGTATCTGGTTTAAGCGTTCTGTGTATCTGGTTTAAGCGTTCTGTGTATCTGGTTTAAGCGTTCTGTGTATCTGGTTTAAGCGTTCTGTGTATCTGGTTTAAGCGTTCTGTGTATCTGGTTTAAGCGTTCTGTGTATCTGGTTTAAGCGTTCTGTGTATCTGGTTTAAGCGTTCTGTGTATCTGGTTTAAGCGTTCTGTGTATCTGGTTTAAGCGTTCTGTGTATCTGGTTTAAGCGTTCTGTGTATCTGGTTTAAGCGTTCTGTGTATCTGGTTTAAGCGTTCTGTGTATCTGGTTTAAGCGTTCTGTGTATCTGGTTTAAGCGTTCTGTGTATCTGGTTTAAGCGTTCTGTGTATCTGGTTTAAGCGTTCTGTGTATCTGGTTTAAGCGTTCTGTGTTTTTGGCTAGCGTTCTGTGTTTTTGGCTAGCGTTCTGTGTTTTTGGCTAGCGTTCCGAGTTTCTGGCTAGCGTTCCGAGTTTCTGGCTAGCGTTCCGAGTTTTTGGCTAGCGTTCCGAGTTTCTGGCTAGCGTTCCGAGTTTCTGGCTAGCGTTCCGAGTTTCTGGCTAGCGTTCCGAGTTTCTGGCTAGCGTTCCGAGTTTCTGGCTAGCGTTCCGAGTTTCTGGCTAGCGTTCCGAGTTTCTGGCTAGCGTTCCGAGTTTCTGGCTAGCGTTCCGAGTTTCTGGCTAGCGTTCCGAGTTTCTGGCTAGCGTTCCGAGTTTCTGGCTAGCGTTCCGAGTTTCTGGCTAGCGTTCCGAGTTTCTGGCTAGCGTTCCGAGTTTCTGGCTAGCGTTCCGTGTTTCTGGCTATTTGTCTTGTCTTCTGGCTTTTTGTCTTGTCTTCTGGCTTTTTGTCTTGTCTTCTGGCTTTTTGTCTTGTCTTCTGGCTTTTTGTCTTGTCTTCTGGCTTTTTGTCTTGTCTTCTGGCTTTTTGTCTTGTCTTCTGGCTTTTTGTCTTGTCTTCTGGCTTTTTGTCTTGTCTTCCGGCTTGTTGTCTTGTCTTCCGGCTTGTTGTCTTGTCTTCCGGCTTGTTGTCTTGTCTTCCGGCTTGTTGTCTTGTCTTCTGGCTTGTTGTCTTGTCTTCTGGCTTGTTGTCTTGTCTTCTGGCTTGTTGTCTTGTCTTCTGGCTTGTTGTCTTGTCTTCTGGCTTGTTGTCTTGTCTTCTGGCTTGTTGTCTTGTCTTCTGGCTAGTTGTCTTGTCTTCTGGCTAGTTGTCCTGTCGCCTGGCGTTGTGTCTTTTCGTCGGTCTTGGTCTGTCGTTGGTCTGTCGTTGGTCATTTCTGTCTGTTCCTGTCCCTGACCCTTGCCCGTTGCTCGCTTCTGTCCTCTGTCCCTGCCTGTTGCCCGTGGTTGGCTTCTGTTCCCTGTCCCTGCCTGTTGCCCGTGGTTGGCTTCTGTTCCCTGTCCCTGCCTGTTGCCCGTGGTTGGCTTCTGTCCCCTGTCCCTGCCTGTTGCCCGTGGTTGGCTTCTGTTCCCTGTCCCTGCCTGTTGCCCGTGGTTGGCTTCTGTCCCCTGTCCCTGCCTGTTGCCCGTTGCCGGCTTCTGTCCCCTGTCCCTGCCTGTTGCCCGTTGCCGGCTTCTGTCCCCTGTCCCTGCCTGTTGCCCGTTGCTGGCTTCTGTCCCCTGTCCCTGCCTGTTGCCCGTTGCTGGCTTCTGTCCCCTGTCCCTGCCTGTTGCCCGTTGCCGGCTTCTGTCCCCTGTCCCTGCTTGTTGCCCGTTGCTGGCTTCTGTCCCCTGTCCTTGCTTGTTGTTCGTTTCTGCCTGCCTGTTTCCTGTCCCTGCCTGTTGCCAGTTTCTTCTTTTTGTCTTGTTCCTGTCTAGCCAGAGTCCGTGGTGACCCCACCCAATCAGTCTCCTTGGTCCTCAGTCAGACCAGTCATGTTGCTCCTGCTACCGCTCTGCCCAGAGGGTACTCCGCCCAGGGGGTTTCCACACCGCCCTGCCCAGAAGGATGCCACACCGCTCTGCCCAGAGGGTACTCCGCCAGGGGGTTTCCACACCGCCCTGCCCAGAAGGGATTCCACACCGCTCTGCCCAGAGGGTACTCCGCCCAGGGGGTTTCCACACCGCCCTGCCCAGAAGGATGCCACACCGCTCTGCCCAGAGGGTACTCCGCCAGGGGGTTTCCACACCGCCCTGCCCAGAAGGGATTCCACACCGCTCTGCCCAGAGGGTACTCCGCCCAGGGGGTTTCCACACCGCCCTGCCCAGAAGGATGCCACACCGCTCTGCCCAGAGGGTACTCCGCCAGGGGGTTTCCACACCGCCCTGCCCAGAAGGGATTCCACACCGCTCTGCCCAGAGGGTACTCCGCCCAGGGGGTTTCTACACCGCCCTGCCCAGAAGGATGCCACACCGCTCTGCCCAGAGGGTACTCCACCAGGGGGTTTCCACACCGCCCTGCCCAGAAGGGATTCCACACCGCTCCGCCCAGAGGGTACTCCGCCCAGGGGGTTTCCACACCGCCCTGCCCAGAAGGATGCCACACCGCTCTGCCCAGAGGGTACTCCGACCAGGAGGTTACCATGCCGCCCTGCTCGGAGAAGCTCTGGACAACGGGGGGGGGGTTGTGTTTTGTTTTTTTTTTTTGTTTTTTAGGGGCTTCAGGAGCCGCCCCTTAGGGGGGGGGTACTGTCATGACCTCCGTTCCAGTGACCTTTCCCCCAATTTTCCACACTCACCTGGTCCTGCACTGCGCAGCTGCAAGCCGTTCCTAATCGGTGACTATTTAAGCGGTGAGGCTTGTAGCTGCCAGTGCAGGACCATTCATCTATGTCACCTCCATAACCCGGTCTATGTCTTCCATCTCCCCAACCACCATAACCCGGACACTCATCATCACCACGGACTCTGGCCGTTTACTCCCAGGTTGTGTCTGTCTTGTCTTTATGTTGTACTTTTGTTATTAAATTATTTTGCCCTTCAGTACTGTGCAATGGAGTCCTCCTTCACCTCACCCCGATCCGTGACAAGTTTAATCAATGCGGTGGTTATTATTCTGACCTGCCACTGAGTCCTGGTTTAAAATGTCCAAAAAAAACCAAAAAAACAAAAAGCAAACACAGAGGGTACTCACTTGTGGTTGAAATAAGCATCATGCTTTCAGACATGTCACTGTGGAAGTAAAAAGTACAAACTGCTTAAAAAATACTGCATTCTTACAATAACTGAACATCTTTAATGTTTGATAAAAGGGTTTGTGCAGGTATCAGTCAATCTAATTTACTGCCCTTTTTAATAATAATAATAATAATAATGGATTAGATTTATATAGCGCTTTTCAAGGCACCCAAAGCACTTCACATTAGTGTTCTATTATTCATTCACTCTCATATGCTCCCTCTGGTGGTGGTAAACTACATATGTAGTCACAGTTGCCCTGGGGCAGACTGACAGAAGTGTGGCAGCCATTACGTGCCTACGGCCCCTCTGACCACCACCCAACATTCATACTCATTCATACACCAGTATGAGTGACACTGGAGGCAAGGAGGGTGAAGTGTCTTGCCCAAGGACACAACAGACTGACAAGGACAGAGCGGGAATGGAACTGCCAACCCTTTGGTTAATGGACGACCTGCTCTACCAACTACCAACTCTAATGTTACTTTAAACACATTTAATGCCCTGTTTTATTAGTTTTTATTGATTTTCGATTTTCACCCCTTAAATGGGAGAGGGGTATTGAGTGTGAGTTTGTTTACTTGTTTGATTTTCAGCAGCTTTACACAAAAACTACTGGACCAATTTCCATGACATTTTCAGTGAAGGTGTGAGATGGTCCAGAATAGATCCCGTTAAATTTTGGTGAATGTAGGACAAAAGTCACAGTCACCAAAAATGTGTTTTTGCAATGATAAGAGATAGGGCAACTGGTACAAACTGGTTCTCACAGGTTTCAACTGGTTTTCACCAGTTTTTAGTGGTTTAAACTGATTCTTACTGGTTTAACCTCATTTTTACTGGTTCTTATTGGTTTAAATTTTTTAATGGTTTAAAGTGGTTCTTACTAGTTTTTCTTGGTTTCAGCTGGTTCTTATTACTTTAAACTGGTTTTTAGTGGTTTCTACTGGTTTAAACTGGTTCTTACGGGTTTAAACTCATTTTTACTGGTTCTTACTGGTTTAAACAGTTTTTTACTGGTTTAAACTAGTTTTTACTGGTTCTTACTGTTTTTTATTGGTTTCAGCGGGTTCTTATTGGTTTAAACTGGTTCTTACTGGTCTAAACAATTTTTACTGGTTTAAACTGGTTCTTACTGGTTTTTATTGGCTTCAGCTGGTTCTTATTACACTGGTTTTTAGTGGTTTAACCTGGTTTCTACCGATTTAAACTGGTTCTTACGGTTTTTTATTGGTTTCAGCTGGTTCTTATTGGTTTAAACTGTTTTTTAGTGGTTTAAAATGGTTCTTACTGGTTTAAACTATTTTTTTACTAGTTTATGCAGATTTTTACTGTTTTAAAGTGGTTCAGACTGTTTTTTATTGGTTTCAGCTTGTTCTTATTGGTTTAAACAGTTTTTTAGTGGTTTCAACTGGTTCTTATTGGTTTAAACTAGTTCTTAGTGGTTTAAACTTTCGTACTGGTGTAAACTGTTTTATACTGCTTCCAACCACTTCAGATTATACTGGGATCATATTCTGGGCTACAATTAGTGTTTCCACAGTAACTACATGGAAACACCATCATCTGATGACAAACTGTATCTTACACCAATTATTGACATGCTAGTTACTAGTTTATATAGGTAAATGCTTTCAGTCAGCAGTGGATGTTTGGGTTTTTATGGGTTAATAGTAAAACAAAGATGACATCCTGAAACCCGTGCAGATGCTGACTGATCCTTACTGTGACTTTCTGCGCTTCAAAATGTAAATCTTGTAGAGGACTAAAAGCAGAGCCATGGACGTGAGGAGGATGAGGACGATGAGGAAACCGATGACGGCTTTGTCATTGTCTGTAAAAATGAGAGGCGTGAATATCAGAGAAAAATACAGGTTTACAGACGAGTGTTTGAATAAAAAGAAATATTAAGGTTTAAGTGGTACGTACAGGAGGTTTGAACCGTTTCTGATATTTTGGTTTGGTGTTCTCCATTATCTGCAACCAACTACAAAAAAAACAGCATGTATAATTATAAAAACATATTTGGTTGTAATTAACTATGGAGGACTAAAACTGCCAAAATAAAATAAATATATCATTAAATCATGAATTAAATATGTTTTTTTATATGTAAAAAAAAAAAATACTTGGCGCTTGAATAATGGGCAGCCTGTTTTACATTTAAAAAATAAATAGAGAGAGAGAGAGAGAGAGAGAGAGAGAGAGAGAGAGAGAGAGAGAGAGCGAGAGAGAGAGAGAGAGAGAGAGAGAAAATTTCACTAATTATTGATGCAGAGCTTGTGAACACATTCCTATACACTGGGTGGTAATGAACTCAATTTCAATTCATTAATGACGTATTTAATTAATTATGTATTTCATTTTGGCACTTTAACTCCTCCATAAGCTGAAAAACATGTGTAATTAGAAAAATAATAGAAAATAATAGAGTACAAACCTCTAGAGTGTAGGATGTTAGGTAGCTTAGGTCTCGGAACTCAAAATCACAGTTGTTTTCTCGATATTTGGACTTTATTGCTTTACCATTGTATAAAAGGTGTGCTTCGTACTTCCTGTCTTCTCCTCTAAACTTATGGTTCTTTCCATTGCAGGTTACATGAATGATGTTGTGATCTGAAGGCACTCTGAACAGTTTTAAGGGGTCTGGGTCTGTAAAAACATAAGACAGATGTCATATCCCCTTCAGATATGTCACAGTGCACTCAGTTACAGTTAACTTACTAAAATAGAGCAGGAAAAAAGTGTGGTTTGAAGTGAGTTAGCACATGTACACAGGGTTGTTTCTAGATCTGTGGGGGTCCCTGAGCAAGATACTGTTTTGGGGCCCCCTAGTTTTATATTAGATTTCATGAGTAAAATAACCTGCTGTTAAAATTAAACATCTTAGTTTGAGCCACTCAGGCAAATTAAATGAATGAAAATAACTATAATAAAAGGACAATAACAATCCTCTATGCATCAATAAATGAAACAGATTTTTTTGTGTCCCTTAAAAATCTTAAAATAAGAAAATACAACAACAATTTTGGTCAATTCTTTTTGATGCCATTACAGTGCTTGTTTCATGGGTAGCTGTCAATCATTCCCATCATCCCTGTCGGTGTCTCGCTACATCGCAAACTGTGTGACAAATATGAGTTAATAATACTACAAAAACACCAGCTACAGCTTATTATTGCACTTTATTTTATTTTTATCCAATGTTTATTTTTTTAAGGATATAAATGATGTAATAAACACATGGGATAGGCTACATATAAAGAAAAAACATTTGAATTTTCTTCAGATAAAGCTAAAAATGCAGATTTGGGGCTTAGTTTACATGCTAGCAAGAGAGTCGAATTGTTGTATTTAAAACCTAATCTGAGAAAGTAATATGGAAAACTGCAAGAACATATGTCATGGTGTTTTCCCACATTTGAACAAACTCTCATACTAGCTATTATTCACTTCATGGAGAGAATATGGCAAAAAAATAAACTTTTTGTTTTTTGATTTACACTCAAACATGTCAGTGCAGATCCAGTTAATCAAAAATATCACAGTTACAGTAACAATATGAATTGCAGTGTATGATGGGATGATGCAACAGTCAGTAAATGTATTGTCTTAGTCCGTTTAAGGACTGAACTAGAGTTTCCCAGAAGTCCAAGTTTACATGCACTGGAGAAATTCAAGTTATTGTTCCCCTCCCTGACACTAGGTGGTGCTGCACATCCTTTTAGCATTCTTCGAGTTAGTGCCATAGAAGAAGAACAATAACCTGAAGAAATGCTCAGTCAGATTTGAAGCAGACAGTAGAAGGACGACACCTAGAGAACATATGGACCACAACCATGTAGATATAGACCACAACAATTCAGTAGCTGAGTATATTTGATACGAACTGTTTCAAACTCTGATTTATTACAGTAACGTACATTTTGCCATGGTGACTCTGGTCACTTCTTGAAGGGGGCGTGTCCAGACCAATCTAAGTCGAGCTAAGGTTGGGTGGCGTTTACGTGGACAGAGAAGCTTGATGACTATCACATTATCTGACTCTGTTAGTCCCACTTCTCAAGCTAAAGTTTGATTTGATTATACTCTGATTAAGGCGGTTACACAACTTTTGCAATTTCAATTTTAATCAGACTAAAGCAATAATTAAATGTTCTCCATGTAAACATATTGATACATAAAAAAAATCTAGTCCTGTGCAAAAGTCTTATTCCAATTTTATCCTTGTTTTTCAATTGAAATTATTCGTTTTTATTTCTTCACATACAACAGGAAAAAACTTGAAAAATTACCAAACTAAATGGAATGTAAATGTTAAAGTCAGTATTTAGTTTAACCTTTGACCTCATGACAAGAATTAAAAATATCTGACACATGTTGAATGGAACCTGGTATAAAACATAAAAAAATTAAATCCACAAAATGGCATATTACACAATGTCCCATTTTTCAGGGGGGGGGGGGGGGGGGGGGCTGGAAAAAAAAACAAAGACAAAAAAAAAACAGAAATGTCCATAATTCATGTGTGAATGATACAGAAAAGTAGACTCACATCCAGGTGCAGTTTTTTTTATATCCGTGAAGGTCTTTACAAGTTTTTTATCAAGGTAGTTGGCTTGGAATTTGATGTTGTAGTCAGTGAACGGTTCCAGGCCAGTAAATATACATTGTCCTCTTTCGGGGCGTCGTCCTTCAGAGAACTTATTTCCTGATAGTTTATCATCTGTAGATGTTACATAGTTTTAAAGCATTTCAAAATATATGAAAACTGACTACACACCAACATTTAAATGCAAATTGTTGACAAAGACTGTGACTTAAAAAGCTGAAAGGGTCCATATGAAACCTACTTGTACTTTAAATTATTAAAAAATATTCACAATTAAATAGAAATCAATTAAATCAATAAATATAAAGTGTCCTCTGAGCATTTAACCCCTTAATGCCTGAGTTTAAATATAAACACATAAAAATGGATATTGTTATAAAATCAAATGATTTGACTTACTTTTGTTTTTACATTCACACATGTAATTAAGATTTTGTAGTTTGCTTGTACAGTTTGAACTGGTCGTAGTCCAACTCAGTCTGATAGAAGTGTTCAGTATGTCTGCATTTACACTGATGGTAAGATCTGATGGAAGACAATAATAAGTAACAGGTAAAAAAGTGTCTGATGATATGTTTTACCTCAGAGAGTTGAATATCTACTTACTACATTTTATATTAACATGTACAGGATTAGTTGTTATGTTTATGGAGATGTTGTTCTGTTTGACTGGACCAGTACAGGTGTACTCAGTGTAAGGTTCCAGGTCTTCCACATTTATGCGTTTGTTTGGTCCATTCACTGAAAAAAAGGGAAAACAGGAGTTGTTGATTTGTTATGTATTTATTTACTATATGAAATAGAAGTGTTTCATGTTCCTTCTCTGAACATGTATAAATCATGCAGGACTATTATATTCATGGGGGATGTACAACCTTTGAAAAAAAAGTCATGTTTAGAATAATGCACGGTTTGAAATTTGAATCTCTGCCCACTGCGAACAGTTAAGAAGCAGCAAACGACTGCCATCTTTGTCTTTTTTTCTGGTGTGGAACCCTAACCCAGAGTCTTTTGCAACAGACTATTGCTTGAAACACATGTAACTCTTGTAGGTTCTGTATCTTTCTAACCCCAGCATGTGTCCTGGGGTTGTGTTCTCTACAATTTAACAGTAAAACAGTAACTGAAATGTTCAGTTTTGTACAGGACTGTTACAAGTGCTTCCTATTTCCCTCTTGCTCCTCCCCTGACCTGAACACCCGAGAGCAACATGCTGCAACAACGGGAGTTTTTGGTTTTACTTAAGGATCATTAGGTCCCTTAAATTTCATTGTTAATCTCGCCCAAAATTGGTTGAGTGAGATTATTGGAATCACCTTGTGTGTGTGTGTGTGTGTGTGTGTGTGTGTATGCAGACATATTATGCTATAACTCAATGAATACTTGAAATATCACCATGACATTACATGGGCATATACATATAGTTAATCAATGATCCATTTGAGTAAAGGTCAAAGGTCAAGGTCACAATTAACAAAAGTTAGAAATCAAATTATCGGTTGTAACTCAAGAACGGAGGGTCACAGAACTTTCAGATTGGTACCAAACGATGCGGAATGAAGATTTCTACAATTCTCATAAATGTTGTTATCACCTACGACAAATAGTTTTTGAGATCTCTGGAGGTCAAAGGTGAGGTGTCGCAAAACTAACTTCTATAACACTGTTTGTGTGTGTCAAGCATAGACATATCACACTATAACTTAATACTGGTTATATTATTATATTACACGCACTGACACATATATACAAAAAACTAAATTATCAATATTACCAAATGTCAAAGGTCGAGGTCGCATTATTGGCTCTAATTCAAGAACGGGAGCGAGCGAGATTAGGTATCATCTCAATACTTGATTTAATTTTGGATTGTAGGTGACTGGTGATCCTGTTTTTGGGTTTAATTTCATTAAATGTAGACTTAGTTTTTTTCTTTTTAGTTTATATTTGTTTTAGCAGTGGCACGGACAGGTCCTACAGCCATATGTGGGTTGGCCTGGTCCTGTGTCACAGCTTTTGTTCCTTTTTGCCAGCACCTACGTACATCTCTTTTGCTTTCTTTAAGTTGGGTTTTTACTCATTTCTTTTTGATTAAATAAAACTAACACACTTATAAACTTGAACAATGGTCTTGTCTTCTTTTTTATATGTTATGAGTCTCTCAAGCCATGTTATTTTGAAAGGATGCATAACGATGACTATATTTATATTAGAAGTTCTGTTGGAATCCGCCTCCCGCGTAAATAGCATACACACATGTGCTGTAGCTTTGACAAATATGTTTGCATTTTGAAATGTCAATTAAAGCACTGAAACACTAGCAAGCCCCTTATATTCTGTTTAAAATATTAATTTTAGGTAATTGTTTATGAAGTAGTAAATGATTATGCTGATGTACATTCAAGATAAAATGAATAAATATAATGTTGGTTTATCATGATGTAGTTCTATATACTAAACATAAAATAAAAATGTTAGAATTATATGAAAAAAATCAGGTTTATTCAACAAAATGGAATCCTTTTTAACAAACATGAAATCATGTTTTTCAGAATACATGATATTAACATGTGAAACCAATGTACATGATTTATTTTTATGTACAGTAAATCTTAAAGATTGCCATTTATCTGTCTGTTTGTTTGTCTGTCTGACTGTTTGTTTGTGTACAACATAAATAAAAATGTTATGGACTTGGCGGATGTCTGCTTTTCCAGTTTAACCCTTTGATGCATGAATTATGAGAACCTTGGTCAAGATTTTTCTTTCCTAAGTGCTTTTATTCCTTTTTAGTCAAGAAAAAAAGCACTGTAGATTAAATATTCTTCATGATCCTATTTTTTTTAAAGAGTTACAAAAATATCCACTCAGCTGGAAAACATGTGTTTAAGCTTTGAATCAAAGACATGTGTATTTAAAACACAATATCAGAACACTATGAAATAAATCATTTTAATACAATTTTGGTGAATTGCAGTCTAATAACAACAAGCAATTGATTTATAGGTAAAACTGTTAGTGCAGATCAGGTATTAAGAACAAACCATTTACAGTAATGATATGAACAGACTGATATAGAACTAAAACAACAAAACCATGAATATACAAGAGCCTGCCTTGCCGTGATTGCTGTTCGGGGTCCTTCACACTTGCATGTTTGATCGGGTCTCGAGTCCCATTTCAGTGAATGATGGGACCCGCCAGAATGTGCTGAGAATCTCTCCAGAATCTCTACCCTAAACTCATTCTCTTTTGCACTAGTGTCCTCTTCTGGCCTATTCTATTCTATTGCATTCTATTTTATACTCTCAAGTCATCCACAATTATGGTGCTCACTACCGTTTTGTTTAATTATTTATTTATTGAATCTCTTTTTCTTTTGTGTTGGTTTGGTTTTCTTCTCTTTTTTCGATTTATTTATTTATTTTTATTGATGGACAGTTAGTAGTTGGGAATAACACACCACCTTACAATCTTTAACTGCAATAGCACCGCCTGTTAATTTATATCCCCGTTCGTCCTGTCCAGTCTTTGTTTCCCCCACACATCACTGAGGTGTAGCACTGCCCTCCCTGGCTTATAATAGAGAGTTCTAATAAAGGATGTCTGCTCAGCTTTCAGGGAGGACCGATGATGGTCACACACATGCACTAAATATTAAAATATTTGGCTGCAAGGCTAAAATATGCATTGATCTCAAATAATGTTGACTCCTCCTCTGTGGAGTTAAACAATGAGAACAAATGCAGACAAAAAAAAAAAGAATATACAAGAGAACAACTGTAGAAGAACTGTCCACGGTAGTGACCAGTATGCATCACAGGGTTAAAAAGTAAATAAAAATGGAAAATAGACATCATCGTCAGACTAGATAGCTGATTTAATATATATATAAATGAATGAAAAACAATCATGTAAACATAGCCAGTGACTGTTTCTGAGACAGAGCTATGTTTTTAAACTCCACCCTTCACTTACCTTCCAGACAGCTGTAGTTAACGGTGAGCGCGTCGCAGTTGTTAGGGAAGACTGTTTCAATGGTTGCAGGAAGATTTTCAAGAAGTGTCGACTTTATGTCATCCTTACGTAAATACTCCTCTGTAAATAAAGGAGAAGGTGAGTAATTACTGTATTTTCCAGACTATAAGGTGCACTTAGCCTCTCTTACACTGAGGTAAAGTAGATGGTACGTACTAGCGCTCAGGTTTTTTCTCACGGTCAGTGGACAGTTGGGTGAAGTGTAGGTTATGTTCATGGTTGTACAAATGTCCTCAGTTCCAAGTAGAATGCAGCATCCTTTGCCGTTTTCACATCGTTGGACTGTATTGCTTGTATTTATCATGTCACAGCTGATGTCCCAACCAGTCTCATAATAACGTTGTTGAGACGAGGAGTAGCCAAATCTAATGTCGTTTTCCTCTGAAATACAAAAAGTGAGGAATAACTGTCACAATTTTATTTCCTCATTTTTATAATAAAAAATAACACACACACAAAAAAAGTTATAAAAAAATTTAATTAAATACATAAAACCGATAAATAATTTTTTTTTAAATTAACAAGACAAATGTGATGACTTACTTATTTTGTTTGTAATTGTTGTCGTTTGATTGTTTGTGTTTTTACAGGTTATGTTCATGTCGTTTAAGATCACAGTATGTTTGTAACTCGTGCACGGCTTCAGGGGTGTGATGAAATAGGATTGAGAAGTAATGAGATAAGATACAGTGTCGTTTTGTGTTCCCAGCCCATCTTCAGTGATGTTTATCGTGTAGCTGCTGTTGGAAAAGTTGCTTATGATGATGTTAAAGCCAAAGTCCACGGACTGAAGAGAGTAAGAACCTGCGTTGGACATGAACAGAGATATTTAGAAAAGAAAGTAGTGATTTTTCAAACCTTGGGCAGTTTCTGGTTCTGAGGATTAAAAGTAAAATTTAAAAGAATAATGAACCAGAGGAAAAAGAGTTGTCCTGCTTTTTTTTGCTTTATTTTAAAAGAAAATCTAAGTATTATAGTTGAAAGGATCTTGTTGGAGCATTTATTTTTTCAAAGACATTTATTTATTTTAATGAATGTCTCATATAGTGGACCATTGGGGCATTCAAACGGATTAAGAAAAAGACAAAAAACAAATACATAAACATAAATGCATGAAGAATATACTGGATATTAACACCACAAACATAATAAAAATGTGCAGGTTTTAACATAATCTCACAAATGTAATAATTTACACACAAAAATACTAGCAGTTGTCGTCCAATGTATTACATTTGTGGGAAGTTATTACAATTTTGGAAGGTAATAACTTTTGCCATATCACAAATGTAATTGTAATGGTGTACTGTATATTGTATATAGAAGTCTTGTGTGTTATAATCTTGCTGGTGTAAACCTGGAATTTCCCCTCGTGGGACAAATAAAGGAATATCTTATTTTATCTACTTATTCTTATCTAGTATCTCTTCACACCAGTAGCTGTACTTTTGCCACCTTGGCTTAAGAGACAGGACTTTACTGTATTAATGCAACATGATTATAAACTAAACAGACGATGTGAGTTTAGGAGTAGATTCACAGATACTTACATTCTGGAGGTGCTGGAGTGGAGTCGTTTACTGATCCTAATAATGACATAAAATGAGGCAAGAAAACATGACATTTTAATAAACAAATAGACAATAGACAGACAAAAATCCCACATTTATTGGGAGACAGACAGACAGACAGACAGACAGACAGACAGATAGACAGATAGACAGATAGACAGATAGATAGATAGATAGATAGATAGATAGATAGATAGATAGATAGATAGATAGATAGATAGATAGATAGATAGATAGATAGATAGATAGATAGATAGATAGATTTAAGCATCTCTTTCAGTGCAACGTATTTGAAATGGAAAACAATAAGATAAATATAAATTACGTATCTTCAATATAAAAGTACAAAAACGTTAATGAACAGAGCTGCTGAAAATGAGAATGACAGTCCTGAGAGAGGAAAGAAAAAAGATTCCAACCTTTGCTTGGAGGGTGAGCCGTGGTGATGTTGGTATGAGTGGATGCAGAGGAGTTTTGGTGGTTGGTCTGATTGGAAGTGGGATTGACTGCAGGAGGGAGAGCATGTGGGTTTGTTTGTTTGTTTGAAATCTTCAATTAAATGACGTAGAAAATAAAATCAATGCAAATCAAGCCTAAAACATCAATAATGATACATAAAGGATTGAGAAGTAAACAAAAGGTAAAAACACCACACCTACTCATACACATATAATAAATTAAAATAAATTAAATTAAACATGCTCAAAAAGGAGTAGGAAGAAGTAAAAACTCCTACTGCTAATCTATATTCCCTATGATCTGTATAGAACAATTATTATATTATGTGAATATCAATGTAATACTACTACTACTACTGCTACTACTACCAATAAAAAAACTCATGGGTGGAGACGACATTTGCTGACACTTGGCATACGTTACCAGATGAATTGGTGGTGGGGATGGGTGTTTGAATAGTGAGGGAGATGCGTGGAGTAGAGGAGCTGGCAGTGGTCATGGTTGTGGTCCGGACCACTACACCTGTTGTTGTCAGCGTGCGTGCAGGAGAGGATGTAAGGGACTGAGGGACAGTCCCAGAAGTGTTTAAGCTTGTGTGTGCAGGTGAGGTGGTCGTTTCTGCTACGAGTCAGTAAAAGAAAACATCAGCTCACACGTCCTCAGTGATGTTTAAGACAATGACTCAACACAACATCTAGACCAGGGCTCAGCAGGGCCAGCTCTACCTCTGTAGGGGCCTTGATGCTGCTTAGGGGCCCCTACTATGATGAAGATTCCTAAACCTTTGAGATGAAGTCCACCCCAAAAGGTTCCAGTACACCCCCAGCAATGATTTTATGAACTGCAAGTATCACACAGAGTCAAATGTGTTGAAATGGTTTTAGTTCAGGGGCCACAGACACACCAATGTGATCATGTCAAATAATTATACATTGCTTGTGACCCGGAATAGATATTATTCCATTTTGGGAATAGGTCAAAGTTCACATTTTTAAAATGATTTAACCCACCCACCCCTCTTACTTATAATTATATTTTAAATGTCTGTAGCAGCAAAACTGTTCCCTGAATTCATACCAAAGTTGGTTTACACATTTCAACTGACCCAAAATAAATTTAAATACATTTCTGGAAAAATAGGTTAAGGTAAAAAAAAAAAATTAATTAAAAAATATCCCATTTAATTATAATGGACAAAATTTCATATGTCTGTCGTAGCAAAACTATTGTTTGAATTCATACCAAATTTGGTTTGCACATTTCAACTGACCCAGAATAAATGTCAATAATTTTTTGAAAAAAAAAATAGGTTAAAGTTAATATATATATATATATATATATATATATATATATATATATATATATATATATATATATATATGAATTAACAAAAAAACCCCAAAAACTATTGGTTTATTTCATACCATATTTGGTTTGTAGATTACAAATAATCCAGAATAGCTAAATGTTTGGGAAAAGTAGTTTAAAATGTAAATATTTTATACATTTTTATTACTTCTTTTTCCCCTCCCATTTACCTATAGTGGGTTGAATTCCAAAAGTCTATAAAATATACATTTTGCTTCAATTTACTTCAAACTTTAGTGTAATTTTTGCATTGGGGCTGGACTGGATCCTTTGGCGGTCCGGTTTAGGCCCTCAGGCCGTATGTTTGTCACCTGGGGGACAGATAGTGTATTAACGTGTAGATTTCAACTCACCTGTTGTGGATTGACCTGGAAACAGAAAAAAAAGAAAAACGTCAGAAATATTTCATCATGTAATGCTGAGGAGTCTGTCGATGCGCCGGTCCAGATGAAAAAACACTGTCAAGTCAATCCTGTTTAAAGCAAATGTAAAAGTAAAGTTATCAGACTCTATAAAAAATGCATTTTACAGCCATAGTGTCAGTCTGTTTGGTAAAAACATAATGAAAAGATGGTAAAAATGGGAATTTATTAGTTTTACAGCAAAATAAACAATTTGTGTAAAATTGTATGACCCTTGATAGTTTCTATATAGTTGTAATAGTATGTTCTATAGTTGTAATAGTATGTTCTATAGTTGTAATAGTATGTTCTATAGTTGTAATAGTATGTTCTATAGTTGTAATAGTATGTTCTATAGTTGTAATAGTATGTTCTATAGTTGTAATAGTATGTTCTATAGTTGTAATAGTATGATCTATAGTTGTAATAGTATGTTCTATAGTTGTAATAGTATGTTCTATAGTTGTAATAGTATGTTCTATAGTTGTAATAGTATGTTCTATAGTTGTAATAGTATGATCTATAGTTGTAATAGTATGTTCTATAGTTGTAATTGTATGTTCTATAGTTGTAATAGTATGTTCTATAGTTGTAATAGTATATTCCATAGTTTTTCTGGTGGTATAAATGGTTGATTGAACATGTTTGTTCCATCATATTGTAACAGCAGATTGTTTTTGAAATACCTGAATATAGTTTTTTCGTAAAATCACCTGAGGTATTACCTGTATTTCATTTAAATATATAACTTTGTTATTTGCCAAATGTAAAATTATTGTTTTGAACTTTTCTATTTGTATGTTCATTATAAGTTATGAAAACAGTTCATTCAACATTTTTTGGATAAAAATATTAAACAGTTAAAAAAATAACAACAAAAACAAAACAGAACAAACAGTCGGATGTTTGACTTTAAGCTTAGTTTGTTAAAACAGTAAGTTAAATGAAAAACAAAAACTGTACGTGTACAATCACACAGGTGAAGTTGTGCTGAAAAACCTCTATTAAATAAGACAAGATAAACACTTTTTTTGATAAGAGATATGAAGGCAAACTCAAAAGTATTTAAAAACAGCTAAAATCCACTCAGACTCTTAAGGGTTAAGTGTAGAATTGAGTTCTTTTAATCAGTAAAATGGTAGAATACAAAATGAATGACATGCAGAAGAATGTGAGAGAGACGCTTTGAAGTATCATCTCATGTCAAAAAAACTCTTCTGCTGTATTGTAACTTGGTTGCCATGATAATGCAACAAAGAACCACTAGGTATTTCAGAGTAAACCACTGTTTCCTGCCTCGAACTGAAACCCAGAAGCTCCACGGCGTTACAACAGCCGCCTAAATTTGGCCAAATGTGCCGCTCATTTAGAAGAACAAACCCTCTCATAACCATCTGTCTGAACTTTAACTGCAAATAATAATTAATACCAGACTTCAGATCCCGTCATTTTTCTTTGCTTTTGTACTCGTTTGTTCTAGTGTTTGTCTACCCCTCCCCCCCCGTTTTTTTGTTTTTTTACTGTAAATTTGTATTTGTTATAATTATCCATAAAACTCAATGAAGACTTACGGTATTAAATAAATTACTTCAGCTCAGATTTTTTTTTTTCTTCTCATTTGTTCTAATCCTATCAATGCATGTCAATAATTTATGTAAAATAAAGTTTTTCATAATTTCATGCTCATCAGATATTTGTATATTTGTATAGAGGGTCTGTAGTTACCATGGAAACGCCATGATCCTCAATAGCACTGATACCTGTCTATACCGAAATGGAATTTATAAATGTGTTCATTAATGTACACTATCCCACCTAAATAAAGGTATCTAATAATAATGAGAAGAAGAAGAAAAAGAAGAAGAAGAACAATAATTTATTTCTTTAAATTGAATCTAAAGTTGGCCAGAGCAGAAAATCAATATCATAACCTATAAATAAAAATTTTCTCTTTGTTTTAGTACAATACAATTATGAAAATATTTACATTTACAAGCTATCTTTTAACAAAAAATGTGAGTAAACTGAACCCCCCCCCTGAAATTTCTAAGAACAAAAAGTGCAATTTTAACAGTATTATGCCTGGACTTATAATTTATACATGTTTATTACACATAATGTTACACAAATATGTGGGAACAAGCAGAATATTGCTAAAAAAATAAGTTGAGAAATAAATAAGAATAATTTCTTGTTTGTCCAGGTCATTGTTGTTGGTGTTTATTCAAAGTTCAACTGGACTAATTTTACTTCAAAACAGCAAAACTAGACAAACAGATTTGTCACCGTTTATAGGTTATTCCGCTCTTATTTGACTAAAGATCATATTAGTCTCTACGTGGAACCTGAACTAAAATGAGTTTCACACCCTTAATTAATAATATCTTCAATGTAATTTTTACACTACTGTGGGCCACACTGGACCTTTTGCTGGGCTGGTTTTGACCCCTGGGCCACATGTTTGACACCCCTAATCTATACATGATCATCTGATTAAATATCATGAAAAAATACATTATTTAAAATGCAAAATGCAAACAAAACAAAACAAAAAAATACAGGTTAATATTAAAATAAACGATGATAAATCAAATTAAAATTATATAATGGAGAGAAAAAATTTTTTGTAGTGTTTTGTAGCCTGGCAGATTGTTAAACAACATCAGATTATTAAACATTATGAGTCAAAAGCTTCTGGAATCAAACTTATAAAATGTTCCCACATGTGAGTTACTGATAAAGAAAACTCAAACTGTTAAATGCTGGTTGATGCAAGTTTCCAAGAGAAGTCTGGGCACAAAGTGTGACATTTAACCTTTTTTTTTTACTGAATATTTTGGGGGCGACATGGTGGTGCAGTGGTTAGCACTGGTGCGTCACAGATAGAAGGTCCTGGGTTTGATTCCCACACCAGTCTGTGGGACCTTACTGTGTGGAGTTTGGCTTTCTTTTCCATTTTTCCTAAATGTTCTGTCCATATCCACTAAACTGAGTAAACTAATCCTACTGGAACTCAATTACAACACTAGTCATTTACTCCTTTTTTTTTTTTTTTTTTTTGCATTTTTCTGTTTTTTGTTATTTTGTGAATATTTATCCATTTCTGTTGATGTTGTTGCTTTTTTTCTATATTTAGTTTTTTATGTTATTATATTTCTTCAATTGTGTTCTGTTTGTGTCTTACTTTGTTCATGTTACATATTATTTTGTTAGTTTAATATTAATTTTTGTTCATGTTACTGATCATTTTGGCAGTTTTTGTTCATTTTTTTGCTTATTTTATCTTATTAAATGTTTTATTGTGGAATTGCTTAAATATCCAGAGTTAAAGGGTTAAATAAGTATTATTTCATCCATGGCAAAAAAAATTTTTTTAAAAAAAATACAGTTTTACTTATTACTTTATTATATTTGCAAAACTGTACTTTTTTTTTTTTACTTTTACTTCAGTAAAACACTTTTTAACAGCTCTGCTTTTTAACAGCTCTGCTCTTCAATGATGGCGAAGGTGCTGAACAACAGGACAAGTGAATGCACCAGTGCCAGGATGTGGTTTAGCACGGCCTTGTTCAACTACTGTGCACAGATGCATGCTTTTGCACTAACATTTCATCCTGTCAAACAGCTCACAGACCTGTTATTAGCCCCAAGCTGACTGAATTTTCATCATTTTGACACATAAATGAAACAATGGTTTAAGTAAAACAATATATGTTGAAAATTGGTGAGAAGTGAAAATAAATGAATAAATAACTTGTTCATTTAGTCATTTTAATTTGTTTTTGCAGACATGTTGTAGGTCCACCATTCAGTTTTGATGCCTAATACTTTTTCAAATGAATCGTATTATTATTTAACTGTTATTACTAGGGGTGTGAATCTTTTAGTCACACAACGATCTGATTCGAATCTCGATTCACAGACTACAATCCGGTTTGATTGGATATGATTCAGTATGATTCTATATGATTCGAACCGATTCAGTTCAGTTTGATTCAATACAAATTGAGAATTTAACCGCAAGGACTTATTTTTGTTATATTTTATAGTATATTTTTCTTCTTAGTATATATGTTACTGAGTAGAAAAAGAAACACAAATATAATTTCAAAACCATATATTTTGTTCATTTCGTGTCAGAGACAATAGAGCAGGAAGTACTGAACATAAATTCACACAACATAAACTGAAGTTTTTACAATATACTGTACTTGTAGATAACTGCTATTAATGACAATATACCTGTAGATAACTGCTATTAATGACAATATACCTGTAGATAACTGCTATTAATGACAATATACCTGTAGATAACTGCTATTAATGACAATATACCTGTAGATAACTGCTATTAATGACAATATACCTGTAGATAACTGATATTAATGACAATATACCTGTAGATAACTGATATTAATGACAATATACCTGTAGATAACTGATATTAATGACAATATACCTGTAGATAACTGATATTAATGACAATATACCTGTAGATAACTGATTTTAGTGTCATGTAAAACTAATAATCTGGTGTTACTAATTTAACAGGTTTGCAAAACTCTGCTTATATTTAAAATACAAAACGTACTTTCCCTCAAGAATGATAAAATAAAATATAAAAATGTCAAAGTTTAATTAATGTGAGAATACACTGAGCATAACACTGAGGTTAGAAATAAAAAAGTTTTTTACTCTTTTGGAGGAAAACCAACCAAAAACATAATCTTGTCTAAAACACTAATGTCACTGATTTGATAAAAACTCTTTCTGACGCTGGTGTCTGATTTACGGAGGTATTTTAAAGACATTATAGCAGAAACTCACCAGTACAGGTGGACTAACGGAGTCATGTGACTGAAGTACCGGTGGACTGACTGAGTACCGCCCGGGTCCACTTTACAAACCCGTACCCGCGTACATTAGACCCGTAACCCAACCCATGATTAAACATTCTCTTACACCAGAACTCAGTGTTGAGCGCTTTATTTTCAGTTTAAACACACACCACATCTTGCTAATACGTGTTAGCACTCAAGTAGCTAAGTGTCGCCGTGTATTTTGGAAATCTGTGGGCGGATATAAAGCCCCCCTTCAAAATAAAATGATTCGGCTGTGTGGATCAATCACTGATCCGCGGTTGAAGCCATAAATATGCTTTTATTTTTTCACTTCCTGTCCGCTACCCGCATTGATAAAATTTCGGTTACATTTTCTGAAAATAAATGCTATAACATTGTTAAGCCACTTGGCCACAGATATAAAGAACATAATTAGATGTCGGTGGTTGCACCTCAGGAAATCCGATGCCCGGTAAATCCGGGACACCGGACCGTTCGTAGCGAGTTTTACCGATTCAGGGCTGTGGACCGACTCATACGACACAGACCGATAACCGATTCGAATCACGTATCTTTATACCCCTAATTACTACGTCATTTGGCAGCATTTATTCTAATATTTGCTCCATGTATTTTTCTAATGTAAATCATGTTTTTCCTATATTTTATTCACTGGATCATTTAAATATTCATAAAAGCTCAGTGTAAATTCAAAAGTCGTAATATTAAAACAGAAGAATTTAAAGAAACATGACTTTTTCAACAAAATATATAATTAATTCTACACGAAAACACGTAGATTTGATATCTGTAATTTCATTTTTTCATGGTTAAACATTCAATGTATAATAGTGAATTATGTATTTTGCAGAAAATGTCAGTTTGTCATTAGTTTTCTTTGTTTTGATATAAAATAACCATTGAATTTATTCTATTTTCATGTAGATCTACATCAGGGGTCTCCAACCTATTCCACAAAGGGCCGGTGTGGCTGCAGGTTTTTGTTCCAACCAAGCAGCAACACACCAGACTTCAATCAATGAATCAACTGATCTCAGTCTGCAGAGAGTCAATTGGTCAAACTGTGAACTCTTGGTTGGTTGGAACAAAAACCTGCAGCCACACCGGCCCTTTGTGGAATAGGTTGGAGACCCCTGATCTACATGATCTGTGAATTAAATACCAGAAAATAAATGAATTACACTGACAAATGCCAAATACAGAGGATAATATTATAATACGTGGGCTTAAATCACTTAAGAAAAGTTAATGACAGAGAAAAGTTCATTTGGGAAGTGACACAAAAATAAACTCTGAGTCTTTAGGGGTTAAATGGAGACCGGCTGAGTTTCCTGGTACTTGTTTTTTTCTATTCTTAGGACAGGATGAAACAAGACAGTGAAAAAGTCATATATTACATCAGCTTCTGTGAATTCACATGAATTTAGTCTGTTTTTGACAAAAGAGGAAGCAGAAGTTTATGTTCTACCATCACAGCTCACATTCCTCTAACTACTGCATCTGCATTATATATGCAGATGCATTATATATCACACGCTATATATAACTAATATATACAGTTATTTTATTGTTGCATTTGTTATGACTATATTGTTTATGTTGCTGTTGCTAAGTTTAGTGAAGGTTCTGCCTACAGTTCTAGAAATGATCTGTCTGTCCTAATTTAGTGTAATGTAATCAAATGTAATTTAATGCAATCTGATCTAATGAAATCAAGGGCAAGTTTTTTTTTCTTATTCTTTTGGTACAAGTATAAAATAAATAAAATATTATACCCTTGGGTTAAAAGCAGTATGCAGTTACAACATTATAAATAAGAATCCCAGTCAGTGGACTGTCTAATCTAATCTAATCTAATCTAATGAAACATAACATAAAATACCATAATCTAATGTATTATAATGCAACCTAATGTAATCTAATATGATCTAATGTAATCTAATCTAACCCATTCTAATTTAAAACACCCTCAGGTATGTGTCTGTGAAGCCCATTATCCAGATCCAGATCCAGATCCAGATCCAGGAACAGAACCAGTACATGGTGTGAATGTGTGTGTTCTTTCTAGAGGTGGGAAGTAATTAAGTAAAAGTACTTCATTACTGTACTTAAGTAGATGTTTTAGTCATCTGTACTTTACTGGAGAATATATTCCATATATTATACTCTGTACATTTATATAAATATATGCACTTTATACTCCTTACATTTATATAAATATATGTACTTTATACTTACATTCTCAGTACATTTTGTACATTTTCAGTACGAAAAATAAGTCACTTCAGAGGGAAACCAAGTGGAGGAGAGAAACTGTCACTTTAGAGATTAGAATTAAAACTTATCTCCTAAATGTGACTTTTACATCTCATAAATTTGACTCTTTTTCTCATAATTATACATTTCATATCTGATATTTGTGATTTTTTAAAACTCATAATTTGGACTTTTTAACCTCATAATTTTGTCACATTTTGACTTCTTTTTAAAATCTCATATTTATGACTTTTAATCTCAATTTTGCCCCCCCCCCCCCCCCCCCCCCCCCCCACACACACACACACACACACATTTTTCCTACATTTCCTCAACTGTTTACTTTTACCAGCTCTGGTTCTTTCTAACAGAACCAGCCCATGGTGTGGATATGTCTGTCTGCTCTGGAACCTTCACCACAGACCTTCACACACCCCTCCTCCCACTTTAAGGCCTTTAATCTTGCATCGTGTTCAAAATTTCTGACCTCACTTCTTCATTTCAGACATTACACTTCCCGTTTTTTTGTCATGATCTCTCTCATGCTTAATGCTCTGCGTTTCAGGCTGCTGCGCCGCTCTGCCAGGAAATGAAACAACTCAGAATGGAACACGGAAGTGGTCAAGTTTTTCATCACACATGGCTTGCCTGTCCTGAGACAAAGACAGATGAAGTCAAAGACCCAGATCTGTGGTGTTTAAGGCCTAAATTAATGTGGAGTTTAATCTACTGTGAGAAATTACAAACCAGCTGCAACAGAAAACACAAATTTATTACCTCCGCCAAAGACGTTAAGTTTTTGCCTGTTTGTCAATTAGTTAGCAAGATAACTCAAAAATTTATGGACGGATCTGGATGAAAATTACATGACGTATTGGGAGTGTCAAAAAGAACAAATGATTAGAGTTTGGTGATGATTTGGAAGAGATCCTGGATTCTGCATCACTTTGAAATGTATTCTCCATTTACCACAATGTAAAATTTCAAAGTGATCCAGAATCCAGGATCTCTTCCAGATTTTCATCAAGATCCATCCATAACTTTTTGAGTTATCTTGCTAACTAACAGACAGACAGACAGACAGACAAACAGACAGACAAACTCTGGCAAAAATATATCCTCCTTGGCAGACCTCTCTTCATATGGAGGGGGGAGGTCTGCCTTGGTAGAGGTTTGCGCTCTCAGAGTGCTCTTCTAGTTTACTTATTTACTTTATTTATTACCTCTGCCAAGGAGGTATTAATTTGGGTTTAGTTTGTCTGTTAGTTTGTTTGTCTGTCAGCAGGATTGTGTAAAAAGTTCTGAGTGGATCTTCTTAAAATAATTTCTGGAGATAGGAATTAACGTAAGTGAGTTCCCTTTACATCTGGACAACCATCTGGATTCCAAAAATGATCCAAAATTCATGTCTTCACATTTTACAATACACTCACACAAAAAAAAATCACAGTCATAGAGGGTCGAGATATATATAAACCTGTCAAAATGATCAATAAACTGAAAACAAATGAATAAGAAAACAATAAAATAATAAGTATCATGAAAAATATAAGACACAAACCAAACAAAATAAGTGCATGAACTCATAACGATCCAAACATCTGCCACCAACAAAACCGTTAATGACCTAAATGGGTTTTTTTGTTTGTGTATTGGTTATTTCTGGGGAGGTATTCACACATAATACTTTTTCTGGCTTCCATCCTCTGCTGCACAATAGCGTTATTTAAAATTTGGTTATGATTGGCAAATAACTAATAACAATAATAAATAATACATTAAAAAAATCAGATCAATTAACCCTATCAACACATGTCAAAAATACATTAATTTGTCTTTTCATGATCACACCACCGTTCAGAAGCTTCATAGTTACCATGGAAACAGTCATATTCTACAGGATTGATTCACCAGTAAAACCCATGGAGTGTTGATGTAGTTTATATTTGGTGAAAAAGTGACTATTGAGTTTTCTGTGTCTCTGACATAATAACCTACAACTGTAATCTGAGCTTTTACAAACATCTACACAATCAGTGAATTCCACAAAGGAAAATAGATGATTTTTCCACTGAAAAAAGACTAAACAAGTGGTACCAGGTATAACAAACCTCACCCCTCGTAAATATTTTAGTCCTCTCAGAATGTGAGACTATAGGTTTGACCTTTAGATATGGACCACAACCTTGTAGATATGGACCACAACCCTGTAGTTATGGACCACAACCCTGTAGTTATGGACCACAACCCTGTAGTTATGGACCACAACCCTGTAGTTATGGACCACAACCTTGTAGATATGGACCACAACCATGAAGATATGGACCATAACCCTGTAGTTATGGACCACAACCTTGAAGATATGGACCACAACCATGAAGATATGGACCACAACCATGAAGATATGGACCACAACCCTGTAGTTATGGACCACAACCATGAAGATATGGACCACAACCATGCCAGCAGGTCAGTATATTTGGTACAAACTGATTTATTACAGTAATGTGCATGTTGTCATGGTGACTCTGGTCACTTCCTGAAGGGGGCGTGTCCAGGCCAGTCATAGTCGAGCTCAGGTTTGCACAGAGAAATTTGATTACAATTGCATTTTCTCGACTTGGTTAGTCACCTTTCTAAAACTCCAAATTTCTCTGTGCATGTAAAGGCACTGACTGATACTGGAGGCAGGAGGGTGAAGTGTTTTGCCCAAGGACACAACTGACAGACTAAGACAGAATAGGATCCGAACCTGCAACCCTTGGGTTATTGAGCGACCTGCTGTACCTGCTGAGCCCTGGCCGGCCCATAAACTGACTATAGATGACTATACCACAGCTGTTAGCCTGAGATTGACTGCACTTTGGATAATACGTTTCCTAGGTTACGACAAACACAGTCAGTGCAGATTTATTCCCTTCTTTCTTAAATTTGTTTGTTCATGCAAAATGAAAGGCATTTAATATAAATGAAAAATGAATGATATTTAATTGTGACTAATCCAAATGTATCCACAGCAGCCATGTGATCAATCTGATTAAAAATGTGAATATTTTCACAGTACGATTTATATTTATACATTTGACTATTGAGATGCCTGAGAATACTGGAATATGCTGACGACAATGGAACTCAGGAAAAGGAAATTAAATTAAACATAATTAGATAGATAGGATATGTTTTTAATGTGTTTGTAGTTTTTAGAAGATTGGAATTTATTCATGGTTATAATGTAAATTGTGTTTTTATCACGTGTTAAAAGTACTCACATTCTGTACTTAAGTAGAAGTACAGCTACTTCTGTGAAAAAATACTCTGGTAAAAGTTGAAGTACTGATTCAACTCCTCTACTTAAGTAAAAGTTAAAAAGTAAAACTGTTTTTTTTGTCATGAATGCAATAATACTTCAGAAAATAAAATCAGAAAAGTTGAAAAAAAAGTATCTAAAATAAAGCCTTTAAAAGTGAGTTACTGTGTAGATGTGTTTGATCAAGTCACAGTTACTCAGTTGTGTGGATATGGACAGGAACTTTAGGAAAAATGGGGAGAAAAAACTCACAATTGAGATAAAAAGTCATGAGATTTGAAAAAAAAGTTTTAAATGTGAGATAAAAATGCATAATATTAAGAAAAAATTGTCAAAACTGTGAGATAAAAAGTCAAAATTATGATATAAAAACTCAAAATTATGAGATAATAGTCATATAACTATAATATATAAACTCGCAGCGACTTATTTTTCATACTGTCACATGTTTCCTTTGTAAAAGTAACCAGTCCATTCTGAGAACGTAATGAGTATAAGTAAAAAAAATGCCAGAAAAATAAATACTCAAGTAAAGTACAGATACCTAAAAAAAAAATCTACTTAAGTACTGTAATGAAGTACTTTTACTTAGTTACTTTACACCTCTGGTTAAAAGGCCATTTTCTGGGATGTCCTGTTACATCTTACAAAACTGTTGATTATTCTGTGTGTAATCAGTTGGAATACATTGACATTGTATTGAATTGAATAGAATTGAAAACATATATGCTTATATAACCCTAACCCTAACCCTAACCTTGAATGA
The DNA here is from genome assembly GCA_020466265.1 of Siphamia tubifer. Taxonomy (NCBI): domain Eukaryota; kingdom Metazoa; phylum Chordata; class Actinopteri; order Kurtiformes; family Apogonidae; genus Siphamia; species Siphamia tubifer. The sequence continues at coordinate 11,820,764 of CM035786.1, forward strand.
TGGTTAAAAAATAAATATAATATTAATATTAAAGATTTAACAAAACACTATTAAAAAGGCTCTGAACTAAAGCTCATTAATTTAAGTTACATTAATAATAATAAATAGAAACACTATAAACATAGTAGAATTAGGTTAAAATAAACATAGAACAATAAATAATTTCTAAATTAAATTGAATCATATGTAAGAACAATCATGTGTTTTTTGCTCCATAATGTGACAAAAGTGAAGTCACTGTTCTCTTTTACTTTTGAACCAGTTGTACTTGTAAAAAATATTCAAACCTAAGATATAAATATAGGTAAAATAGATGGAGTATATAAATAAATATGTGTGTCGATGTGGTGAACCATGACTCACATCGATCACTAACTAGGGAACAATGTGTCAGAAACAAATGACAAACTATGACTGATGATAAAGAGAATTGTTTCGGCACATATGGAAAATCTGAGATTAAATGATGAAAAATGCATTTCTGCTGATGAACAGTAAGAGAACAAAGGTGATGCCACACACACACACGCACACACACACACACACACACACACACGCACACACACACACACACACACACGCATGTTCTTTTTTTTTAATAAATAAAGTTGAATACATTTTTTTTTAAATAAATGCAAAAAAAATACATCTTCAAACCTTGGAAATAAACATGTTTTGTTTCCCTCATGGTTTATGGGGACTTCAAGAAAAAACAAGTTAATGTGTTTATAGGACCACATTATTTATTTATACAAATTTCCATAATTAGATTTAGATACACAGATTTATGTTTTACTAGTGGGGACCTACATTTATATTCAACCCTTTGACACCTGAATTGAAATATAAGTTTAAAAAAATGCTAAATTAAGTGGAGTTAATTAATTTGACATATATACAACAGATAGATACATATTTGTGACAGTAGGCATGAAGGTGTTAACCCTCGTGGAGACCTGAATTTTGGTCTCCATAGTGTCAGAGTTTCCCATGGCGTGACTGTGTAAACATGTCAATGTCCCCATAAAGATATGAAAACAAGTACACACACACACACGAACGCTTCATACAGGGTTGCTCTTTGTGTGTCACTTTGACACCCGCCTGAATATTATACAACACACCCTGTTTTTGTTTTGGGTTTTCCCCCTCAGTCTGTTCCTCCACTTCTGCCAAATACATTATGTTCAGTTAATGATATATTTTACTGAATTTTTTTTTCTTCTGTTATCTCAGTTTCTGATATAATAACTCTCTACTTTAATCTGAGTTTATGTTTAAAGTAAAAAACAAACTGCTTCCGAAAAAAACATTCAAACAATGTTCTGCACAAAAGAAGGAAAGTATGGTTTAAGGGGAAAAACAACTTTAAAACCTTGTGTTCGCTCACATCTTTGTAAACCTGTGGAACTGCCTTAATGAGGAAATCAAAACTGCTGAAAATTTGGTACAATTCAAAAAGCTTATAAAAGCTACCGTAGGAAAGAAAGGGATCACATTTTAAACCTTTAACTTTGCTTACTGACAAAAAATATAAAATAACCAAATATGTATAGAAATATGGAAGGAAGCTCTGTGTTCTGTTTTGTTTTTACCCTAAAAAAAATTTGTAAGTCCATAAATGAAATATGAAAATGCTGCAAAACCAGACTTCCTGGTTTAAAGCAGACTTATGGTCCAGATGGAGATTAAACTGCAGTGATGTAAAACAAATCAATAAAACTGTCATTACTAAAATATTAAATTGTTAAGTGAGGGGAAGGAGTTTTATAAATTCTCTGAACTTCAGCCTTATTTTGTTCTTTGTTAGTTTTGTTTATTTTTTGGGGCCTGACTTGTTCGGTTTACATGACACTTTTTATTCCTCTTTAATACAGAATAAAGGTTAATTCTTCTTTTAGATGAACCATGTAAAGACATAATTCCAGTTGAAAATTATAATTCCGAATTAAACTTAATGCAGAATAAAGTCAGTGGTTTATTTCTATCTTAATTCCTAATTCAATAATTCCTCTGACATGTAAACAGTTAATTCCGCTTTCACATTATTCCTGTCGTTCTGCACATGCTCCTAGTCTTGTCGCCTTGACAAACATATTCTGCACTAAACACTAGTTTAGCTGATTTGGTCAAGCTGCTGCTTCGTATTTATCACAAAAATAAATGTAAAAATGACATGTAGTATCTGGTCTTGCATGTTCATAGATGAAATGAACGTCAAACAGGAAGTGGATGCCATCATAGACATCCAGATGTTAAGTAACCATTCTGTCCAATCAGAACCGTCTTTACCTCCAGCTCTGAAAGACCAATTAACTAGTACAGAATACTCCCATTTTCATGGAATTCATTCAGAATAAACATGAAACAAGTAGCTCTAATTCTGAATTATTTTATTCTGAATAAATGATTCAGAAAAAAAAAATATAATGTAAATGTAGCTAATGTCTCAGATGAACTGCTCAAATAAAATAAGAAACTGAACTGAAGTTTTAATGAACATCTACATGATCAGTGAATTAAATACAGCAAAATACCTGATTTTCACTTTGAAATGTCAAACACAGAGGAAAATATGAGAATAAATGGTAGGAAAAAAATGAATAAAAGGTTAAAAAACAGGTAAATGTTTCCATAAAAGCAGCAGCTGTGGTCTGTATGAGTTAAAGTCTGCATCGACTGAAGGTTTTTACTTTAAATGTGTGTTTGTGAAGAAGCGGCAGATGGAGGATGAGTGAGTTTAGGAGGAAAATGGAAACGAGCTCCACAGCTTCAGATTAAAAATAGGGAAAATATCATGTAATTATGATGCATGTTAATAAAGAGAGAACTAATCTGCAGGAACACGTATCAAATATCAATAATGTGCATCAGTTCTGTCACTATTCTACTTTTTCACCATTTTCTTGTGGTGTATTTTACATTTCCATAATTCATCCTTACTTTGTGCATTTTTAATCATTCAAACTGTCTGTGAAAAACAAGGCTTCATGAAATAAAATACATATATATTTTTTTTATAGTATATATACACATACATATATGTATACACACATATAAGGTGTGTTTGGACTCCCTACCCAATGGCTACTTGATGATAAACTTGGGCCTTGTGAGACATGGAAACCAGTAAGTGTGTGTGTGTGTGTGTGTGTGGGGGCTGTTCTCAGTTCACAGGGTTCCGCCTCCATTAACAACCATCCAACCGTTTTTTGTAAATACCTGTGACAAGGTTTGACACCAACATGCTACTAGCATCGCAGTCACTCATGCAACTGCATACCGTAAGTTTTACTGGGGAATCAACGTTGGAGAAGATGATGGCGTTTCCATGGTAACTACAGAGACTCTGAATGTCCAAATGGGTAAAAATAAAAACTTTCTGAGATAAATGATTAACTATTTTTCAGAAAAAACATACTTTGGTATTATTTTATATTATATTTAATTAGGTTAACCCATTATCTGCAGCAAAATGACTCTGAACATCTGTAATCATAATCTGATGATAAAGGTTAACAAGAACTGTATTATACCACAATTTTTGTTTTAATTTAATAATTACTTTGTTCTTTTTCGTTCATTTTGTTGCTACAGAAGCGACAACAGTTGTTAAACTCCATAATCCAACATTTTGTTTTGTCATTTGTAACTTTCTCCGGACTCTGTCATGAACTTTCCAGGATCTAACTACGTCATCCTAAAGATTACGCTGATTGGTTGTAGTACCGTCCTATTGCATACGGAGGTTTTGAAAGACAACATTTTAGCCCCGCCCACTCTGACTACAAAGCACGACTAGACCTATGTAATGAATAGGGATAGTACGGCTAGGCTTTTATTTTGTAGCTTTTTATGAATTTTTTTGTTAAGTTCATCCACTGTCATTGATCCAACTCTGACTGACTACAGTACAAGCCAAAATAGAGCTAAATACACCAATTTTACACCAATTATTTTATATGAACCAATGGCTCTTAAACCATTTAGATCAGTGACCAGTGGATGTTTTTGGTTTTTTTGGGTTAAAATGAATCATGACATTTTAAATAAACCATTCCAGGCTCATATTTTCTCCATTTCAAGCTGACATACGCAGGCGTTTGAGTCTGTGTGGACACACACCAAACAGAAAAGAAGAAGAAACTCAAAGATAGGAAAAGCTTTGACACGTGGTTTACTGTAACTTGTCGTCTACACCATTAGGTTTTTTTTTTTTTTTTTTACTTTAAATTATTACATTTCACACGGGTGATGTTTTTCCTCGTATTGTCAGAAGAACAAACGGTCAGACATTAAGATTTTTGTCATAAATAAACCTATGCTTCTTTCTAATTGATCATATTTTGCTAGTTTTTTGTGATTAATGACCAGTATTTGATTGATTTTATTTTTTATTATAGCTATTTCTTTTCTTCTTCATTTCAAATACAAATAAATGAAAAAAAAAAAAACACATCCACATCAGACTTGATCACCTTCAGTTTGTTCAGACTTTAACCTCCAGGGAAAGTACACATTTTTTAATAAAGTAAGTGCTTACACTGAAAACATTATGATTCAACCATTATTCCAGAAGCAAAACAGATCTCTCCTGATATCCTCCGGTGACCCAGTCACAAGTTTCTCTGCTTTACTTTAAAAACGCTGCCTATTGTCCATTATCTGTCTATTAGAAAATGAGAAAATCAATTTTAAAAAAAAGTTTCAAAATTACAAAATAAAAATACATAAAAAAAAAAAAAAAGCTAAAACTTCCACTTTCCTGGGTCTTACGCCAATATGAATGGGTAATATTGTGTGGGTCAAACTCCCAGAACCACATGCGCCCACCGCCCCACCCACCCAGACCACCTCTGAATGTGGAAACTGCAATACAATAAAAAAAAATAATAATAATTGAAAGGCAGTATTCAAGTCTCCAGAACCAGAACCTTCTCAGAACCCAGAACGTTCAAGACCCCAGAACCAGGCTCTGCACAATGGGCAACCGGGCCTTCACTTCTGAAGCCTCAAGTCTATGGACCGGCCTCCCCGACCACCTGAGGTCCAACAGAACCCTCACACTTTTAAGCACGGCTTAAAAACCCACTTTTGTAGAACTGCCTTGTATTGAACTATTTTCTTTTCTTTTATTGTTTATGTCTATGTAGCACTTTCAGATTGTTTAAATGTATTATAAATTACAGGTATTGTGATTATTATTATTATTACTACTATCATTATTATTATTATTATTAATAACTTGAGTAGAGTATTTAAATAAATGATCAAATAAATAAAAAGCAGTCAAGTTTCAATTGTGATGATGAGATATCTGGCCTTGATTTTAAAAATTTGACAAATCAATTTAATTTTGATGGATTCATTTTATTATTTTTACATGTGATGTTCTTTGAAGTGAACATTTGGTTTGTTTGTTTGTTTTTTTGTAAAAAGCTGTAAAACCTTTGTCCACAAACGGACTGAAAACCCACAGTCAGGTCTGAGGAGGTTAAAATGACAAACGTCTGAATCATTTACAATATTACAATTGATCCTGGTCTTTTCCAGAAGGGTTAAATACTTACATTTGCTGAGGGTAATGGTGGCGGCCCAGAGCACCAGGACTTTGACTGTGTTGAAACCTGCCATATCCAGGGGTTTGGGTGTGTTCGAACACACACCATACAGTCCAGGCGCCAAAAGACAAAGCTCTAATGCCAACTTATTTCACCCTAAAAGACAAGAGACATCAAAAGTTCCTTGTTCTTGTTTGGAGCTACATACGTTTGGTGTCTTTATCGGTTGACGCAGCTTCCTGGACTTGTTCCCCAAACCCTAAACCTCGCCTCTGGTTTCAAGTCGAGCAAGCAAGGAGTGATGTGACAGAAGAGAGAGAGGCTGCCTTCACCTTAACGTTTGCTGACAGGAAGCTTCATTTCAGATACGCCACCAAGAACAGGAAGTCCTCTCTCGTCTCATCCTCACTCGCATTTGCTCAAGAGTGAAGCGTGACTTACGAAAAAGCAGCTGAGCTTCGCTGCAGGCGTTTAGACACGAACGACCACAGGAGCAGGAAGACAAATGGCATCAAATAAAAAATATGAAGAACGGTGTTTACCAGTGCAGAGTCAAATCACCAGTGTTAATACTGGAACACGTAAAGAGTTCATTTTAACACTACCTCAGTCAACATGTGGTTCCTATCTCCAGAGTGTAAAATTTACACTGAACCTACAATTACATTCCCAGAGTCGACTTTACACTAGTAAGAGTTAATATTTGACACTACAGTGTCAATCAAGTTTTACACAATGGCTGTGTTGTAAACCACATACTACATACTTCCATCATCATACTATTCATACTCCGTACTGCCTACTCAGCGATCAGTATGCAAAGTGTTTACACTGTAGTGTACTACCCACAATGCATTGCACTCCTATCCAAGCAAAAATTGACAGGGTGAAACTGATTTCACCTGAGCTCTAAACTCTTTAAATACATCAGTTTATTTATTAAAAAAAATAATTAGGAAAAAAAGTGCCTCTTTAGATGGTGCATGTGGCGTTCATTGGTTTAAATACCACCTATTTACAATTTTGTTCGGAGGAAATCGGCAAAATGCTAGCAAGCAAAATAAAACACCCCTTTCTTATAGACAAAACACACTGATAAATCTGGGCTTTTACTTTGTAAACAAGAAGCCAGTCTACACACAAACTACTAACTTGACACCGCCATTTACACTGATCCCGTCCCGTTTACGGAATTTGGCTGGTCATGTGATGATCGGACATCAGAGCGACGATCAGAAATCATGTCACATCGTGTTGCATCATGGGTAATGTCAGCATGAGTAGGAAGCTCATAATACATACTCAATATTTCTGATGAATCTACTATGCATCCAAGAACTTCTCGTATACTCAAAATCACACACTACCAGTGTAAACACACTGGTAGTAGGTAAGTATGAGGTTTCAAACACAGCTGAAGTGAGAAGTAACACCCACAGTGTTATTCACTTTCACTTAACACTGAAGTGTTAAGTGCTAATAAATGACTTTTCCAGTGTCAAACCTACTTAACACTACATGTACATGAATATATTTCTCCCAATAGTGTTAACTTTTAACTAGCCAACATTCACTACGACAACATACAGTAACTTTATTGTTGCACAGTCGACGTCTGTGTAGTCCTTAATTTTCAGTCCTGCTCCCGCAACATTCTGTCCCACTCCTGCCTACAAAAATCCCACAAGAACATGATTTTTATTTTTTCCCAAACTTGTGCCCGCTATAACTTTGGACCCATTGGCATTTGTCACATGTAGTGTATGGCAACTAGTGATGTGTGGATTGATCCTAAAATATCGATATCTCCGATACCGTCTTTTTCTGCTGTAAAATAGATTCCCATTTCAAAATATCAATATTTTTGACATTTGAATAATTTGCGCCAAGTTCTATCCTTAACAGGAACATGGTGAAAAGTAGCTGAACTATTGAGATATAGTCTAAATGACAGGCGGTTGGTGGAACTACTTTTTCTTTCACCTGGGTAACTGTGTGGCCCCTGAACTAAATTAAGTTTGACACCCCCGATTTAATTTGACTCAGTGACTCAACTTAAAATGTAGCCTGTTCTGCTCGTGCAGTCGTAGTGGTCAGGGTTAAGAATCTCTTCATCGTAGTTTAACAAACAGCCACCACCACCACCACCACTACCACCACTACCACCACTACTCACTCACTCATTTAGGGCCCCCACAAAGGTAGAAGCGGCCCTGTTCTTCTGCCTGGTTTGTGTTTTTGTTGGAGGCCAAACTCTTAACATCTGAAACACGACAAATACAGTAGTGAAACTTCTTGGAACTGGTTGGCTCCGCCCTCTCAGTAGGCCGACAGTAAAGCAGCCATGTTGTCAAAAACCACAACAAGAAGCTGGAGCTCTGAAACCAGAAACACAACAGATACGGCCCTCCTTTCTTCAACTTTCTTCTATTTTTTTTCCTCCTTCCCCCTCCTCCCTTTCCTCTGTCTGAGTCTAAAGAGAGAAAATATGTGGCCATTGGCTCCAGAAGTGAATTTCTTCATTTTTTCTGCTGTTCTTTGTGTGAAATCCATTTAAGGGGATGTTAGATCTCTTCAAAGTCATTGATTGCATGTGGTGTTTGATCATCGTGCTTTGCCTCCAAGCCCAAAATGCTTTACTTCTGTTTACATACACAAGAAAATGGGGGATAAAAGAGGGAAGAGAGAAGTAGGGAGACTCTCCAGGGAGTAAGATTCACACTCTGGGTGGTGAGCTGATGTGAATGTGGATGAAACACACTCAGCTACTTCATGGAGTTAAATGAAATAATATGTGTACATAAACTCAGTCTTTGGATGTGGAGCTCTGACTGCGTCCTACAGCACAGAAAACATACGCAGCACAATCATTTGCACTCTCTATGTATTGATAATAGAAATCTTCACTATAAATGTGAAGTCAAAATTAATGCATTAATCCAAATTAATCCATCATCATGATTAATCTGATTAAACATTTTAACACAATTAAATAGAACGGATCCAACTCCATGGGTTTTACTGGGAAGTCAGTGTTGTTAATAAGATTAGTGGATGACGAGTTATGAAATATTTTAAATCAGTAGGTCATTTTGGTTGCCAGTGACTTTTTGGGTCTTTATGGGTTCAAATCAGACAGAATCACCTAAAGAGGAAATTATCATTGAGATATGAGAACCGATTTATAGACAATTTAAATACATTTAACTTAACAGTTGACTGACACCTCTGAATGTGGAAACCCCAATACAATTTAAAAAATTAAGAAATGTCCCAATTGTGGATCCATAGCATAGACTTTATGTTCATCCATTCAGTGGAGAGAGTGTTTATAAGTCAGTTCTTTGCCTGTACGTGGTTAAATCTGTCAGTGGAAATAACCTGTAACACAAGAGGAACATTATGTATTTCCGACAAATTGCTCACATTTTTAGTATGAAAACCTAAATATGGATTTCCTCCTAGACCAGTGAAACACATGGTATTTTGCTATTTCCATTTGTGACAGGATAGATTGTCAAAACCAGGAAGTGTCTCTAAAGTAAGTAAACTATAGAGGACTAAAAGGGCCAAAATTAAATAAAAAAATACAATGATTAATGAATTAATTTAATTTTTTTATTAAATGCATAAATGTGTTATTATCACACGTTATTATGTGTCATTAATTCATTACAAATACCAATTAATTTTAGGTAAAAACAAAACAAACAACATGTACTATTAATTTACTATTTCATGGTCCTTGTGTTACAGTGGATCATGAAATCTATCTATCTATCTAGATCGATATAAATAATAAAAAAGAAAACTATATATATATATATATATATATAATTTTATTTTATTTACTCTAATAAAAACATTAAAAATGCACTTGGTTCAGCCCCCTACCCACCACCTTCGGCACGGACAACATCAGTGCGATAGCAAAATTCCTCCCAGACTCGTACCCACTAAGTTTGTTGTTGTTGTTTTTCTGTGTTTAAGGTCATTGAGGTCAGTGGATGGAAAAATAGAAAAGTCCTTTTTCAAACGGTCACTGACTCATCCATGATGATGCTTGAGAACCTAAGCAGTGAGTCATGAAATGGGTTCATTCATAAGCGTCTGATGTCGTTCGTGCTGCAGGTGGTCAACATCCTTTTTAAATTCACCAACTCATTTATTTATTAAAATTTTGCATTTATTTATTAAATCTTCAGTGAATTAAATATCGGAAAACAACACCTTTTGTGTTGAATAAATGCAAAATACAGAGGTAAATATTATAATAAATGGTGATATATCATTTAATACGGTTAAAATAAAGAGGCAAAAGTGCAGGAACAGTCATACTGGGTTTTTATGGCTTAACCCCCCCCCCCCATCCTCAGAAGTCTCTGCCCTCGTACAATGATCTGAAACATCAACCTGTCATCTGCGTCTGCTTCGTCAAACTCTTCATATATTTATTATCATATAAAATCATGTTATCGATGATACTTGTTTCCGCTCACATTTAACTTTTCAAAGGCCTTAACTATCGCTGAGATCACATGCAGATAATGTTCATTATTTTGAAGACAGAACAGGATCCCAGTATGTGTCAGAATACTGAAGTTTTTCAACTATGACTAGTATAATCGTCCTCGATCAGGAAGAGGCGGAGCTTATGCAACAGTGTCTCATTTTGTCACAGATTCTCCATCATGAATGTCTTTGTAATTTTGTCCTGATGCTCATCGATGTACGAAAAGAGTTAAACATGTTTGTAGGTTTTTTTTGTATATAAACATGAATTTGTAGTTTTTCTTTATATAAACATGTTTGTATTTTTTATACAAACACAAGTTTGTATTTTTTATAGAAACATGCGTTTGCATTTTTTAGGTTAAACCCTCGCAGACACAAATATCCACCACTGACCAAAACCACAGCCTGAACTGATGCTGCCTTCATGTAAAGTGGGAGAGACCAGCCTTTCATCCAGTGAATATGAAATGAAAAAATGAAAAGTTCGTTATGTTCAAGTGCTTTTGTTGCCATAGTAACATCATGTGTGAGAGCATTATTTTTGCATGTTAGAAAGATAAAATAATCAGGAGATTTTTTTGGCTGACTTAAAAAGAATATATATATATATATATATATATATATATTGAATTAAGCAAAAATGAATACATAAAAACTAAAATTTATCTTGAATAATAATAATAATAATAATAATAAAAAATAAATCATTTTATTTGGACTAAAAATACACTTGGTCAGATTTATGCTGTGTTCCAGTTCCACCTGTAACTCGTACTTTTCTGATCTTCAAACCAGGACTTGTGACTTTGTAGCGTTCCAGGTAAGTCACACCAAACTTCCAAAATGCAAGGAATTATGGGATGGAAATGGTAAAATGCTAATACTCATTTCCAGTCATTTCTATCCTAGGGCTGTTTGTTGTTTGCTTATTTGAGGGAAACAGATGAAAACTGCTGCTAAAGAAAGAGAAGATATTTTACCTTTTATGTTTCATTAGCTTTAGGCTATATTTGGAAATGTACTAGATATAAATGTATTATTCCGCTCAATAGACTGAAAAATTGCTAAATAGCATTAGCGTTAGCTCTAGCGATCAACTGATTACAGATTAATAATGTTCGACCAATACCTTATTTTATTCCTTTTTAATTTTATGGTCCTTTTATAATAACAAATAAAGTCTGTTTCAAATAGTGAGTGTCTCCCCTGGGGGGGCGCCAGAGAGCATTAGTAGAGGTGTGGCATGATAAAAAATAAACCTGTATTTAAACAAAAATGTGCAAACATGTGGTTAACTAACGACAGAACATACAAGGTGAAAAATTACACCTGCAGTGAAAGTGAGAGAGGACACAGAGTCTGGGGCGAGCAAGAAACAGAGGAAGTCTGAGCCTGATTATTTAAAGTTTTCTTTTCACAGATGCTCCGCCCCCACAGTGCGTCAATCGTAGGTGTTAGCTCCGCCCCCACAGTGTGTTATTGACAGAGGTGTTAGCTCCGCCCCCCCCACAGTGTATTATTTATAGAGGTGTTAGCTCCACCCCAAGTTTGTTATTTATAGGTGTTAGCTCCACCCTCACAGTCTTATTTACAGAGGTGTTAGCTCCGCCCCCACAGTGTTTTATTAACAGAGGTGTTAACTAACAATAGTATTGGGTTTTTGAAAGGAAGATTAATGACTTTGCATGTTGTAAATCACAGAAGTGTTAATATATGGGGGAAAAGATGTTAAAAATATTCACAGATGTGAACACTTGTATAAAAATTGTTAAAAACACAAATGTTAAAATGTGTAAAACAAAATGTAAAAAACATACACCGATGTTAAATTTTGATATAAAAAGACATTAAAAACACACAGAGATGTTACAATATGTTTAAAAAATGATATTTAAGCACATCTAGAAATGAAGTTAAAGATCTTTAAAAGGTCTTGTCGTCTGAACCCGCTTTATCCTCACTAAGGTCACAGGGGTCACTGGGGGCCTAATCCAGCTACAATGGGTGAAGGCGGGGTACACCTTGTATGAGTCACCAGTTCATCACAGGGCTGAACAAATATAGACAAACAATCACTCGTACATTCACACTTATGGGTAATTTAGATTAACCAATTAACGTATCAGTGCATGTGTTTGGATGGTGGGAGGAAACTGGAGAAAACCCACGCAGACACGAAAAGAACATGCAAACTCTACACAGAAAGGTCTGGGGTGGGAATGATTAAAATGTGGTAAAAAAACATGTTTATACATATTATGGTTTGGACGGGGGGCTGCTTTTGAGGTCTTATAGGGGAGGCTCATTATCCCACAATTTGAAAACCCCTGGTCTATTCTATTCTATTCTATTCTATTCTATTCTATTCTATTCTATTCTATTCTATTCTATTCTACTCTAACAAAAAAAAATCTGCATAAACATGTCTACGGCAACTGTCATTTCTTTCTGTCAGGCTATATACATGCAACGTCAAACTCGTAAGTGGGAGAACATGAGTCTAGTAGGAGCCGATGAAAGGGAAGTTACAGGTTTTCACCAGTAGAAGGAAAAATATGAATTACAGGTGCCCTTGAATGCAGCATTAGACTGGTACAGTGTAGTGAAATGATCCTTGGTTGTATTTAGTTTAGTTCTATTCTTCATCTGCCACACTTTCAGCTCCAATCGTCTTCTTCGTGTATTGGTGACAAAGCTGTGAAGTTCGAGCTGAAGGGAAACCAGACCGTATCTTCCATCCCACATAACACAACTTCCTTTTGTGGAGTTAAATTTAAAGTGGAAACCCTGATCTAACATCAGATCTGGGCTGTTCTCTGTAAATGCACCACAAACTGAAACAAAACCTTCCTTCTTATCAGTCAGAAAATGTGTTGAACAGTGAACGGAAACCAACTAAAAGGCCTGGAGGTGATGTGATGGTAACACTTTACATTATGAATCACTAATAAGGTGGTAATACTATGGTCATTTTAATTTAATTTCATGGTAATAATGCATTTGTAACTGCTCGTAACAAGTAACAGATCACTAATAAGGTGGTAATTCTATGGTAATTTTGATTCATTGCAACGTAATGATGTACACTTACAAGACACAAGCATCAGCATTTTAACCCCATTTTATCCCCAACAAAACACCTTGAGTTTTCTTTTAAATTTAACTGCACAACATGAGTAGGGTGACCATATGTCCGCATTTTGTCTGGACCGACAGCTCTAAAACCGGACTGTCTGGACGTCTGTCATGCGTCCTCACTTTTTACATTAAGTGCCAAAAGTGTAAGACAGCGTCCACCAAGACGCACACCACACTGTCCACATCATGTTTGGAAAAAAAAGAGTGTGTTGTCTTAATGTGCATTGTCTACACTGCAGCTCATATCACTCAGGTTAGCTAGCGAATGCCTCTTCAGATGCTGTGCATGACGCTTGTGTTTACGCACCAAAGGAGAGAAAGAATAACATGCGACTTGTCGACTCCTCCAAATTTAAGTCGACTTTTGCTCCGAGAGTAAGACTAGTCGACATTTCTGTTAATGCCCCAGTATCTTGTCATGAATTACATCAAAATTACCATAGAATTACCACCTTATTAGGAAATTGTTACTTCTAATAAGTGGTTACAAAGGCATTATTATCTGATTACATTATTACCCCCTCTGGGGGAAGTAGCAACTGTCTCAGCAGTATCCACATAAGGAACCATAGACAACAGGATCTGCAATGACTCACCTGTGTCCTGTGCCAACCTGTGACCCCAGACCTCCTCCCTCACCATCGCTTGTCTGATGGATGGACCTTCCCGCCCTTCCTTTCATCTACAAATGGATGTCCGTCCAATGGAGTGGTTCTCTTCTTCACTTCAGTGTGGTTCTACCCAAGATTTCTTCTTTTTTCCCACTGGGTTTTGGAGTTTTTTTCTTGCAGAGAAGGAGGGTCTAAGGACAGGGGATGCTTGGGACTTCATCTATTTCGCTGGTTGATTTGTCTCTCCTGAAAAGCCCTGTGAGACGACGTTGTTGTAATTTGGGGATCTATAAATAAATTGAATTGAAAATTATTAACATGAAATTACATCAAAATCACCACAGAATTACCACCTTATAAGCAATCTGTTACTTGTAATAAGTGGTTACAAAGGCAATATTACCATTAAATTTAATCACAATTTCTATAGAATTACCACCTTATTAGTGATCCGTAATGTCATTTATTTATGAACCCATGTAATGATAATGAACAGAAGTGTTTGATTTAAAGTACAAGTGTTCCTCAGTCTATTTTAAGCCTGTAATGCTGTGACAGGTTTATATAGAGGAAGGGGTGTGGTTTGAATAAGAAGATACACCACAACTTCCCCTCATGTGTTTCTGTCTTTTTTTTTATTTGTCAACTGTTGTTGAGCCTCAGTAGATTGATCAAATTTCCTACTTTATGACCTTTTCCGGGTATAATTTTCCCTTATATTTACGGTTAGCATTGACAGTCTGGTCCAACGACACAGAAAAATGGTGAAAGAAGGAGGCCAGAGCTGAGCAGAGGCCTGTGCATGTAGTTCCTCTGCACAGTCACAGCTGTGACCACAGGGAGGTGAGATAAAAATGGATTACAAGCAATGCATGTGCTGGTGTGTCTGCACTACACCCAGATGCACGCAATGTTTTTTTTGTCTTTTTGCAACGTGCAGTGAAGAACACTTCAAATGTAGGTGAAGGATCTTCAGACTGAGCCACAGATTCAACTACTGTTATGACTTTAATGGAACTGTGACGCAAGTGTAGCAAAGTATTTACCTGCAAATGTGAATTCACATCAGTTCTATGACTAAACTCTCCAAAAGAAATTGATTTATGCTGTAAAAAAAATCTAAATCTGACCAAGTATATTTTTCTCATTTCTAGTCCAAGTATCTCATCATTTAAAATCAGACAGAATCACCTAAAGATGAACCCTTCAGTGAGATATAAGGAACTGATTTATAGATAATAGATGTGGGGAATCTGAAAAAAAATAAAAATAATAAAATTATATATATATATATATATATATATATATATATATATATATATATATATATATATATATATATATATATATATATATATATATATATATATATATATATATATATATATATATATTACGAGCTGGACAATATATTGTTTCAGCATCAACATTGTACATGTGCACAATAGTTATGTGCTGCAATTATTAAATTTTTTTGTAATAGTTTTTTTTATTTATTTATTTGTATTTTTTATTTTTTACATAAATAATTAATTTATACGTTTCATTTTTATTCATTTGTTTATTATTTTTATATATTATTTATTTACCTTTTCATATTTATTTAATTACTAATTTTACTTAATTATTTCAGCTACAAGAAGGGTGACACTGAAATGTATGTTCTGGATCGACCACTAATATGTTTGACCATTTGCGTCGGCACCACACAGCTGTTATTTACTCCTGACGATTTGTTCATATCACAATATACATGCAGGATAAAAAAAACTTGCAATATCAGTCATCCCTTATATATATATATATATATATATATATATATATATATATATATATATATATATATATATATATATATATATATATATATATATATATATATATATATACACACACATATAGTATTTGACATTTTTATTTATGGCTCAAGTTGAGATAATAGAAAAAAATGTATAACATTTACGTAAAACCAAACTGTATGACATTTTTCCATAAGATGTTCCACATGTGTGTTCACAGACTTGGTGCTTAGTAACAGCCTCTGTGGGAGGGAAACCCCAGGGTTAAGAAAGACATTTTACCAAGATAATTTTCACTTGTTCCATTGACAAATCTCATCTCATCATCTGAACCCCCACTTTATCCTCACTAGGGCGAGACTGGATGTCTCCTGGAAGAAAACGATGGCGTCCACTTCCTGTTTTGCTTTCATTTCAACTATCAACATGTTAGACCAGATACTACGCGCCATTTTAGCATTTATTTTTGTAATAATTACGAAGTAGCAGCTCGAATGAATCAACAAACTAATGCTGGCAGCGCGGAATATGTGCGACATACAAAATATGTCCGTCATGGCAACAAGACCAGGAGCATGTGCAGAAGGACAGGGATAATATTAAAGAGGAATTAATGGTTTCCATGTCAGAGGAATTATGGAATTCAGAATTAGATCAAAATAAGCCAGTGATTTTATTGAAAATTTATTTTGATTCGGAATTATCATTTTCAACTGGAATTAGGTGTTTACATGGTTCATCTTAAAGAGGAATTAACCTTTATTCTGAATTAAACAGGAATAAAAAAATAAAACACTCATGTAAACAGGCCCAATGTGTGTTTTCTGGTTTAACTTCTTTGTAATTTCTTGAACCATACTAAACTCAACATTAGTTCAGGCCTTAAATGTCAAAGATCAGCTGGTGTTTTACATATTCAATATATACATTTAACATCCTATATCCTCAGAGTTCAGCCAGGGTCAAAGTGCTATATATGTTGTATATTGGTTCATCTCCATGCAGTTTTACTCCACATACACCTAGAAAACATAATTAAAACAGCACTTTTATTATTTGTTTTCTGTTTAATCTGAATAAAATACGGAACATTTAGCAAATTTAATCTGTGAGGGAGATTGTTTGAATAAAACTGCAGACCAGTGATAAAAATAATATCCATAAAACTGATTCCAACCACTTATTTCACACAAGAATGAAGTCATTTTTTAAGTCGTGGAAGGTAAAGAGTCTCACATATGAACAACTTCTCATCCACTTCCCTTTTTTCCTTCCTGTCGACTTGCTGTAGTGTACGGCCTCATGCACACGTACTGCGGCCCTGACACTGTTTTAGAACACGCACTGTTTAAAGCCAGACTGGGATGGCAGTTTAAAATGCAAATGTACGGCCTTCTTATAAATATTAATCCTATGAGCTGTTTTTTTTTTTGCTTTAAATTTTATCATTTAACCTTTTCCCCATCCTTACGTGCTAGTCCTTGCATGTAGATTATATTATTTTAATAATACCTACATAAAAGGGGCGGAGCATTTGGTTCACTGTAGGAGGGGCCATGACCTGTAGTGAGCCTTTTATATAGTCCTAGTATAGATAATGTTGGTCTTCATTCCAACACCATGGTTTTAATTAGTCCTCCTCATGTTGATCTCCCTCAAGGCATAGGCATTTTGTTTTTTTGTCTTTTATGTCTTGTGTGTTTATGTTTTAAGTTTCTGTATAAAAGTAGACTATAGACCCCTTCACAGTCAACGTCATTCAAACATAAGAGGAAGTTGCGCGCGCAGACCGGATTCAAAAAAACTGCATGGATACGCTGTTGTTTATATAGATGACATAGCTAAAGCAGAGCTAGAAATGTCTAGTTTTTGTGTTGTCAGAATCGTTACAAGGACACGGTTAAACTGTATAGAATTTCATCTGGATATCACCTATTAAAAATTTTTTAATAAAATAAAATCGACAACGTCTATGGTTAGAAATGGGATGAGAGCACAATCATGAATGGCTGTTTGTCTGTCCTTCTCATTCTAACCACAATCTGGACCTTGAATAAAATTGCATGACCCAAACCTACAATGAAGTACATATTGAAAATAAAAAGAAAGATATGGGAGATATCCAACTAGGTGGTTAAGTGATTAACCTGGGTAAATTAAACCAAAGGAAGTGATAAACCTGCTAACAGAGTAGCCTGCTAGCTTTCTCTAGTTAAGAGAATAATAACTCCAGCCTCTTCTGTTATTAACACCACCTCTAGGATAACTTACCCAGGCTTACCACTAAACCACCTACTTGGAAGCCCCCCCCCCCCCCCCATTCCCTCAGGACAAACAATCCCAACTTCCTCAGTCCAGTAGGATGTTTACCATACTATAAATGTGCAGTTATCTGTCTAAATAGAACCATCCAGTCTGACACTGGCTTGGTAAAATGTTTAACTTCAGTCACAGAATTTTAAGTCGGTGTAAAACATGTTTTACACACACACATAAAATAGTCATGTGTCTAAACACTTGAAGGCGCAAAGTTTTTCATGAGTATACATAGAAGGCGTGTCAATTAAATACGTATATGTGAGGCTATTGTATACGAGGAAACTTACTGACATCGTCAGTCAACTTTTCTATCAAGTAAGGATCCGATCGCTGATGCTCACTTTTAAGTGCTAATTTATTTATGTAGCATTCTAAATCTTAAAAAGACACAGGTTTAGTATAATGTGACAGCTCACAATGGACCTTTTTCACAACTTCCGCATTTCGCACCGGACATACGTGGGCGGAGCCTAACCCTACTTCCGTACCGGCAAAACTTCAATACCAAAGATGACAGCAATGACCAAAAGTTATTGTAACATACCAGGATGTTATTGTAATGTCCAGAAGCAGTCATATATTTTGTTTCACTTCTTCCCTGTTAACGGCGAAGCTAGACGAAAACGACTCCCGGTTATTCAGCGTTATGAAGGACTGAGTGTTATAATTAAAAAAAAAAAAGGAGCACTTACATCTGCAGCAGACACTTCACATCACAACACTACGTCTTGGGGACTGCCAGTTGAAACCAGAGTCTGCCCCTAGCATATTTCTTGGAATGATTATATTTCTACGGGAAAAAGGATCCAGTATATGAACGGTGTCAAAAACGGCAGCTGTTAACGTCGGTATGAGTTGAGATAAAAGAAATGTCCATGGTTTTGAAAGTTATGATGAACACAAATAAGTAATGTTCAACTTAAACTGTAGTTAGGATCTTTTGCCTTCAGATGCCAGTACATCAATGTCAGCAGTAAACAACAGTAGCACTGAAAGGAAAGAGTTGAAATAGTGATAGAGCTGCAACTGCAGTAAGTCACAGTCAATGTATGCACACTGATTAAACCTGTAGTTCATGAGGCTCCTCTTTTTTTCTTTGCAATGGGTAGCATCTAGCCCTCACAAAAACCTGCCCGTCTACTACATTTGATATTATGAAAAACAAACAC
>CM035786.1:11844875-11854875 GCA_020466265.1 Siphamia tubifer
TTTTATTATAATAATTGTGATTTTTTTTATCTCAGAATTTAGACTTATGAATTGAATAAAAGTTTAATTGAGGAAAAACAAATTTTTTTCAACCATGTATATTACTTTTTTAATATAAAAATGTAACCATTAATGGATAATTGTTCGGTAAATTTCCGGTGATAGATTCAGAATATTTTGCTCATGTGCCACAACCTAGAACACCCCCATATTTTAAATGGCTGTGACGCCTTTGCATACTATCCCTTAGAGGCCAGGACCCAACACATCACATATTAACATTACATATGAAATTACAAAAACAACTCCATGTTGACAGTGGCATGGTGGTGCAAATCACCTGTTTTATAAATAATACCAATACTTTTAGATCATTTCTGTTTTATATATTCTGCTTCATATGCTTCAACATGAGTGGCACGGTGGTGCAGTGGTTAGCACTCGTGCCTCACACAAGAAGGACCCTGGTTCGACTCCCACTCCAGTTTGCATGTTCTCCCCGTGTCTGTGTGGGTTTCCTCCCACCATCCAAACACATGCACTGATAGGTTAATTACCCATAGGTGAGAATGTGAGAGTGATTGTTTATCTATATATGTTCAGGGTGTACCCTGGTGTACCCCGCTTTCAACCATTGTAGTTGGATTAGGCCCCCAGTGACCCCCATGACCCTAGTGAGGATAAAGCGGGTTCAGATGACGAGACTCCATTTTTACCTGCTTCTCACTCAGTATATTTACATGCACTTAGAAATTAAAATAATTACGTTACTCCAATTAAGGATTTAACTACAGTTTCCCAGAAGTCCGAGTTTACATGCACCGGAGAAATTTGAATTATTGAGTGAAGTATGTTGGACTCCCAGACACTACATGGTACTACAAGTCTTTTTGCATTAGCATACTTCCAGTTAGTACCATAGAAGAAGAACAGTCACTAAACAAAAGAAGCAGACGTAGTAGAAAGAGGACAACAACACCCAGAGAATGTATTTGTCATTTTGCATATCCAAGGATTACAAAACAAAATTTCAGTTTGACCAACACCTCCCAGGCTGATGGGGTCATGCAGCCATGTACGGGGCACTCTTCCATATCAATCACCAATCAACCAATTTCATGGTTAATCTGGTCACTTCCTGAAGGGAGTGTGTCCAGGCCAGTGTTAATCGAGCTAAGGTTGGCAATGTGTAAATGTATCGAGAAATTTGATGAAAATCACATTATCTGTTAGTTCGTCTTGTTAGGCGCCATGCACACAGCAACGCAACCCAACCAGGTTTCATTTTGTACCAGATTCAAAAGACATGGTGTCCACACTGGATCAGTAACATGTCACATAAACATAGCAACGAAACACGTGCTGAAAACAATTCAATACACATGTTACACCTCTAGCTGTGCTGTAAGACAGTTCCACCAGATACACTAGAGCAATAGAAGAAGTAAAACAACAACAACAACAAGAAGGTGTGTGTAGATGTCTCTGCTGTTCAGGTGTGTGTACTCAGGTGTGTGTACTCAGGTGTGTGTACTCAGGTGTGTTTCTTCAATAACACCAGTAACTTTAGCAGTGACTGCAGGTACTAGTACCACTACTCTGGTATCCACCATGATGGACGCTTTGTTATTTACGAATAAATGTTGCACACGGAGCTGTTATTTGTTCTGGTCATTTGGTTGTGATGTAGATGATAGGCTCTTTACACTCTGGAACCCGTTCTCAAAATCTATAGTTTTGGGTCACCCAAAAGACTGTTGCTGTGTGGATGCGAGGCCGAAACAATAACAAACTGTATCGGATTCAATTGAAAATGTTACTGTGGACTGGGCCTAAAACTCCAGTTATATTTGATTATATTACCATTAAGGTGTTCATATAACTTTGAAAAATTAAATTTTAATTGGACTAATAATAATTAATAATTTTAATTTCTAAATGTAGCCAATTGCCTGGTAAAGGTTTTATAGTTTGTTTGGTTTTTCACTTCAAGAGGAATGTTGTTCCAGACTTGAATTAATCATTTACTTCTTAAAAAGACACATTTGTGTCTAAATCAACATTAAGTTGTTGGATTTTATTTAACTTTTTCAATCTATTTATATGTTATTTCCCAATTATTTAAGGATGATGAGATATTTGGACTAGAAAAGAGAAAAGTAGAACTGTGCAGATACTCTGTCCATCAACCAGTAGCAGCACAGGCCTCACTGTGGAGGGTGGGGAGCTGGAGCTGCAGATAACTGTGAGTCAGGTCAAGGGGGCGCAGGAATGTGGGGTGGTCTGTATTGAGAAGCAGTTCTCAGAAGCTGACTTCTGTGGAATCCCTTTTCAGCTGCTTGAACTTTTCTGCAGCATCATCAGGTCATTTCTGTTTTGGATCAGAAGTTTCTACAGCAGGAGGTCAAACATACGGCCTGGGGACCAAAACTGGACCCCCAAAAGTGTGGTTCAGCCCATGGCATGAATGTGTGAAATGCATACATTACATTATAAGTAAAATAAGGAGTAAAGTGTTATATGTATTACATAAAGTTTTGTTTGTCATATGTCATATGTAATATATAATATAATATAATATAAAATATAATATAATATAATATAATATAATATAATATAATATAATATAATATAATATAATATAATATAATATAATATAATATAATATAATATAATATAATATGATATAATATAATATAATATAATATAATATAATATAATATAATATAATATAATATAATATAATATAATATAATATAATATAACATAACATTATAATATAATATAATATAATATAATATAATATAATATAATATAATATAATATAATATAATATAATATAATATAATATAATATAATATAATATAATATAATATAATAAGAATAAAAAGCACAATAAGTTGAATTTCTCGAAGTGCATGTAAACCTACTGAGTGAAGATATTAATAAACCCAATAACCTAAATGAGCCCTCGGCTTCACTTTCCGTAGTGACCTACCAAATGAAACACACACACACAAATGCAAACTGCCCTGATTTGGTTGTGTTGGCCTTTGATGCCATGGTCAGTATGATGTCAATATTGTTCAACTTTGACCCCATATGACCTTATATGGACATGTATTGTCAGCTGGAAAACGCTCCACTTTTAGTTTTAGTGTGTCGCTTGTTTGACAAATTCTGAACCATTCAATCCCATTTTTTATTCTGTAATCTTGAAAATAGTTCTGCAAATTGCAGAATGCAGATGGGTAGGTCAAAGGTCACAATAGAGGTCCAAATTGAATTTTGCATATAACTTTTGAACAATTCATCTTACACCCCCACCCTAATGAGCCCAAAAATACTGGTCTTTAAATTCTGCATCTTGTGTATATAGATTTTGACCTATTGTTGACAGGGGTCACTGGGTCAATCCCTAACAAACTAAAATGGACTATAATGGAAAAACCAGTCGAGATAGAGACTGAGTGACTATTATTGACAGATAGGAAACCTGGCATGGGCTTGAAAATGACCTTTAAAGGTCAAACCCATTGTCTCACATGTTGAGAGGGAGAAGTTCATTAAGAGCTGAAACATATGCGAGGGGGCGGGGTTTGTTATGCCTGGAAGCACAGCCTGTTTCTGACTATATTAATCATATATTGCAAAATGTTAATGCATAAAGAGTTAATGTATACAGAGCCATAGCTTGTTCCATAATCCAATGAAAATCAATAATAGAATCAATAGGATGGAACCAGAGTTGTTACATTCTTACTAATTCCAGTCACTTGTTAGTGCTGAAAAATACTTATGTTCACTTGTTTTAATGTTACGATAAAGTGTGTGGAGTGTCATCATGGGTGCAGGTTAGGCCTGGGTGATAGATCGATTTTATCGATTAATTCAAGGTTTAAAAAATGTAAAAAATAAAAAACTTGAGGGTTTTTTTCTCCACTTCCTACTGTGTTCAGGAACTTATGGACCCCCCCCCCCCCTAAAATAAAAAACCTCCTCCTGGCAGTCTGGCACATGCAACACTTGTTATCGCAGTGTTGTGTGTGCCACTTGCACTGTACAGCAACAGTTCCAGTGTTGCCACTCCAGTCGTACTCCAGCTACAGCAGTAACTAGGGTGACCATTCGTCCGGATTTTGTCCAGATAGTCCGGTTTTAGAGCCATCTGTCCGGCCGTCTGTCAAGTGTCTGACTTTTTCACATTTTTGTCTCCTTTCATACAATCGTCCGCCACCGTTGCATTAATCGTCATAAATCCACACCTGTTATTTACACTTGCTTCTCTGCTATGTTTACAGGCAGATAGCATGTCGTAGGCTATGCAATGTAAATGTTCGTGCTGCGGACGCAGCCAATGCAGCGTACGAAGTGGACACAGTGAAGACTGAGCTGCCTGTAATAGTGCTAATATAACTAGCCTAGCTTTAGCTTCATTTCCTGTACTAGTGCTAATATAACTAGCCTAGCTTTAGCTTCATTTCCTGTACTCGCGCTAACATAACTAGCCAAGCTTTAGCTTAATTTCCTGTACTAGTGCTAATATAACTAGGCTAGGTTTAGCTTCATTTCCTCTACTCGCGCTAATATAACTATCCTAGCTTTAGCTTCATTTCCTGTACTCGCGCTAATATAACTAGCCAAGCTTTAGCTTCATTTCCTGTACTAGTGCTAAAATAACTAGCCTAGCTTTAGCTTCATTTCCTGTACTCGCGCTAATATAACTAGTCGAGAAAAAAAAAAGAAAAAAATTGTAAATTAAATTAAAATTTTTTTTTTTTTTAAATAGTTTATTTGTAGGCCCCAGTTCAGGATGAAACTATTAAACATGTCTGGACACAGTGGAAGGACTCATAAACAGCGAGTCTTCAGTGAGAAAGTCCAGAGAGACAGCAGGAACACACACACACACACACACACACACACACAGATCCAGTTGTGGGCTGTGAGTGGCCATTTATAAATCTGTGCGGCAGTTCAGTGACCCAGCACTAACAAGGCACTGAGCCGAACCCTGCAGCAGCAGCACAGCTCTTATCTAGTGACCACACAGCGCTGCCGAGCTACTGACACTGTTTGACCTCTGCTTCAACTGATTAACACATCATCCACTCCACTTTATCTGACACTAAGACACACAGAGAAAATCATGCAATATGGGTGTTTTTGTGTATTTTAATTGACTTATTGCACAACGTGAAGTATGTCTTTGTTTACATGTAGAGCAGATTAAAAGTCTGTGAGGGATACGATAAAAAAAATACAATCGGACCAAGTGTGTTTTTACTCATTTCTAGTCCAGATATCTCATCACACTAAATACGAAATATTATTATTATTATTATTATTATTATTATTATTATTATTATTATTATTATTATTATTATTATTATTATTATTATTATTATTATTATTATTATTATTATTATTATTATTATTATTAATAATAATAATAATAATAATAATAATACAAATCTTGAATTCATCAAAAAACAAGTGGTACCCTCCACAACAAACCCCACCCCCTCAGACATATATAACCTGATTTTCCCTATCTCTTACATTATGAAAACACATTTTTTGTGACTGTGACCTTTGACCTTTGATGTACATTGACCAAAATTATATGGGCTCTATTTTGGACCACCTCACACCTTTCATCAAAGTTTCATGGAAATTGGTCTGGTACTTTTTGTGTAAACGTGCTTACAAACAAACAAACAAACAAACAAACAAACAAATACATTACCAGAATTTTTAATCAGATTTTTCAGATCTATTGTGTATAAATCAGTTTTTATATGTAACTGAAAAGTTCTTCTTTAAGTGATTCTGTCTGATTTTAAGTTTGATCAAATATTTAAACTACAAATAAGAAAAATACACTTGGTCAGATTTAAATACTGTATTTGTAGTGAGATATGATCTAGGGCTGAAAACCCCCCAGAAATGCTGGTCTCTAACTGTCCAGTCAGATCGAACAAATGGTCAGAAGTGGAGACGGTAGAGTGGACGTGTGATGGTCAAAGTGTCATGGACGGAGGATTCAGCCGTTTAATGAGGATCTATGGCCTGAACTGATGAAGCCTGTGACTGAGAGACTGTGACAAGTGCTAATGCTCACATGTATGAGCGATCTGAGGGGAGGGGAGGGGGTGCACTGGAAAAAATGACCCTCAAAAAACAAGTCAACACGTTCATACTCGATATTTTTACTTCAATACAGCTAAATAAATACATAAAAATGCCAATGGAACAAGTCAAAATTATCTTGGTATGATTTCTTGAAATTAAATTTTAAAGATCTATCGTCCATTGGTAGATTTTTTGTTGTTGTTGTTGAAAAAGTAAATTAAAAAATCTTGAATTTAAATGTAAAAAGTAGCCAAAAAATTAATACATCTTGAATCAAACAACAAAAAAAACATCATTAATTAAGGAAAAGAATATCTTGATTTAAACAAAAACATTTAATCAAGCAGAAACAATATGAATTAAGCAAAAAATAAATAAAAGAAGTAAGAAAATAAAATTAAAAAAAACCTTGAATTAAGCAAAAAAAAAAGTCTTGTGTAAAGAAAAAAAATCTTGAATTAAGCCAATAAAAAATCTTGAATAAAAGTTACAAAATCTTGGATTATGAAAAGAAAATCTTGAAAAGATATAATTAAGCAAAAACATTTCTTGAATGATGCAAAAATAATCTTGAATTAAGCAAAACCAAAAAAAACCTTCAAATAAGTAAAAAAAAATTATCTTGATTTAAGCAAAAATGATATTGAACAAGGCGGTCAGAGACAGTAGACCTCCACCAAGGCTTGATAATGACATGATGGAGCCATAGGTGTTAACCCATCTGACGTGTGAACGTTAGACCATGTGATTGTTTGTATCTGGTCTGAATCCTGATGTGTTTTAACTGTTGACCTTTAGTGTGACCTTGACCTTTGACCTTCATTGCTCAAAATCCAATGGGTTCTTCCTTGACCCATTATTTACAATTCCTGAACATTTAATCAAAAAACAGTTCAGAACTTTTTACGTAATCCTGCTGATAGACAAACAAACAAACAAACAAACAAACAAACAAACAAACAAACAAACAAACAAACAAACTTGAATTTAACACCTCCTTGGTGGAGATAATGAATCAGATCTATTGTCTATAAATGAGTTCTTCTATCTCATTGAAAAGTTCCTCTTTAGGTGATTTTAAGTGTGATGAGATATTTTTTTACTAGAAACAAGAAAAATGCACTTGGTCAGATTTGTACTTTTTACAGTGTGTGTGTTTGTGTGTGTGTGTGTGTGTGTATGTGTGTATGTGTGTGTGTGTGTGTGTGTGTGTGTGTGTGTGTGTGTGTGTGTGTGGAATCAATCCTTCAGAGTATGGGTGGCATTTCGGAGCGGAGCCGAAGACTGATGAACTGCAGAGGACGGAAAAGCACAAGAGACACACAAAAAAAAACCACAGAAAGGAAACAAAAAATAAATAAATAAAAATTGGCATTTTGTTAAAAAACAAAATAAAAACCCATGATTCGTCAGCGAAAAAGTCAAACATTAAGGAGTGGCACATTTGTATCCCCCTGTGTACGACACATATTCAAAGAACTGCACTTCTAAACACACACACACACACACACACACACACATACACACACACACACACACACACACACACACACACACACACACATGCTCAGCCTTTGTTCTGTTGAGAGCGTTTGTCTGTGTACGGCTCCAGCAGAGAGGGGTTAAAATCCGATTGAGTCGATATCACTGGAGAATAACACATTCAACATGCAGTCTGACTGTGTGTGTGTGTGTGTGTGTGTGTGTGTCTGTATTCCTGTCTTCATGGGGACATTGATATGTTTACACAGTCACTCCATGGGGACCTCTGACACTATGGCGATCAAAATTCAGGTCCCCACAAGGGTTAAGACCTTAATGCCAACTGACACAAAATATGTGTCTATCTATTGTATGTTCTATAGTGAAATTAATGATCTCCACTTATCTTAGCATTTCATTTATTATTATTATTATTATTTTTTAACTTATATCTAAATTCAGGTGTTAAGGGGTTAAATATAAATGTAGGTCCCCACAAGTAGAATATAAGTCTATGTGAACTATACAAATTTATGCAAATGATGCAGCTCTATAAACACATTAACTTGATTTTTCTTGAAGTCCCCATAAAGCACCAAGGGAAACAGGTGCAAAGTGAAACATGTCTATTTCCAAGGTTTGAAGACTTATTTATTAATTTTTATTAAAATGTATTTATTAAAAATAACAACATGTGCTTACTCTAACTATTCAATGGACACTTTACCAACAAGTGATGGTTATAAACTTTGACCCCACGAGACATGGAAACCAGTACTTATGTATATGTGCGCTTGTTTTCGTATCTTTATGACTTGACGACATTGATATATTTACACAGTCACGCCATGAGGACCTCTGACACTATGGGGACAAAAATTGAGGTCCCCATGAGGATTAAATGTAAATAAAGGTTCCCACTAGTAAAATAGAAATGATGTGGCCCTATAAGTACATCCTCATAAAGCACGAGGGAAAACAGGTGCAAAGGAAAACATGTATTTTTGAAAGGTTTGAAGATGAGTTTACTTTAAAAAAAATATATATATATTTTTATGAATTTTTTAAATTAATTTTTTATTTTTTCCTTTTTATTTATATATTTATTATTTATTATTTATTATTATTATTTATTTATTTTAAATATTTTACAGTCACTACCTAATGGCTACTTGATTACAAACTTGGTCCTGATGAAACATGGAAACGAGTATTTTTGTGTGTGTGTGTGTGTGTGTGTTTGTATTCCTATCTTTATGGGGACATCGATCTGTTTACACAGTCACACAATGGGGACCTCTGACCCTATGGGGACCAAAATTCAGGTCCCCATGCGGGTTAGATATAAATGTAGGGCCCAATTAGTAAAATAGAAATGATGTGGCCTTATAAAGACATTAATTAGTTTTTTTCAGGAAGTCCCCATAAAGGATGAGGCAAACAAGTGCAAACGTGTTTTTCAAAGATTTGAATATGCGTTTCCTTTTTTGTCTTTTTAAATGTATTAATTTTTATCTATTATTTTTTAAATTGTTATTTTTTTATGTGTTGATGTTTATTACATTTTAAAAAAATTCATTGTTTTCTAATTTATTATTATTATTATTATTATTATTATTATTATTATTATTATTATTATTATTATTATTATTATTATTATTATTATTATATTTATTTTATTTTATTTTATTTTTTGTAATTTTATTTTGTAGATGTTTACACTCACTTCCCAATGGCTACTTGATTACAAACTTGGTCCTCATGAGACACATAGATGAGCATGTATGTGTGTGTGTGTGTGTGTGTGTAACATGGAGCCTAGGGACTTCCTCCCTCTGTCTGCAGCCCTCAGTTGAAATAGAATTGAATAGTCTGAATCCTCAATGGTAAATGTTCACAAAGTCAATACCAACTGTTAAGTCTCCCCTGCATTGGGGTTCAGGGCATTACCATTTCTGAGACTAGAGGAAAACACACACACATACACACACACACACACACACACATTGTAAAAGACATACTCACCAGATGCCCCATGAGATGATAAAATATTTTTGAGTCTTCTGCCAAATGCTTACTATACATTCTGCTTAAAAATTCACTTTCACCACAGCTCATTGAAGCCTCCTTCGCTGTTTCGTTCACTAAACTGCGAACAACTAGCGTGTGCGTCGCCGGGTGTTTTTAAAAAGACATGGGTGCCATGGGGACGGCGTTGCACTGATGCTCAGGAGGAAAATTCCCTTCAATATGAGGATATTTATGTAACACCAGCAAAAAAAAAAAGGTTATCAATATTATCCTTCTGGTATCAGGGTGCGCTTTTTACACACACTATGCATTTTGTGTTCAAAAAACATTATATTATTTTTCAGAAATTCAA